>OX465580.1:138180309-138780309 GCA_950022655.1 Alentia gelatinosa | reverse complement strand
CTTACATGACGATTAGTCTGCTGTGACTGGCGGGCGGGTTAAGGAGGGCAGGGAGCGCCACAGAGACACACCTGCAGGGGTCCGTTTAATACAGATGTTGCCGTTCAGCGCCGCCTAACGGCCCACTGTCTAGATACGCGGCCGCTCGGACAAAGACCGCGAGTCTGGGGGTATTCATATAGAAACATATAGCAATCACATCTATTTTTTTTTTTTTTTTTTTCTGGTCAAATTCAAGGTAGCGTCGGCCGCAGTGGAGGTGTTTAAGCCTCGTCCCATAATCTTTAGCAATCACATCTAAAGTGTGAACGGTGGGTGTGATTGCAGTAGTCTTGGTTTTGGACAGATTGGACTGCTAGGATAATTAAAGGCATTGTATCAACGAGTCTGGACTATCAAAACTTTATAGTTGATAATTGTTTTGGTTTTAATTTGGAGAAAGATAAGCATATGGTAGCTAGGCCTCACAATATATTAATGTGTATTCAATTTCGGTGATCCTGTGTTATCTATGCTATATCTAAGGTTTTATTGAGGCAATATGCATGTATGACAAATGAGATTTGAACTGGAATACCATAGAATACGATGCAATGTTATTATTTCTCAGGAAATAATGTAGGTGGGTATTATGAACGTATTACGCTCATACATTCAGTGATCCAATGGTAAAGAATACGTTGCCAGGTTAATCATTGGCTTCAGCTGTGGCGTAACCAAGCAGATAAAGTGCGACACCAGCCTGTGGAAAAAGGCCTATTTATTGGGACAGTGAGAAGGATAATGACAATGATAGGAAAGTTTCTGGGAGGTGTCATCAGAGGGTTCTGGGTTCAAAACCCGGTTAATCCCAATTTTCCTGGGTCATTTTCAATCTATAAAAATTGCATTCTTATTATTCAATGGAGAATACATTTTATCAATTACACATAATTGTAAGATACTCAGATATATACATTGGTGATATATTGGTTGGTTAGGGTACCAGCATCAGACAGGACACCTATTGAGATGTCTTTCCAAAAGAATAGTTTTAAGGACCGAGGTCAGGACAATGACAGATTTTTTAAAAGTCTAGAAGGACATTTCAAGTCTCCATCCTTCTCCCTGTCGTTTGAAAGGATAATCCATTTTTGTTTAACGCAGTCACTCCTATGACTGTCCTAGGACTAGCATATGACAGTCCTAAGATAATCCTTCCAGTTATTAAACAGCCCCCTGGGTGCCTTTAAATATCTGGAAGGATTCGTTCGTTTTGTTTGTTGGTTTGATTTAACGTCCAGTTAACCACTACAGGTTCTCACCAGACTTTCTCAAGGTTCTTTTACACCACAAGGGTGGTGATCGAATCTATGAAATGAATTTAGGTGGAAACTTCACCCCTACACATCTAACGAGGTGAGAGTTCTTTTACTTCCCACACCACATAGACATGGTATGAGAAGGATTGGCCTTTGATATAGCAGTAAATCTACCACTGCTGGGGGTGAAGGAGAAAAGTGGCTGCAGTGGGACGCAAATCAACAAAGTCCTGTGCTCTTTACCACTGAGCTAACTCCCCACCCCAGTCGCTTTTGTTATGCTTGTATGCAAGCATATCCGGTCTGCACCACGAGGAGGCGAGGCGACAAAGAGGGTGAACAGATTGATGGTTGCTGTCCACCCCAGCAGACCTGGAAGGATTCTTCTAGGACTGTATTCTAGTTTATGAGATGTCAATTCTTGTGTCTCCTCCTTCTAAAAGCAGAATCCTACCTTGTTCAATAACTAGGAACAAATAGAATGTTCATCATTGATGAATGAGCGTGCAATTATATATATGAGTAACGATTAAAAGGTTTGTGTTATATACATTTAATCTATGAATAGTTTTCTGTAACCCACTTGCACCATGTCATGTCCTTTCCCCAATTGTCCAAACATATCAAGAACCAGTGGGTCTTGTGGTATTCCAGTCTCTAATGATTGGTTATGGTCAGCTTGGCGTGCCTCTAAGATTATGAGACACTGGCACCCTGCTCCTTTTACAATATCCCAGTGATTAGCACACAGATAGTGAAGGGATGGTGTCTTTGCAGTATGCTAAAAGTGCATATATGTGACCACTCTAACATTTAGGCAACGTATATAGGACTTGCAAGCACGCTCTAAAAACATGAACATTTCATGCGGAGGAGGTCGCGTACTACATTAGGTTCATTTAGATCAAGTCACTGATGAGTATTCTGTTTACTAGTCTTTAATTAACGCTAATGACCCGGCACTGTCTGGTGTGGCCGAGATCCATGCGATTTACGTAAACAAACTCCCTCATTCATGTTGTGATGGTGTCAGCGCACATTACTCAAAGAGTCTTTATAGGATTCTGATTACTCTCTATTTATATCTAGTAGCAAATGATATGTTCGTCATTGATGAATTAGCCTGCAATTATGAATGAATAACAATTGAAAGATTTGTGTTATATACATTTAATATATGGATAGTTTTCTGTATCCCACTTGCACTCATTCATTCTGCCATTTCTGCCTGAGTCTAGGATCCAAACTTATCAAGCACCAGTGGGTCTCGAGATATTTCAGTCTTATGTGATTGGTCATGGTCCACTGAGCATGCCTCAAAGACCCTGATACACTGGCCCTCTGCTCCTTTTACAATATCACAGTGAATAGCACACAGATAGTGAAGGGATAGTTTTTATACAGTATGCTGGAAGTTTATGTGTCCATTCTACCCTCAAGGCGATGTATATAGTGCCTGAAAGCACACTCTAAAAAGGCACAATTTAGATAGGGTCTGCTTGGAGTTTCTCCCCCACAAAGAAATAGACAGGATCAGACCAGCGTGAGATTCTAGTGTACAGAAAAACCTCGAACCTGCTGTTCTGTGTTTTTGTAGGTCTTCACTCATGTACTGATTTACTGCCATGCTGGAAACATAAAATATAGTTCTGTAGTTTTCTGATCTCTTTACCCTGAGATGCCTCTCTGACAGCCTCCGCCATTTTGAAATTGGTTCAACTTTCCCCAGTTGTAAGATTGTGATTAGACTGCGATCTAGAACGGGGCAACTAGCTAAGCTAGAGTGAAGCCTGTAGTGCGGCCAATTTCCGCCAGTTCAAGGGCTGTAGCACGAAGTCCCTAGTTATGAATATTATTCGTGTTTTAATTATCAACAATTTAATTCTTTTTCAACAATCCTTAGATACTGCTTGTAGTGCTCATCCTACTACCTCTAGCATTATGTATTAAGGATGAAGAGATCTTTACATACTAATTATGATAAGGTCAAAGTCAGTGCCTATCTATTGGTGCATGTGCCTACCTTGATTAAGTATGATAGAAGATATCCAAAAAATATTTTAATGCAAGGAAAAGGATTTGAGAAGAACTACCCCAACAATTACTAAAGTAGAAGTAGGAGCACCAAGATAATCAGGGGAAAAGGTTACCTAGAAGTTGGTTCAGATGTATTTGGCAGGTAATATTTTATGTAATATTAATGTATAGTGATTCTACTATATTCACATCAGTTACATACAGAATTATGAATATATCAAGACGTACCAGAATATCTACCATTCTGTAACATTAATGTGGTATAAAGTAATTCTACCATATTCCCATCAGTCACATACAGAATTGAGGTTATGCCATTCACATGTTTATAAATACATCGAGCCGCACCAGAATATCTACCATCCCACCTCTGAGCTGGTTCCTGGATCGCTCTCTACTCTGGCACTATTGTAGGCCGGGCACCTGGCCAGAGTGGCTCCACCTCGTGAGACGCATCCCGCTAAAAAGGTTACACAAACCTTCCCGCCCCCCCTACATTTTTTTCCCGACCCAGAATCCCCCCCCCCCCCCCATGGGATCTGCTCCAACAACTGCTCCATCCGTAGATCTCCGCTGAGCCATACGGAGGTTTAGTAGTGATACTATGACGGAAACTGTGTATGGAGAGTGAGCTGCCCATAGATCTCCCCTGCGCCGCTCTCCATACAGAGATTTAGTGCTGATACCATGACGGAGACTGTGTATGGAGAGTGAGCTGCCCATAGATCTCCCCTGCGTCGCTCTCCATACAGAGATTTAGTGTTGATACTATGACGGAGACTGTGTATGGAGAGTGAGCTGGCCATAGATCTCCCCTGCGCCGCTCTCCATACAGACATTTAGTGTTGATACTATGACGGAGACTGTGTATGGAGAGTGAGTTACCCGTAGATCTCCCCTGAGCCGCTCTCCATACGGAGGTTTAGTGTTGATACTATGACGGAGACTGTGTATGGAGAGTGTAGGTTGGCGTTATCCGGCGCTATGCCGCCAGGAAGCCCGCCATGTGAGGTGCCTTTAACCCACTGGGCGATACGTCTCCCCGCCATGTCGGGACTCCCGAAGATCGCAGGGAGGCCTAGGGGCCGTCGACCCCACGCAGAGTCGGTACAAGAATCGCACGACGCGTCTTCTGGTCCCCTGTGCGCTTCCTACTGACTGATGGTCCCTCTACCTCCACCTACCGCAGTCCCTCATCTTGATCATTTTCTGAGGTCCTCCAGAAACCCGCTTCCATTGACCTATTATCGGCATAATCGGCCGATGGAAAAGAGAGTAAGCTCCACAAAGCTTTCCTCTGGTGATAGAAAAGGTTCCGTACGGCGGGCGGCGTACGGCGGGCGGTGTACGGCGGGCGGCGTACGGCGGGCGGTGTACGGCGTACGGCGGGCGGTGTACGGCGGGCGATGCATGGCGTACGGCGGGCGGTGTACGGCGGGCGGTGTACGGTGTACGGCGGGCGGCGTACGGCGGGCGATGCATGGCGTACGGCGGGCGGTGTACGGCGGGCGGTGTACGGCGTACGGCGGGCGGTGTACGGCGTACGGCGGGCGGTGTACAGCGGGCGGTGTACGGTGTACGGCGGGCGGCGTACGGCGGGCGATGCATGGCGTACGGCGGGCGGTGTACGGCGGGCGGTGTACGGCGGGCGGTGTACGGCGTACGGCGGGCGGTGTACGGCGTACGGCGGGCGGTGTACGGCGGGCGGTGTACGGTGTACGGCGGGCGGCGTACGGCGGGCGATGCATGGCGTACGGCGGGCGGTGTACGGCGGGCGGTGTACGGCGTACGGCGGGCGGTGTACGGCGGGCGGTGTACGGTGTACGGCGGGCGGCGTACGGCGGGCGATGCATGGCGTACGGCGGGCGGTGTACGGCGGGCGGTGTACGGCGTACGGCGGGCGGTGTACGGCGGGCGGTGTACGGCGTACGGCGGGCGGTGTACGGTGTACGGCGTACGGCGGGCGGTGTACGGCGGGCGGTGTACGGTGTACGGCGGGCGGCGTACGGCGGGCGATGCATGGCGTACGGCGGGCGGTGTACGGCGTACGGCGGGCGGTGTACGGCGTACGGCGGGCGGTGTACGGTGTACGGCGGGCGGTGTACGGCGGGCGGTGTACGGCGGGCGGTGTATGGCGGGCGGTGTACGGCGGGCGGTGTACGGCGGGCGGTGTACGGTGTACGGCGGGCGGTGTATGGCGTACGGCGTACGGCGGGCGGTGTACGGCGGGCGGTGTACGATGCACGGCGTACACAGGTGGTACAGGTTTTCTACATGAGGAGGGGAGGAGTAGCTCTACAGAGACACGGACACCTGACAATCAGGCAGACGGCGTGGGTTACAGCCCCCCCCCCCCCCCCCCTGGGGTCAGGACTATTGTATTTCTAACGAGGCTTTGTCACAGGATATCTCCCAGTATAGTAACCTTCCCGGGGGGTTGATGAATTCAAATGTAAGAATTTATAGGGTCATCTTTCACCTAACTTCCCGGTGTCTACTTGCATCACTTGTTCCTGATAGATCAAATCTTTTTACGTAGAATGAAGTCTTTGGACGATTCCTTTACATGACACCAAATCGAAGCACGAACAACTTCAGTATAGTAAGGTCTGCTGGGGTGGACAGAAATTACCAATCTGTTCACCCTCTTGGTCGCCTCACCTCCTCGTGGTGCAGACCGGATATGCTTGCACGCAAGCATAACTAAAGCAACTGGGGTGGGTGGCGAGTTTCCTCGGTGGTAAAGAGCACGGGATTTTTATCCCAAGGTTGTCAGACTTTGTTGATTCGGGTCCCACTGCAGCCACTTTCCTCCTTCACCCCCCAGCAGTAGTAGATTTACTGCTATATCAAAGGCCAATCCTTCTCATACCCTGTCTATGTGGTGTGGGAAGTAAACGAACTCTCACCTCGGTAAATGTGTAGGGGTGGGATTTCTTCCTACATTCATCTCATAGATTCGGTCAAATCCAAAGTAAGTCTATTTGAGCAAATTGGACGTTAAACTACGCAAACAAACAAACAATCGAGACAGTAAGATGGAGACTATCGAGGAAACCTATGAAGGTTTACAGATAGAGCTTGTATCGCGTAGTAATTATAAAATTACATAGCGACTCAAACGAGATGGGATCGTGCTATGACCCTAAACTTGAATAAATTTCTGAATTTATCTCACCCTTCACATTGACGAATGGGCTAACCTTTGTGACATAATCCCCCATTGAGTATTTTTGTCTAAATACTCCACGGGCATTGGATACGAGCTCCCAATGTTAAGCATATGGGACAGAAATGCCAGGGGTAAGATAAAAATAAGTGTCAGGCTGTGTGAATTCTGTGGTAATCTCCCAAACCTGGGGTATTTTAAATGTGGTATAGAGTACATCAAAGCGGTGTGCACACTGATAGCCTTAATCCCACAAACACTCAGTCTTACTGGATGAAGTGTACAGACAATGTTTACCTGAAAGCCTGTAAACATGGCAGAACAAAAGCTGTATTTATACTCTATACACCCCTTCCCCCCCCCCCCCCCCCCAACACGCACACACACACACACACACAAACACGCATCCAGATCCATAGGGAGCCGAAGTGAACCCGCTAAAACCGCAGATACCGGTGTTCAAAACACAATTTCCGGTGGCCAGTAAGAACCAGGCTTAGTGCTAAACCAATGGGGGTTTGAGGCTAGACTTTTGATTTTGGTCTAGTTTTTTACTTTTGAAGTGTAGTTTACTACTATCGTCTCTGAATAACTCTGTCTCGAAGCTATGATGACAGTTATTAAGTTTATAAAAAAATATGGATCTCATATCGTCATATATCGTCATCGAGGCGAAGCCGAGTGACGATTATGGCACATCCAAACGAGTGGAGTATTGTCTATTTTACGATTCGAGTGCGGTTCTGGATTTATCTCACCCCTTTCTATGATGTTAGATAGTATCAGAATATCAGAATAGCTCGAATATACCTAGCGAATCCATATGACGTCATCTCAAATTAACTATGCCACGGCCGTGGCGTAATATTGTCACTTTACGGGGATGATCGTTGAGTATTTTTCTAATGTTATTTCTATGGCTAAACTGGTAGCAGGGGTGAGGTAAATATCCCTCTGCCTTTGGCATTGGGAGATACATGATCAATAATTTCAATGTGTATTTTTGACGTACAACGACAGTAAGCCAGTTTCCGTATATTACAGTTTCTGCAGGCTGAGTAGATGCACTCCTCGCTTTCATCGAGCCGTGAGTGATAAGACCGCCACATGTTTATGGCGTTAGTTAAAATTCACAGATCACAAACGGGTGTGAGTTTTATAAGACTGCTACATGTGGAGTTAGTTAAAATTCTCAAATCACAAACGGGTGTGAGATATCAGCAGACACCGGCTGGTCACTGCTAATACAGGTGTTGCTGTAGACTGGCATCAGTCCCTGTGTCCTACCAAACTCTCCTACTGCTGCCTACCGCCACCGCACGCCGACCTTACCCCTCCACCTACTCTCCCCTTGGCCTGCCTGACACATGATTCCTGAGCCAGTCAGAAAAACCTTACACATTGAAACTTATTTTATTCATTCAATTTACGTTCATAATCAAAGACTTGAGCAAGTCTAGTGTTGCCGTTCAACGCCACCTAAGGGTGCGTTGGGTTAAGGCGGGCGTCCACCAACCACGACAAGGCTACGACAAGCGCTGACAAGAAAGTTCCAATCGGTGCTTGTCGCAGTCTTGCCATAAGAAGGGGGGACTTTAAGGGGGTGCGTCCACCAACCACGACAGGGCTGCGACACACGCCGACAAGAAAGTTCCAATCGCAGCCTTGTCGCAGCCTTGTCGTGAGAAGGGGGGCTGTCGTGACCCCTTGTCGCAGCCTGTCGGGAAGTGCACGCTCCACCTAAATATTCTATCCTAGATCTCTGCGACAACCTCCCGACACGCCACGACACGCCACGACACGGCTCCCAAATCGAACATGTTCGATTTTGTCGTAACCTTGTCGGAAGGCCCCCGACAGGCCCCCGACAAGCTTCATGTCGCAGCCTGTCGTGACCTTGTCGTAACCTCTTGTCGGGAACTGTGGTCCACCAACCACGACAAGGATACGACAAGGCTTCCAATCGTAGAGCTGTCGTGGACCCTGTCGGAAAGCCGTTGTCGCAGCCCTGTCGTGGTTGGTGGATGCACCCCCTTAGACAGCGTTGTCGGGGCGTGTCAGGAAGTGCACGCTCCACTAAAATTTCCTATTGTAGACCTCTGCGACACGCTCCCGACACGCCATGACACTCCATGACAAGGGTCCAGTGGGAAAAATCGAACATGCTCGATGTCGCAGCCTTGTCGGAGGGCTCCTGACAAGCCTTGTAATGGCCTTGTCGTAGACTCTTATTGGGAACTGGGGTCCACCAACCACTACAAGGCCTCCAATCGTAGGCTAATTGTGGACCTTGTCGGGAAGCCATCGTCGTAGCCTTGTCGTGGTTGGTGGATGCCCCCCTTAAGGTCATTCTCAAACGAGTTTTAGAATGACTTCTTTGACCAAAACAAGTTGCTTTCTGTATTTATCTCACCCCTGTACACACTAAAAGAATGGGCAACAAACAGGATATAAACCATGGAGAACGGACTGCAATACTTGAAGGGGCATGGGGAACGAGATCCCAATGTTAAGCCTATGGACATTTATTCCAGGGGTGAGATAATAACAAGTCTGTCCCTCGACCACAGTGGCGCTATCTTACAATATCCTGATGGATAATGGCAGAACTAGCAATCACCCTGTGCCCTATACGGCATATAGCCTATGAGCCATGGGGGCCGCCATGACGCCCCCCGAGTAGGTGTTCTTCACTAATGGAGGTGAAAATTTAAGTGTTCTTCACTAAAGGAGGTGTAAAAAAGTGAGTGATAATTGGGAAGTGTCACAACTCTAGCCTTGCTGACAAATGTTTATAAAGTGTTCCATATGAAAAACATCATGTCCTTGGTTTAATCATTATGTTATCTTGCTCTGGGATGGGTGTAGAGAGTCAAAATATTGAAAGGCAGTTGAATTTTGTAAGAACAAAGAGCCAGAATACAGCTTCTGTCCCCCCAAGGGGCCCACCATACTGCTGGCCTTGTGACTGCTTTATGAACTAACAATGGCTCTGTTCCCTATATCATTCGGTCGCCAGATGGAAACATTAGCCTCTGTTCTGTGAAGCTTGGTGTATTCCTGCCTCTGACTGTGCACACAGTCGTTCACAAATCTCTGTGCGATATTTATCAGGTCTCTGAGGGTAATCCTGCTATTAGTGGTGGTTACATAAAGCTGGGAGAAGTCATTAATCAAGGCCTCTCAGCCTTATCTGACAGATCCACGGGCAACCACGGGCATAACGGGCAGTCACGGGCAGCCGTGGGCAGTCACGGGCAGCCGCGGGCAGCTGGCCTTATAGTAGCCTGGAAGCCTGGCCTAGTTAGACTATAGGCCAGGTAACGGGTTCCAGTTTCGTGGTGCATTATTGGTAACGCCTCCTGGTTCCCTGGTCATCCGCTAGAGGGCTCGGCGGAATTAGGTGTATGACAGGCGGATACCAGCCAAACCACTACGCTGGTTCCCGGGGTATCCGCTAGTCACAGGCGGGCACCAGCCAAGGTTGAAGGCCATGCCTGTGGAACCCGTTACCTGCCCCTTATTCATATGGGCAGGGAACCAGTCTAGCCTTAGAGTGGACACAACCTGCAGCTTAGCCTCTGTAACTGTGTGGAATCAGGGGCCCGTTTAATAATCTAGGCTCGTACATGTAGACCCTTTTCTGTATGCCATAGAGACTCAGGGACGATGTGGGTCAAGTTTATTCAACACTTATAGACGACGTTATGGACGGCTAAGACTGTCTGAGCGAACAGACTTAACTAATATTAAATCATTTTGAACATCATTTTAGCTAGTCAATATAATATCAGATTACAAAAAAAAAGTATGGGAACTTGAACACAGACCACCTGAAGCTCACAATGTGATCAAATCATGTATAGTTAATGTATAACCAAAGGCAACGAACTGCTGTATTATACATATGGAAATAAAAAAACTTGCTACTGGGTATGGTGATACACACTCCCTATGTGTTTTCTATGGACACTTTGTATCAGGTGGATATGTCTGTATGCTCCGGGTATGGTGATATACATTCCCTATGTGTTTTCTATGGACACTTTGTATTAGGTGGATATTTCTGTATGCTCCGGGTATGGTGATACACACTCCCTATGTGTTTTCTATGAACACTTTGTATTAGGCAGATATATCTGTATGCTCCGGGTATGGTGATACACACTCCCTATGTGTTTTGTATGGACACTTTGTATTAGGTGGATATATCTGTAAGCTCCATGTATGGTGATACACACTCCCTATGTGTTAGGACACTTTGTATTAGGTGGATATATCTGTATGCTCCGGGTATGGTCATACACACTCCCTATGTGTTTTCTATGGATACTTTGTATTAGGTGGATATATCTTTATGCTCCGGGTATGGTGATACACCCTCGCTGTGTTTTCTATGGACACTTTGTTTTCTCTGTGTATGGTGATACACACTCCCTATGTGTTTTGTATGGACACTTTGTATTAGGTGGGTATATCTGTATGCTCCGGGTATGGTGATACACACTCACTATGTGTTTTCTATGGACACTTTGTATCAGGTGCATATATCTGTATGCTCCGGGTATGGTGATACACACTCCCTATGTGTTTTGTATGGACACTTTGTACTAGGTGGGTATATCTGTATGCTCCGGGTATGGTGATACACACTCCCTATGTGTTTTGTATGGACACTTTGTACTAGGTGGGTATATCTGTATGCTCCGGGTATGGTGATACACACTCACTATGTGTTTTCTATACACACTTCCAGTCCGCGTTCGTCCTACCAGAAATATACGCAATAAGAAATTAGCCAGCCACAATGTCGGTAGACTTAGTGCACAAACACAGCTTCTCGCCACTTTAATTAAATACCAGTTCACGCCAACATTGTACACCATAAAGCTACATGAGACCGCCAATCACATCATCTCACACACACTTTAAAAACGAGTTAAAATTGGTCTTCAAATTAAAACCTGATTACATCTCTGTATTGGCAGGAGGGACACACAGGCCGTCCAATACGCGACATTCTATAGACCTGTTTGTGAGAGTTTAGGGCGACTGTATGATGGATTGACGTGTTTTACGTCGTACAAAGTCAAGGTCATATCGGTCACGTCATGAACAGATCACGTCTACAAGATGGCGGCTGACTGTGACGTCAGTATGTCACGTGATAAGAGAACGAGTAAGTGTAGACGAGGAGTATGGTCCAAAGTACGACTGCACAACTCATATAAAGTTTTTAGGCTGGAGACAAAATATAAATAAGGTGATCTCTATCCCAAAGAAATTGGAAAAATGTGATATGAGAACGAGGCTTATTGGACGTATTATAGAAGAAACTGATGAGTGTTTGGTCCTCGTAGGCCACCGAGTTTGGAGTGCGCAGTAATATGAACGAGGCGATAGCCGAGGGAATATTCTGAAGCACTCCAAACAAGATGGTGAACAGGGACTCAGACCAAGCACGAATATGTTTCTGATTTTATCTTAGCCTGGAAATATCTATCTGTTTATCACCGATGAGAATGAGTTACCGTACTCGCAAGCCTGTTGAGAAGGGGTTCCTAATGTTAAGACTATGGACGTTTATTCCAGGCTAAGATAATATAAGAAGAAACCAACAAGTTTTGGCCAAAGTCGTCGTTCCCCACGAGTCTGATGCGGAGTGATGTGAAAGAGGCAAAGCTAAGTGAATATCAGTAGCATTCAAAAGAGTTGGAGAATGATGACTTTGATCAAAACGAGTTGCTTTCTGTATTTATCTCACCCCTGTAGTGTAAACACTAAAAGAACAGACGACACACAGGATATAGACCATGGAGAACGGACTGCAATACTCATATGGGCATGGAGAACACGTTCCCAATGTTAAGTCTATGGGAGAAAAATACCAGGGATGAGATAAAAAGGTAGTATGTGACGTCATGCCCTGATATGAGAACGAGGCTTACTGGACGTAAACGGTGTGACGTCAGTATGTGACGTCACGCCCTGATATGAGAACGAGGCTTCATACTGGACGTATAGGGTGTGACGTCAGTATGTGACGTCATGCCCTGATATGAGAACGAGGCTTCATACCGGACGTATAGGGTGTGACGTCAGTATGTGACGTCACGCCGTGATATGAGAACGAGGCTTCATACTGGACGTATAGGGTGTGACGTCAGTATGTGACGTCACGCCCTGATACGAGAACGAGGCTTCATACCGGACGTATTTGTGCCAAACCCGAACCTCATCAGGTGACCTTGGCGGGCGGCGGACGACCTTGGGAGCGGGCGTTGCCAGGTCGTCCACGTCCGGTCATCAGCCTCCACCACGCATGCGCAGTGAGCGGCACATTCCTGGTTACTCGTCTTTTACTCCTCCATAAATCAGAGGAGGGTGACAGCCGATCCCCGTACTTACGTGTACGACAATCTACTAGACACCCGCACGTTTGTTTCACGGCAGTATACGTTGTATTATCTCACCCCAGATATTTTTTCTCCATAGACTTAACATTGGAAACTCGTATCTAACACCCATTAGATATTTAGAAAAAATATCATATGGGGGATACTGTCACAAATGTTGGCCCATTAGTCAATATTAAGGGTGAGATAAATTCAGAAACCCATTCAAGTTTAGGGTCAGAGCTCGATCCCATCTCATTTGAATTACATAGCAATTCACTGGCTTCGCCTTGTGAATTACTATGTGGTTCAAACTCGATGGGAAACGAGCTCAGACCCTAAACATTCATGGGTTTCCTCTATAGTATACGGCATATAGCCTATGATCCATGGGGGCTGACATGACGCCCCCCCCCCCCCCCGAGTAGGTGTTCTTCATTAAAGGAGGTGAAAATGTAGGTCTTCGTCATTAAAGGAGGTGTGAAAGAAGTGAGTGATAATTGGGAAGTGTCACAACTCTAGCCTTGCTCACATATGTATATAAAGTGTTCCATGTGAAAAACATCATGTTCTGGGTTTAATCATTATGTCATCCGGCTCTAGGATGGGTGTACAGAGTCAAGGGAACCATGGTAAAACATTGAAAGGCAGTTGAATTTCATAAGAACAAAGAGCCAGAATACAGGTTCTGTCAGACTTTGTTGATTCGGGTCCCACTGCAGCCACTTTTCTCCTTCACCCCCAGCAGTGGTAGATTTACTGCTATATCAAAGGCCAGTCCTTCTCATACCATATCTATGTGGTGTGGGTAGTAAAAGAACTCTCACCTCGGTAAATATAGGGGTGAGATTTCTACCTAAATTTATTACATAGATTCGATCACCACCCTTTTGGTATAAAAGAACCTTGAGAAAGTCTGGTCAGAACCTGCAATGGTTGACTGGACGTTAAATCAAACCAAGCAAACCAAGCAAAGCTAACTACTGCAATATTGCACATCCTATGCCTACCCCTCAACCTACTCCACCTCAGTCCCTGTTCGATTCCTGGGCCTGTCAGGCGTTAAGGGAATTCCACATGTTACAAAGCAGTTTTATTTCTTGATTATGTCCATAACCAAAGACTTGAGCAAGTCTATGATGATACCTGACTCCTACTACAAAAATAAATGAGTTCCACCACACTGGTTCCTGCACCTCTCCATACTCACCTTAAAGGGTGGCGTCCACCAACACGACAAGGCTACGACAAGCGCCAACAAGAAAGTTCCAATCGCCGCTTGTCACAGCCTTGTCGTAAGAAGGCGGACTTTGCGGAGGGTGTTGGGAAGTGCACGCTCCACCAAATATTTACTATTGTAGACCTCTGCGACATGCTCCCGACACGCCATGACACTCCACAATCAGGGTCCAGTCATGGGAAAAATTGAACATGTTAGATATTGTCATAGCCTTGTCGGAAGGCTCCCGACAAGCTTCCAATCGTGGCCTTGTTGTGGCCATATCGTAGACTCTTGTCGGGAACTGGGGTCCACCAACCACAACAAGGCCTCCAATCGTAGGCCAATCCTGGACCTTGTCGGGAAGCCATTGTCGTAGCCTTGTCGTGGTTGGTGGACGCCCCCCTTTAACATGGTAGGCACGGAGATAGTAAAGGCGCACAGAGCCCTCACGGGGGTCGGGGTGTGGCCCCAGCTCTGGCAGCGACCTAGACTGGCTCCAGTCCCTGCATCCTATGGCTACCCTCCTCGCTGGGATACAGGAGACTGGCTCCAGTCCCTGCATCCTATGGCTACCCTCCTCGCTGGGATACAGGAGACTGGCTCCAGTCCCTGCATCCTATGCCTACCCTCCTCGCTGTGATACAGGGATAGAGGCTCCAGTCCCTGCATCCTATGGCTACCCTCCTCGCTGGGATACAGGGATACTGGCTCCAGTCCCTGCATCCTATGGCTACCCTCCTCGCTGGGATACAGGGATACTGGCTCCAGTCCCTGCATCCTATGGCTACCCTCCTCGCTGGGATACAGGGATACTGGCTCCAGTCCCTGCATCCTATGGCTACCCTCCTCGCTGGGATACAGGGATAGTGGCTCCAGTCCCTGCATCCTATGGCTACCCTCCTCGCTGGGATACAGGGATAGTGGCTCCAGTCCCTGCATCCCATGGCTACCCTCCTCGCTGGGATATTTGATTCATGAACCAATCAGAGAAGGATACATACTTTAATGAACAGTGTTTTCTGCTATCTGAATCTCGGTGAGGCGTGAGATGGTTTCACGTTGCTTCGCCTTGTGAATTACCACGCGATTCAAACTCGATGGGATACGAGCTATGCCCCTAAACTTTCATAGGTTTCTGAATCTCACCCGTCAAATTGACTAATGGGCTTCACCTTGTGAATTACTACGCGATTCAAACTCGATGGGATACGAGCTCTGACCCTAAACTTTCATAGTTTTCCTCTATCATCCTGCACCCCCAGTGGGCAGTATCTGTTAGAGGTTTAGGGTCAAGTATGTGGTAGTTGAGGTGATTTAATCGTCCACTCGAGCGGCTTCCCTGTGATAGGTGTAAGGGGCGGGGTTTGAAGTGTCTCCCTCCTAAACCACGTAACACGGTGAGTGTGAAGGTGATAAAACAGTCGTAGCCGGCCCTGAACTAGACTTGCTCAAGTCTTTCATTATGAACATTCATTAAATGATTAACGAAAATCGGAATACAATACATTATAAAATGTATCCTTCTCTGACTGGCCCATGAATCAAAGACTTGTCCACTATGACCAGAATCTCCTGTTTATGAACCAAAGCCACCCCCTGTAACCCTATACCTCCCTCTACCCCTCCCCCTCCCCTCCTCCAGTTCCCTGGCCGCCTGTGTTATCATAGCAATATATTTTGCCTACTCCTGACTATGTCTCGGTTGAGATCAAAGTGAGAGGATATCAATCTCCCAGCAGATATCCTGACCAGTAGCCAGACCTCTGTTTGGGGAGTGTGGTGCAAAATCGTGCCAGTCTACACGGCCAATTATGGATGAGACCAGTTTCTGTGTCACTCAGAAGGGGTGGAGGGGTAGGACACAGGGACTGAGGCCAGTCTAGCCCTGAACCACCACACAACGACCACGCCTACAGCCAGGGGTCAGTTTAATAATCTAGGCGAACCTTGTCTGTACGCCATAGAGACCCAGGGACGATGTGGGTCAACTTTATTCAACACTTATAGACGACCTTATGGATGGCTAATACTGTCTTGGTGAACAGACTTAAATATTATTAAACGATAATTCTTGTCCTAGATATATAATAGGAGACTAGCAACTTCGTTCCTGCACTTCCAGATGTCTGCTTAAGGGACTAAGCAGTCGTAGACTGGTCTCCCACCCAGTCAATATCCCCAGCAGTTGGTTGATTGCCGAGTGGGTTACAGAAAATGATCCACAGACTAGAAAAACCCAAATCTTTTATCCATTTGTTGCAGCTAGATATAAGGTCACAGTTTACTGTGGAGTGAAGTCAGAGAGTGAACTTTTTGTACCCAGAAGAAAATGACATAAGTAAGTATGTGAGTATATAACTTTATCCTACCCTTAATAAAAACAGTCCATATGAATAACATAGGCAAATTCTATGCAGAATGCCATGACATAAAGTGCGATTTATGCCTCTAGAGGCATAATAAAATCAACCAATCAGCGACCAGATTGTGAGCTGCTCTAAAAATAGTTCCGGTTGGACTAAAAAGTTCCGGTTGGACTTCGGTTGGTCGTTCAATCGATATTTATATTTTAGTAATCCAAAAGGGTAGAGACGGGGTAGGATAAATACGAAACCGAACTCAAGTTAGACTTGTCAGTGTCTATGCCACTCTGGTCAGGTCTGTTCCTCACTACGCTCAGCTAACGCTTCGCGTAGTCATACACGACCTTCCCACCGTGGCATAAATACTGACAAGTCTAATTCTCGTTCAGTTTCTACTAAGTATATGAATATACTAAACTATTCATCTACATTGTGCGTCCTGTATGCAGGAGTTATACTGATAAAATAATATGGCGTCACAATTCAATTGGTTTTAGACCTTGTGAACATAAACTTGATTAAGAGATCTTTTCTTTTATATATATATTTTTTTTAAAACAAAAATCAGATATTACAAACAGCGAGATGATGATGAAGCCAGCTGTGTACAACAACATATTCCTCTCATCTTCCATCCACATTTAATTCTGCCCTGAGTTAACGACTAGTTAAGATCACAGTTCCGCTGAGAGATCGTCTCAGGGAGTATTTGAGGACCGTGCCCCTGTCTGAGACCTCCGGGCGGATTAGTGGACGTTAAGCCCGGGAGGATTGCTGGATTAAGGCAGATAAACGGACGGAACGGTGACTCCAGTCGCCAGAAGTACATAACAGTGGTGTAGTGTGGTCAATCTCGGCATGAAGTCTCATTATTACAAGAAGTTGGGCCAAAACGAGGCTCAGTACCGGAAATCTCGGTATAAAGTCTCGTTACAAGAAGTTGCGTCAAAACGAGGTTCTTGGCATGAAGTCTCGTTATTATGAGAAGTACATAACAGTGGCGTAGTGTGGTCAATCTCAGTATGAAGTCTCGTTATTACGAGAAGCTGGGCCAAAACGAGGCTCAGTACCGGAAGTCTCAGTATCAAGTCTCGTTATTTCGAGAAGTTGGGCCAAAATGAGGCTCAGTACTGGAAATCTCAGTATCAAGTCTCGTTATTACGAGAAGTTGGGCCAAAACGAGGCTCAGTGCCAGAAGTCTCAGTATGAAGTCTCGTAACTACATGAAGTTGGGCCAAAATGAGGCTCAGTAACGGAAATCTCAGTATGAAGTCTCATTATTACGAGAAGCGTCAAAACGAGGTTCAGTACCGGGAATCTTGGCATTAAGTCTCATCAACACGAGAAGTGGTACCAAAAAATGAGGCTCAGTACCGGAAATCTTGGCATGAAGTCTTGTTATTACGAGAAGTTGGGCCAAAATGACACTCAGTACTTGAAATCTCAGTATGAAGTTTCTCAACCTCGGATTAGACTCTTTGTAATCACCTCACTATCGTTTGGAGATTACTACGCGTCTTGTCCTCGGAGATTACCGCCGCTCGTATCTGAAACCAGTTAATATTGTGTATATGTCAGTGTAGACTGGGAGGGTGGTTGTGGCCCCTAAGATTCGAGGTCAACTCTCGACTGCAGAGCCGTCCCAAGGCGCGAGAAAATATTATGTATGGAGGTCAGGGTGAAGGTCGGGGTTTGCTGCGAATGCAGTCATTGGCTACTCGGTCTACTGTATTCCTTATATGGAATTAAGGTAATGGGACAACACCATGGTGCTCGTCCGACGAGTATAGAGAACTCGTTAACTGGTCCCCGTCCCTGCATCCTACAGTTACCCCTCCACCTAACCCATCACTCCTCAAGGTACCTCATCACTGCTTGCAGGGATACAGGACCAGTCACACTGCAAAATACTTATTTTAATTTTGTTTAATTATGAATGTCCATAATCAAAGACTTGAGCAAGTCTCATGTCAGTGGTGGTCTGGTCAGGTCAGTCAAGGTGGAGCCATATGGGTGAGGCAAATCTCGCCACCAGGTCTCGTCAACACGAGAAGTCATGCCAAAACGAGGCTCAGGGCGTAATACTGCATACGTGATCTCATTACTGACCGAGTACTGTATATTCATCATGTGACCACCCACCACGCACTTCACCTTCAAATATATGTATTACTACCCCTGTGTGGGTAAGTGGGTACATGTATTACTACGGCCGTCTAGTAATGTGTACAGGTACATGTATTACTACGCCCGTCTAGTAATGTGTACAGGTACATGTATTACTACGCCTGTCTAGTAATGTGTACAGGTACATGTATTACTACGCATGTCTTGTAATGTGTACAGGTACATGTATTACTACGCCCATCTAGTAATGTGTACTGGTACATGTATTACTACGGCCGTCTAGTAATGTGTACAGGTACATGTATTACTACGCCTGTCTAGTAATGTGTACAGGTACATGTATTACTACGCCCGTCTAGTAATGTGTACAGGTACATGTATTACAACACCCGTCTTATAATGTGTACAGGTACATGTATTACAACACCCGTCTTGTAATGTGTACAGGTACATGTATTACTACGCCCGTCTAGTAATGTGTACAGGTACATGTATTACTACGCCCGTCTAGTAATGTGTACAGGTACATGTATTACTACACCCGTCTAGTAATGTGTACAGGTACATGTATTACTACACCCGTCTAGTAATATGTACAGGTACATGTATTACTACGCCCGTCTAGTAATGTGTACAGGTACATGTATTACTACACCCGTCTAGTAATGTGTACAGGTACATGTATTACTACACCCGTCTTATAATGTGTACAGGTACATGTATTACTACGCAGTTCTAGTAATGTGTACAGGTACATGTATTACTACGCCCGTCTTATAATGTGTACAGGTACATGTATTACTACCCCTGCCTTGTAATGTGTACAGGTACATGTATTACTACGCCCGTATTGTAATGTGTACAGCTATATTTATGTATTACTACGCCCGTGGGCCACTGTGAAACCTTCTTGGGCTGTGAATCTAAACGAAAGACAGGGACCAGGAAATAAAGTTGGCTGAGGGCGATGCCCCAAAAACTTTTTCAGAGCTCTTTCGATTGGGTGTTTGGAAATGCATTAATAATCGAAATCACTTCTGAACTGAAAATGATAGAAAAACAATTTTTTCCACATGAACCTGCCCAAAACGCAGTCTCCTCAAATTAAAGCAACCCCACACACGGGGTAGCAACTTGAGAATCAGAGTGAAAAGAAGTTTGTAATTAAAAATGATAGAAATCCTTTTGCAAAGTTTAGTGAGATATCATAAGCAATGGCACAAATGGCAGATGGGAAATGGCAGATGAGAAATGGCACGGTTAATGTGTAGACTTGCCAGCCGTGACAAATTTAAACCAGATACACACACGCACATACGTACACACGGTGTAGGACACAGGTAATAAAGTGTTACGTAACGACACGTTAGCAGTACGTCCGTCCGCGCTTTTATCACTGTGAGTACATGGCAAGTCGTTATCCACCTCACACAAACTCTCCTCACATACACAATATACAGGTGTTGCCGTTCAGCGCCGCCTAACGGCCCACTGTCTTGTTATGTGCAGGGATGAAAGTCGGGACTGATGAAAAAGTCGGAAACAAAAAAACAACAACTGGGGCGTATTCGGGGGGGGGGGGGAGGGAACACCACCCCCCCGCCCGTGCCGTCAAACAAAATTTCGGCACTTGACGGAACTCTGACGGCAGTGTCAACGGCCCTTGGCGCGTTTAACTGCCGCCAAAGTACTGACTGTCTCTAATACTGACTGACTGTTTCCCAGCGTGTGTGTCAATGCTAACGGCCTATGGAGGTTTATACTTTGTTAATGATCATATTTCAAGATGCAGAAATTTCTGATTTCCGTCAATTGTCGGCGAACTTGCATCCCTGTATGTGGCCGCTCGGACAAACACTGCCGAGTCC
The DNA here is from genome assembly GCA_950022655.1 of Alentia gelatinosa. NCBI lineage: Eukaryota > Metazoa > Annelida > Polychaeta > Phyllodocida > Polynoidae > Alentia > Alentia gelatinosa. The sequence goes on along the minus strand of OX465580.1, from coordinate 138,759,827 downwards.
CGCGGTTTATCCTACCCCTAATATAAAATCCCATAGGCTTAACATGGGGTTTCCGTATGCCACGCTGACTGGCATACAGAGTTTTATGTGCCACTAGTGGCATACAGAATTGTTATCACATAATATTCCAAAATCGAGGAGACGGGGTAGGATAAAATCAAAACCTGGTTTGTTATAATCTTGGCCACCTCATGCCACTCCTGGAGTTCTGGTTCCGGACTTCACTTTGCCAAACTCCAGTCATGGCATACGGTGGCCAAGATTAAAACTCATCCATTTTTACGATAATTCATATTATCGTAAAACTGGATGAGTTTTAATCTTAGCCACCGTATGCCACGACTGGAGTTTGGCAAAGTGACTTCATGAGGCGAAGCCGAGTGAAGTCCGGAGTCAAAACTCCAGGAGTGGCAAAAACGAATCAGGTTTTGATTTTATCCTACCCTGTCTCCTCAATTTTGGAATATTGTGTGATAAATATTCTGTATGCCACTAGTGGCATATAAAACTCTGTATGCCAGTCAGCGTGGCATACAGAATCTCAATGTTAAACCTACGGGATTTTATATCAGGGGTGGGATAAAGAGATATACAGCATTCACAGCTGGGTGTGAACGGTGGGTGTGATTGCAGGAGTGTTGGTTTTGCCTGATTGGACTCCTAAAAACAATAACTACGGAAAAAGGCCTATTGACTGGTTTCAGATACAGGCGGCCGTATGCTGCGATGAGTTCACGCACAGTAATATCCGAGCGTGTGCGAGGATATTGCGTCCACGTTTGTGATAATGTGGACTTGAACTACTGAGGGGAAAAGTGACAAATGAAGAATATGATTCTTGATATCTATATATTGTAAAGTTATTAATGATAAATGTTTTTAAGGCTTGCCATAGACTCCAGCAGCTTCCCCTACACTGAAAGCTGTCACATACACACTTACTGATTGATTTTCATCTGCGGTAGTTTATACGTCTATAGATGTGATATGTTATGTTGAGGGAAAATGATGATTTACTATATACCCATGCCGTATATACTGTAGATGCGCACCGTTTCGGCATATGACTTTAAAATACTATACGGACCACTGATCCGTACACTAAAATACGGACCACCTTTCCATACACGTTTATTAAGAAATTGGTTGTTTAGCCAAATTGATTTTTTAAAATTTCGGGTATATAGTAAATATATAACGTCCAACCATGCTTGTACAAGTCACAGAACTCGATGCTAATTTACCGTTTGTACGGAACTCGGCATAAACGCCTCGGTCCGTACAAACCGTAAATTAGCATCTCGTTTTGTGAATTGTACAGCATGGTCAGGACGCTCTATATAAATACTGGTAAAGGTTTTATCACATCTCTTATATTTACAGAACACACTGGTCTATCATGGTGCTGTAGTAGTCCCCGAGTAGATTTATACAGTAGGGTGTGATTGGGCTGACCTTGGTAAAAGTAGTCCCCAAATACATGTACATGTATACCGTAGGGTGTGATAGGGCTGACCTTGGTAAAAGTAGTCCCCGAGTAGATATGTAAAGTGACCTTGAAGAAATAGTCCCCAAGTAGATGTATACAGTAGGCTGTGATGTGGCTGACCTTGGTAAAAGTAGTCCTTGTGTAGATACATATAGTAGGGTGTGATATGGTTGACCTTGTTAAAAGAAATCCCCGAATAAATATATACAATTCAGTAAATCAGAAGGTCAGTTCACTACGGACACCACAAGGTCAGAGTTCTGCACCTCACAAGGTCAAAGTTCTGTACGTCACAAGGTCAGAGTTCTGTACATCATAAGGTCACAGTTCTGCACATCACAAGGTCAGAGTTCTGTGCAACACAAGGTCAGAGTTCTGTACTTCACAAGGTCAGAGTTCTGTACTTCACAAGGTCAGAGTTCTGTACTTCACAAGGTCAGAGTTCTGTACTTCACAAGGTCAGAGTTATGTACGTCACAAGGTCAGAGTTCTGTACTTCACAAGGTCAGAGTTCTGTACTTCACAAGGTCAGAGTTCTGTATGTCACAAGGTCAGAGTTCTGTACTTCACAAGGTCAGAGTTCTGTACTTCACAAGGTCAGAGTTCTGTATGTCACAAGGTCAGAGTTCTGTACGTCACAAGGTCAGAGATCTGTACGTCACAAGGTCAGAGTTCTGTACATCACAAGGTCAGAGTTATGTACGTCACAAGGTCAGAGTTCTGTACTTCACAAGGTCAGAGTTCTGTACTTCACAAGGTCAGAGTTCTGTATGTCACAAGGTCAGAGTTCTGTACATCACAAGGTCAGAGTTCTGCACCTTACAAGGTCAGTTCTGTACATAACAAGGTCAGCGTTCTGTACATACGGACACCACAAGGTCAGGGTTCTGCACCTCATTAGGTCAGAGATCTGTACGTCACAAGGTCAGAGTTATGTACGTCACAAGGTCAGAGTTCTGTACATCACAAGGTCAGAGATCTGTACGTCACAAGGTCAGAGTTCTGTATATCACAAGGTCAGAGTTCTGTACATCACAAGGTCAGAGATCTGTACGTCCCAAGGTCAGAGTTCTGTACGTCACAAGGTCAGAGTTCTGTACGTCACAAGGTCAGAGTTCTGTACGTCAAAAGGTCAGAGTTCTGTACATCACAAGGTCAGAGATCTGTACGTCACAAGGTCAGAGTTCTGTACGTCACAAGGTCAGAGTTCTGTACATCACAAGGTCAGAGATCTGTACGTCACAAGGTCAGAGTTCTGTACAACACAAGGTCAGAGTTCTGTACTTCACAAGGTCAGAGTTCTGTACATCACAAGGTCGGAGTTCTGCACGTCACAAGGTCAGAGTTCTGTACATCACAAGGTCAGAGTTCTGTACATCACAAGGTCACAGTTCTGCACATCACAAGGTCAGAGTTCTGTGCAACACAAGGTCACAGTTCTGTACTTCACAAGGTCAGAGTTCTGTACTTCACAAGGTCAGAGTTCTGTACTTCACAAGGTCAGAGTTCTGTACTTCACAAGGTCAGAGTTCTGTACGTCACAAGGTCAGAGATCTGTACGTCACAAGGTCAGAGTTCTGTACGTCACAAGGTCAGAGTTCTGTACTTCACAAGGTCAGAGTTATGTACGTCACAAGGTCAGAGTTCTGTACGTCACAAGGTCAGAGTTCTGTACATCACAAGGTCAGAGTTCTGTACATCACAAGGTCAGAGTTATGTACGTCACAAGGTCAGAGTTCTGTACATCACAAGGTCAGAGTTCTGTACTTCACAAGGTCGGAGTTCTGCACGTCACAAGGTCAGAGTTATGTACGTCACAAGGTCAGAGTTCTGTACATCACAAGGTCAGAGTTCTGTACTTCACATGGTCAGAGTTCTGTACATCACAAAGTCAGAGTTCTGTACGTCACAAGGTCAGAGTTCTGTACGTCACAAGGTCAGAGATCTGTACGTCACAAGGTCAGAGTTCTGACCTTGTCACGTCACAGATGAAGAAGAGGGGAGGGTCCCTGCCTCCTGATTCCCCCCCACCCAACCTAATCCTCCCTCCCCCCCCCCCCTCCCCGTGCGCCCCCCTCCTCACTCTTCGTAGCCCCCCCCCCCCCCCCCCCCCCCGGCGGGTGCCGGTTGGCAGCTCGCAGATTAAAAGCTCATTAATGCCGCTTAAATTCCACGCTCCGTCCTGCAGCAAACCCAGCTCCAACTTAGTGTGTGCGGCGAGTTCTGATCCGGACGAGGTAAAAGCGTGGCCTGAAATAATCCCCGATACAATACACACACACCACACACATCTCAACAAACAGTCAAATAAACAGTCAACTAAACCTACCTGAGTTTGGAGACTGAGTCGGTGGCTGCTGCAGATCCGGGAAAGTGGTAATTTCCTCGTAGTCAGACAACTTGAGGAAGGTAACGATCACTTGTATTTGACCAGGGTCAATGCCTCCAGGTGTATTATATTATATTTTTTTCACAGATGCCGCGAAATCCAGTGGGAAACTCCAGCTGCACCACTCCTCACACTGCGGTGCTCACTCACTCACTCCTCAGCCCGCGGAAAGAACCCGAAATAAACAGAGACAATATTGTGGTTGGCGACACTGGTTTGTTGTGCACCGTGTTGGGGGGTATGCGAAACGTGGTGTTACCGTGTGGCACAGGGACCAGTGTGGGGCGAGGAGAGGAGGAGGAGGAGGAACCAGCAGAGGAACCAGCGGAGAGACGCCCGTCTGACACCGCCTGCGTCTGCCCTGCGTCTGCCCCGCGTCTCACTAACCGCCTTCTCGCGGACAACGAGAGAAGGCGAGATTTGGCAGCACACCAGACGCTGCAGACTCGGACCGCACGGGACGCCGTATGCGATCGGCGCGACCTCTAGCGGCACGGGACCTGCAAGACGCTGTGACGTATCACAGGGACGCTGTGACGTCACGTGGTGTGATAGCAGCGAAGCGACGACTGGTGGCGAAGACGGGAGGTAGATCTGAGACTGTCTCCGGATTTCTCCAGGTACACTCTCCCAGCAGATTTTCCGCGGCGCAGGAAGTATAGCGCCGGATCTCGGCTTGGAGAGTGCTCCAGGTCACGTGATCGGGGTAGCACCTGGCGGCGATCAGCGGAGTTAGCGATCCTGCTTGTTTCTCCCGCTAGGTGGCCACCACAAGTCGTTATTACTACACTCGAGACTTGTTTGTTGTTTGTATTCCTCCCCGCTTTGAGTAACCCCACCTTAAAATCAGGTGGGATTCCGAAACTGATCTTTTTTTCTATCATATAAAAAAAGACCAATGATCCACGGGAGGGTTTCAGTGGGAACGAAGAGTTAACGTTAATTTAATCTCGATGGTGTGAGATTTGGAAGCACGGAAAATATCCTGCCCAGGAATTAAGACGCTCCTAGCAGAGACTCCACTTTCTGATTGGACGAAATGTAACGCCGACCTCAAGGTCAAGGTCAGACGCGCGTCGAAAGGCTAGGAGCGCCAGCTGGGGGGCGTGCGGTGAACTACACCTGGGGTCGGGACTCCACCTAGCGGCCGCTGGTCACGTGTCACCTGTGGGTGAAGTGAGCGAAAAAAGAGGTAAATTCCGATGTTTACTGTGGATGGCGACCTTGTTATTGTAGACTGGGATCGTCCGACTTGTATTTGTAGAATGCGGTTGTATTTCCCACTGCTCGAGTTCCACCTGTTAGGATTTCTATCGCTTCTCCGTTGTTTGTGATTTCCTTTTTTGTTTCTAGATGAAAATTACTGAAATCAATGGCGAAATGAGGGTGGTCCACTCAGCCTTGTTTGTAGACTTTTTAGACTTTTTAGATTTGTAAATTTGCAGACTTTGTAAACTTTGCAGACTTTGTAGACTTTGCAGAGTTTGCAGACTTTGCAAACTGTATACTTTGCAGACCCTGTAGACTTTGTAGACTTTGTAGACTGGTATTTCCAGACCGATGTTTTATATTCCACACTTTTTCCACGATTTCTCACTTGTCCTTCCTGTCTGTGTTGTTCCTAGAGATACAAACAGTTGACATCGATAACGACACGATGACACTGTTCTCACAGAGTCTGAGGACCCTCACCAGTCATTTCACATTACCGTGGTACAACTACGGCCTGTCACGTCACAGTTTTATTAGTAACTGTATTCTCCACTTGGCCGAGAGTTCAGCTGCCTCAGGGACCTTCCACCGACTGCACACACACCTCACACACACCTCACACAGTAGACCTCTGTACTCACATTGATTTAATGGCGTTTAGCTTGGATCACGTGGCTTTGTTGGGTGATGTTAGGCTGTTCCAATATGGACTTCACATATATATTTGCTGAATGAAGTTCGGATTCATATATAGGCCTATATTTGCTGGGTGAAGTTAGGCTGTTCCAGTTCGGAATACATATATAGGCCTATATTTGTTGGGTGAAGTTAGGCTGTTCCAGTTCGGAATACATATATAGGCCTATATTTGTTGGGTGAAGTTAGGCTGTTCCAGTTTGGAATACATATATATGCCTATATTTGTTGGGTGAAGTTGTAGGCTGTTCCAGTTCAGAATACATATATAGGCCTATATTTGCTGGGTTAAGTTAGGCGGTTCCAGTTTGGACTTCACATATATATTTGCTGAATGAAGTTAGGCTGTTCCAGTTCAGAATACATATATAGGCCTAAATTTGATGGATGAAGTTAGGCCGTGCCAGTTTGGACTTCATACAGTTTGTTTGGTGAAGTTTTGCCGTTCCAGATCGGATTCTATGGTGATCATTCAGTTGTAACCTTGAAAACCTGGATGACCTTGAGGCCGACTGGACTTCCACCAGTTGTGTTTCTGACGTATGCTCAGTGTGCAGCAGAATAACCTTGGAAATGTGGACGACCTTGAAAGAAACGTTACGTTTTTAACGGGATTTCCACCGGTTGTTTTGCTTCCTGGATACGTTCACTGACGTCGCAGTGGCTCCACCTGGTGAGATGAGGCGTTTGTGAACAGAATTCTGTAAGTTGTATCGTAAATAAAGAACCCGACCCCGAATCTCGGCGGGTTGGTGTCTAGAAGTCGTCTCCAGGTGAGGTTCCAGGTATGTCTCTAACAGTTCTCTGTCCACTCGCCGCCGTCGTCCATGTTTGTCACCGCGCCTTCTACAAACACCCTATTATCGCCCACGTCGCCGTCACCGTGACGTCACTGTGCCGCTGGTTGTCGGTGCGCGTGGTGTTGGCCAAGTGCCGCGGGCAGCAGGTTAGAGAGCGCGTAGAGCGGGCGTGAATCATCGGCTGAAAACCAAACAACAACAGGTTGTCAGTCAATACTGTTTGTGCACACAAATACAGATATGTAGAGTGAAAATAGCAATTAAAGGCATATCCTACAATTAACAGTGGCGCCACCTGGTGATTTTTAAGTAATATCAATTAAACATTTTGTCCAGTTTAAGTTTTGAAATTCATAGGTCACTGTCCTTGTTTTTGAAAGAATTGAAGAAAATCTTTTTTTTTAGTACATTTCCTATGTACACCAAGTTGATATAAATTGGCCTATTTTACCTAACGCTGGATAAACTTGACAAAACAATCCTTTCAAAAACAAGGATGGTGACCTATGTTTTTTAAAACCTAGATAAGTAGTACTGTATACCCACTATATTCTGTGAAAGTTTGAGGAAAATGACATGGGGTTTATTATGTGAAAAAACTATTTTTTAATTTCTATATATTCTTATATAAACTTATCATAATATTGATCTATAAATCAAAAACTAGCACGGTGACCCCCGCATTTTCAGTTTGATATGTGTTCCACAACACTTGGAGATCATTGACTTAAAATATCAGGAAATTGAAATTGGTTTTTATTTTCAGGCCGAATTGTCCGATATGCCTTTAACAGACATGTGGTGCTGTGTATGAAGTCGATATCCATATCAGTGTCACAGCTTGTGTGAAATGTGCAAATATAGTCCAGTTAAATTATAACTACAAGGACTGTATGCTGGCAGGACGATAGAGGAGATAAATTCAGAGACTGACACTTTAAAAATATTGAATAATGCATTATAGTACATGTGCACACATTTCTATGAATTTTGAATATTTTCCACAATGGTGACTGGAATGTATGAAGTTGCGACAGAATTCAGCATCGTTGGTGCAATCATCTATGCAGAAATATGTGTCTAGTTTGAAAAACCGTTTCCCGATATATCTTAATTCAATCAAAGGTTAATTAACCTTTTTATTAGTGTTTTTATTGCAATCTCTTGCATAGGGAGTTTTTTTCAGATACAATATTGGAGGTAACAAAGACTAGTGTTACATTCATCATATATCAGAATCAAAGTATTGAATTTAATCTTTGAGATTCTGCGGATTCTACCCCTAACTATTTAAAAAAGGTCTATTTGGTTGAAATGTCGGCCATCTTGGAAAAATCCAAGATGGTCGCCAAAAATGATGTTCAATTTTTCAACATCAGTTTTGAAATGTCGAGGTTCTAAGCTTTCCAAAAATGTATAGGTTATAAAATCCCCACGAAACCCAAACCAAAAAACATATTGACCCTGATTATGTCCAGCCAATCTGGAGTTGACGAGACTTTGTACATGATCATAAGCAATTGTCTATGAGATCATTATGACTGATTATACAGTAAAACCCCGCTTCTGGGACACCTCGCTTAAGGGAACACCTCGCTTAATGGGACAATTTGTTTGGAACGGAAAATTTCCCCTCTATTAAGAATTTATTTTAACCCTGCTTAAGGGTTCACCCCGCTTAAGGGGACACCCCGCTTAACCCTTTAAGGACACATGATGCCTGGAGGCATCACCGCACTAAAGACGCATGATGCCTGGAGGCATCACCGCACTAAAGACGCATGATGCCTGGAGGCATCACCGCACTAAAGACGCATGATGCCTGGAGGCATCATTGTTCCAATAACAACAGAAATGTTTTAACAAAGAAATGATAAAGCAATATTCATGAAATCATCGGAAAATGTAGATATAACATCATATTCAATATTTCTATTCAAAAGAAATACAATATCTATGATTATGTATCATATTGCATGATTAGAATCTTGAATTATCAGTTTTAACCATTATGTGGCCGTCCTCTAGCCAGACAAACTGCCACCTGCACCCGTCCTTATGGGACTAGCTCAGCCCCAGGCAGCCGTCCTTAAAGGGTTAAGTGGACACCCCGCTTAAGTGGACACCCCGCTTAAGTGGACACCCCGCTTAAGTAGACACCCCGCTTAAGGCGAAAGGCGCAAACGGAACGAAAAAATTATACCAACAAGACACCCCGCTTAAGGGTTCAGTTATTTCGGTACAGAATGCTTCTAAACCTTGCTTAAGGGGACACTTTTCAAATCCGACGGGACTCGGGACATTGTGGGGACAACACTCCGGATTATCCCCATTGCCTGTTTATAGTGTGTGTATGATGCTGATAGACTGATGTCTAGACGATCAGACACCAGGCAACAGCCTACGTAGGCTCCTGTAGGCGTATGGGTAGGCGTATGGGTAGGCGTCTGGGTGGTGTCTGTGTGGTTATAACAATGTCTCTATGCCATAATATCAACTATATGAAGGTATCATATATTACTAAGAAAGAAACTGATGAGTGTTTGGTCTGTGCCATGGAGTACGCAGTAATATGAACGAGGCGATAGCCGAGTGAATATTCCGAACCCCTCCAAACGAGATGGCGAATGGGGACTCAGACCAAGCACGAAAATGTTTCTGATTTTATCTTAGCCTGGAAATATTTATCTGTTTATCACCCGTTGAGAATGCGTTACGTACTGGCAAGCCTGTTGAGAACAAGTTAAGCCTATGGACATTTATTCCAGGCTAAAATAAATAGCCTAACCATCGGCAGAATGAAAACCCCGCTTAAGGGTACACCCCGCTTAAGGGAACACTTTGTTCGGAGCGAAGGGTGACCCCTTAAGCATGGTTTTACTGTAGATAATTAACATTGAAGGAACATTAGATAAACCTACTTTGAAGAACATGATGATATGATCTAATTCTGGATGGGACATTTTTCCGGAATCTCCACGCGGATATTCTGACATGCCGGAGTCCCCGATTCTAGGTACTCTGTACATTTCCTCGTAATCGGTGGATGATAAAAGGTAATCGCACCTAGTGTGTATACAATGGTTGTGATTACAAGGCTGTTGTTTTTTCAAGATATGACTATGATAATTGTCTCAGTCTCACATGGATAATGATAGATGTAATACAGGTGTTGCCGTTCAGCGCCGCCGCCTAACGGCCCACTGTTTCGTTACGCGGCCGCTCGGACAAATACCGCGAGTCCAGCGGTATTCATATAGAGACATACAGCAATCACACCTAGCGTGTGAACGGTGGGTGTGATTGCAGTAGCGTAGTTTTTGGACATATTGGGCTGTTAGAACAATTAAAAGGCATTGTATCAACGAGTCTGGACTATCAAAACTTTATAGTTGATAATTGTTTTGGTTTGAACTTGGAGAAAGATAAGCATATGATAGCTAGGTCTTCCCATGTATTAATGTGTGTTCAGTTTTGGTGATCCTATGTTATCTATGGTATATCTAAAGTATCATTGAGGTAATATATGCATGTATGAGATACCAGATTTGAGCTGGAATACCATAGAATACGATGTCGTTATTATTTCTCTGGAAATAATGCAGACAGGTATTATGAACCTATTAGGCTCATACACTCAGTGATCCAATGGTAAAGAATACGTTGGCAGGTGAATGTTTGGCTTCAGCCGTGGCGTAACTAGGGAGATAAGGTGCGACACCGGCCTACGGAAAAAGGCCTATTTGGCCAGGCCTGGAAATGTATTATTGCGCAGCCATATGAGGTGTTCCTGGGAGACGTGGCATGAAGTTTGGGATGCAGCTACCGCTTGAAAAAAAACTGGTGTGGTGTTCCTGTGTAACTTCGGTCGTATCTGAATTATAGTTATCATTTCTCACACCAAATTGAAGCTTGAATACCACAAAATACAATGCCATCACTGCATCTTGTCTTGAGATAATCTAAAGAGGCATTAAATAGGATTCACACGATGGGATTCATGTACCACACAGGGCGTTTTTCTGAGAAAAATCCTGCTGACATTCTGTACTCGGACACAATTTCTCTATCTTAATTACAGGGTTTCATTTTCCTGAGACATGTTTCCCCCTGTAATTGTTCAAGACATTTCCCCCACCAAAAAGAACAGAATCGCATGGGATTTTGAACCCTGTGAGGTACATGAATCCCACCGTGTGAATCCCACATTACATATATATATATATATATATATGCATGTATATGTATATATATATATATATGTATTACGCTCAATTCCTCCAATGTTAAGCATTACGTTGCTAGGTAACTGTTTGACCGACTTTGCGGTGTATCTTTGAAGCCATCTTTACTCTAAGCCTGGTGGAAAAATAGAGATTCCTAGGTGAGTATTAAAGAAAAAACCAACAAGTTTTGGTCAAAGTCGTCGTTCTCCACGAGTTTGATGCGGTGTGATATGAACGAGACGATAGCCGAGTGAATATCACATAGCACTCAAACGAGTTGGAGAAAGACTTCTTTGAACAAAACGAGTTGCTTTCTGTATTTATCTCACCCCTGTTCACACTGAAAGAATGGACAACACACAGGATTTAGACCATGGAGAACGGACTTCAATACTTGTAGGGGCATGGAGAACGAGCTACCAATGTTAAGCCTGCGGACATTTATTCCAGGGTGAGATAAAGGATCTACCTGTGTTAAGCCTATAATTACAGGTGGGATACATCTGGGCCCCGTTGCTCCACGTTTACGACAGAGTTGCGGATCGCAGAATAGCGATCGAGGGCCTAAACGTTGCTACTGAAATTTTGCGGATCGCGTCGTAATCGCATAGGCGCATCTCCGCGTAAAATACTGCTTTTAGCGATACTTTTTACGCGGGCCTTCACAGCACTGCGGATCGTATCACTGTGGGTTAGATACAGCCTTATTTCAAATAACGATCCATGGTGGCACCACCAACCCCCGCCACTTGTTCTTCTACCTATAGAAAATAGCATCCACACAACCAGGTGTCAGATCAGTTTTAATTGCGATGCCATCTGTATTCAATTGAAGAACTAATGAAATTTCCCCTGTCTCATTCAATATGTGCCCCTGAATTATTGTCTCGCTATCGCATCGTGAAAAATAGCGATACCGCGGGAATATAGGGATACGATCCGATATTACGGGAGCAACGCTTTTTCAGTCGGATCATGAAAGTAATCGTAAACAAAAAATTGCGATCCGATTATAGCTAGCGATACCACAAAAATTGGAGCAACGGGGCTTGGGTCGTCTGGCGCTGTCGTAGGTGAGTGTAGGACCTGCCTGTGTTAAGCCTATAATTACAGGTGGGATACTTCTGGGCTGTCCTAGGTGAGTATAGGACCTACCTGTGTCATGCCTATAATTACAGGTGGGATACTTCTGGGTTGTCTGGCGCTGTCCTAGGTGAGTATAGGACCTACCTGTGTTAAGCCTATAATTACAGGTGAGATACGTATGGCGTTGTCCTAGGTGAGTGTAGGACCTGCCTGTGTTAAGCCTATAATTACAGGTGGGATACTTCTGGGTTGTCTGGCGTTGTCCTAGGTGAGTATAGGACCTACCTGTGTTATGCCTATAATTACAGGTGGGATACTTCTGGGTTGTCTGGCGCTGTCCTAGGTGAGTGTAGGACCTACCTGTGTTAAGCCTATAATTACAGGTGAGATATGTCTGGCGCTGTCCTAGGTGAGTGTAGGACCTGCCTGTGTTAAGCCTATAATTACAGGTGGGATATGTCTGGGTTGTCTGGCGTTGTCCTAGGTGAGTGTAGGACCTACCTGTGTTATGCCTATAATTACAGGTGGGATACTTCTGGGTTGTCTGGCGCTGTCCTAGGTGAGTATAGGACCTACCTGTGTTTAGCCTATAATTACAGGTGAGATATGTCTGGCGCTGTCCTAGGTGAGTGTAGGACCTACCTGTGTTAAGCCTATATTTACAGGTGGGATAATTCTGGGCTGTCCTAGGTGAGTATAGGACCTACCTGTGTTAAGCCTATAATTACAGGTGGGATACATCTTCTGGTCACACGGAACGCACTGACCACTTCCCAGCATTCCGTGCCGATTAGACACGCAGATTGAGGCCCCCCATGATCACGCTAATAAGGCCATATCAGTCCCCTACGACATTAATAACACGGTGGTCAGGTTCATGATAAGCCCACAGGTGGCGCTGTAGTGTCAGTGATAAGGCTTGTGAGTTGACACTGATACATACACAATATTATCAGCATTTTGATCTGGCGGGTCGTATTCTCCTCGTAGTTATCGCGTAGTAATATCCGAGCTAATGTGAGGATATTGCGTAGTGTCAATACAAGCACGTAGATCAAAATCAGGGTAATGTTATATTTTTTATCCAGCATTCCAGATAGAAGTTATGAAAGGAAAGACAAAATGGCTGACGGCCTTCTCATGTATACTTCCTTATGCATTCTCCCAGAGGACTATCCGTATTTTACTCAGTAGCGATCTGTAGGCTCTACATATGGAGACTATGTATTATCCTATCCCTAATAAAAAACGCCATAGGCTTAACATGGAATTTGTTTATGTCACGGGTAGTGACATAAAGTGTTGTTTATGCCACTACTTTCTGATACTGAAAAAAATATGGAAACGGGGTAGGATAAAATCTAGACGCCACTCGTTTGAGTTTGAGCTTATTTATTGCCACTCATTTTGTTGGCTCCATAATGTCACTCGTCTTCGACTCGTGAAATTATGGAGCCAACAAAATGCGTGGCATAAATAAACTCAGACTCAAACTCGTGACGTCTCTTGATATTATCATGGAAGAAACCTATGAAAGTTTATGGTCAGAGCTTGTATCCCATCGACTGTGAATAACGTAGTAAGCCGCATGAATTACGTAGCGATTCAAACGAGATGGGATCGAGCTCTGACCGTAAACTTGTATAGGTTTCTGAATTTATCTCACCTTCCACATTGACTAATTTCTTACACAATGCCCAAACGAGTATTTTTTGTAAATACTCCATGGGCATTGAGTACGAGTTCCCAATGTTAAGTCTATGGGGGAAAAATACCAGAGATAAATCACCCCTCTCATAAGCTCTCACACTCTCTAAGTTGTATTCTGTACAAGGTTCTCACTACGTTCTATGGGAGAAGAATTCTTAACGAACTAGGCTTAGAGCATTGAGAATCAATTGGCAAATAGTATTCCCACTAGGTGGCATCATTGAGATTATAGGAATCTTTGGGTTGCATTGATGTACGCCTTTAGCACGGGAGGCAAACAATTTTGCTATGTGTAAGTTCTGACTAAGGAATAGTCACTCTTCCAAGCCGAACTGCCCTTTCACAGGGGGTGCACCCTTACACAGGGTTAAAATATAAATCAAATAGACCCTCCGTTCCGACCAAAAGTCTCCATTAAAGCTGGGTGTCTGTTTACGCGGGGTGTTTCCTTACACAGTATGGCCGCTTAAGCAGGGTATCCATTAGCGGGGTGTCCATTAAGCAGGGTGTCCGTTAAGCAGGGTATCAATTAGCAGGGTGTCTGTTAAGAGGGGTGTCTGTTACACTGCACGAAAACCACCATTTTACATATATATACGCCATCGCGATAACGCACGTATCGGTTGTATAGACCCTCTTCACACTGGCGCCATCTTGTAATGGCCGCCTATGTACGTCAATCGAAAACGAGGCGAGCCCTATTCACTCAGTCTTGAATATTGATAAAAATACTACCGTTTCTCTAACTTGAAAGATGGAAATCGCTCTCATGTCCTAACTAATCGGCCAATTTGTATAAACAATACATTGTTAGAAAGCTGAGACTAGGGCCTATCTGTTAGGATATACATGATATACCTGTCTTATGAATAAAATTTCCTGTCATAGAATGAAAATCGGAATTGTTTAAATGAAAAAACATTAAAACATGTTACCTTCCTGTTTTCACAGTGATTTAATGAAAAATCTATCGCGATGACCTACAGAAATAACTATCCTATCTTATTAGGTATTTCATGACAATTAATATGATACCTATATTGCCAGGCTGTGATAAATATTTCCTGAGATAATGGTGCATTATCATAGATGACAAGGAGTCAAAAAGAGCACTAGAAAAAATTTGATTTTCAGATATTATTGCATTTTAGATACTGGCTTTGATACAAAGTTGTCAAAGGTTGTTATATTTTATAAGTGCAATAATTATTCCCCTGTATATCTTATTTTTTAATTCTCCTACTGTAAAAGGTTTATAATTGTATCAGACTTATAACATGATTAAATATTGTGATAAATTCCCAAAATTCCTGACAATTAACTGGTGCATTATTAGTTTATTACCCCAGGAAATATCTATCACAACCTGGTAATATTGGTATCATTTTAATCGTCTTGAAATGCCTAAGAAGGTAGGATGTTTATTTCTATAGGTCATCGCAATAGATTTTTTATTAAATCACTGTGAAAACAGGAAGGTAACATGTTTTCTTTTCTTTTTTCACCAAAATAATTCGGATGTTCAATCCATGACTAGAAATCTTAGCCATAACACAGATATATAATATTATATCGACAGATAGGCCCAAGTTTTGGCTATCTAACAATGTTTTATTTATAAAGCTCGGCCTTTTATTCACAACACAACAACAAATTACATTTCTAGTTAACTCTGTGCTTATGGTGGTGAAGCCATGCTGCTGAGCCAGGTAACGTATCACGCCTCGTTTTCGAATCCGAGTCTGTGGCTGATTCCCGGAAAGCAGTGGCTAGCCACATGCAACCAGCGCAACCCGATTGCAGCGCCACGCTTATGTGCAAGTGGTGAATAGTGGCTTGTTTTCATTTGTATACGCCTGTAATCCCCACCTGCGTATGAGGCGTCTAAGAGATAGTTTCCTTATGTAGACGCGCGCGACTTGGCTGTATTTCACACCTGGCATATTCAAGATAAAACATACTCTGCGCAATATATATACGCCAGGCGTAGACATGATACCAAAAAAAATTGCGACCCGCGGCCCGCCCCGTCCTGTGGGTGTTGGTAGAGGATGCACCAACACAGACCCACCACTAGATAAGGCGTCTATGAGACAGATAACAGGTCGAACTTCTAGACGCAAAATCCTACTGTTAGACGCGTTTCGCATACATATGTAAAGCGGTAGGTTTCGTGCAGTGCTATGCCGGGTGTTTGCTTACACAGGGTGTCCGCTAAGCGGGGTGCCCACTTAAGCGGGTTATCCATTAGCAGGGTGTCCGTTAAGCAGGGTGTCCGTTAAGCGGGGTGTCCACTTCCGCAGGGTGGACGCTTACAAGGGGTGTTTGTTAAGCGTGGTATCCACTTACGCGGGGTATCGGCTTACACGGGGTGCCCATAAAGCGGGGTGTTCGTTAATGCGGGTGTCTGTAAACGCAGGGTGTACGCTTACGCGGGGTATTGGTTAAGCAGGGTTCAACAATATCTCCTTTTGAAAAATGGGGAACTGGATTTTCAACAACACGCATTTCAGATCCCCAAACTTGGCGTTCACCAGAAGAACACTTTTATATCAGAGTGGATATATATTACAGGTTTCAGCGGTAAAGTGAAGCTGCCTGTTCATTACGGCAGGTATAATTACTAGGTGTGTAATTACTGCAGTGATACCTTTAACCACTAACATCTCTGTGTATAACTACATATCTAACTTGTAGACGTGAGGCGGTTGTCTCCAGTACGACTTGTAATTACCAATTCGTACTGGAGATAACCGCCTCACGTTTACAAGATGGGATCAAGCTCTGACTAAACTTTCATGGGTTACCGAATTTATCTCATAGATTCCCTGGATTCCAGGGGTGAGAGAAAACCTATGAGGTATATTTTATAGATCTCAATCAGCATTAATCTATGAAGTCTATGATCATATGACCGTAACATTCAGGATAAACCTATAAGGTATATATGTTATAGATGTAAATTGGCGTTAATCTATGAAGTCTATGGCCAAGGCAGTACTATACAGGATAAACCTATAAGGTATACATGTTATAGATGTAAATCAGCGTTAATCTATGAAGTCTACAACCACAAGACCGTACCATTCAGGATAAACCTATAAGGTATACATGTTATAGATGTAAATCAGCGTTAATCTATGAAGTCTACAACCACAAGGCCGTACCATTCAGGATAAACCTGTAAGGTATACATGTTATAGATGTAAATCAGCGTTAATCTATGAAGTCTACAACCACAAGGCCGTACCATTCAGGATAAACCTATAAGGTATACATGTTATAGATGTAAATCAGCGTTAATCTATGAAGTCTACAACCACAAGGCCGTAACATTCAGGATAAACCTGTAAGGTATATATGTTATAGATGTAAATCGGCGTTAATCTATAAAGTCTATGATCACAAGGCCTCATCATACAGGATAAACCTATAAGGTATACATGTTATAGATGTAAATCGGCGTTAATCTATGAAGTCTATGATCACAAGACCGTACCATACAGGATAAACCTATAAGGTATACATGTTATAGATGTAAATCGGCGTTAATCTATGAAGTCTGTAACCACAAGGCAGCACCATGCAGGATAAACCTATAAGGTATATATGTTATAGATGTAAATCGGGTCAATCGGGGTGAGTCTATGACCACAAGGCAGTACCATACAGGATAAACCTATAAGGTATATATATGTCATAGATGTAAATCGGCGTTAATCTATGAAGTCTATGATCACAAGGCCTCACCATACAGGATAAACCTATAAGGTATATGTTATAGATGTAAATCGGGTCAATCGGGGTGAGTCTATGAGGATGAGTATTGACTGATCTCTGGGCGCTGCGGGGTGCGGACTGGGGTGGAGCTGAGAGCACGGATTACCTGGATCTGGTGATCAGGTGAGAGCCGGCTACACCCACCTGTGAGCTGAGCCAGCATCGATCTGTTCCCCGGATCGATCTCCAGGTCATACCTCCACGCCTCTCCAGCTACCATAGAGCACAGGCCCCAGTCTCCTACAGATACCATAGAGCACAGGCCCCAGTCTCCTACACACTCCTACAGATACCATAGAGCACAGGCCCCAGTCTCCTACACTCTCCTACAGATACCATAGAGCACAGGACCCAGTCTCCTACACTCTCCTACAGATACCATAGAGCACAGGCCCCAGTCTCCTACACACTCCTACAGATACCATAGAGCACAGGACCCAGTCTCCTACAGATACCATAGAGCACAGGCCCCAGTCTCCTACAGATACCATAGAGCACAGGCCCCAGTCTCCTACACACTCCTACAGATACCATAGAGCACAGGCCCCAGTCTCCTACACTCTCCTACAGATACCATAGAGCACAGGCCCCAGTCTCCTACACACTCCTACAGATACCATAGAGCACAGGCCCCAGTCTCCTACACTCTCCTACAGATACCATAGAGCACAGGACCCAGTCTCCTACACTCTCCTACAGATACCATAGAGCACAGGCCCCAGTCTCCTACACACTCCTACAGATACCATAGAGCACAGGCCCCAGTCTCCTACACTCTCCTACAGATACCATAGAGCACAGGACCCAGTCTCCTACACTCTCCTACAGATACCATAGAGCACAGGCCCCAGTCTCCTACACACTCCTACAGATACCATAGAGCACAGGACCCAGTCTCCTACAGATACCATAGAGCACAGGCCCCAGTCTCCTACACAATCCTACAGATACCATAGAGCACAGGCCCCAGTCTCCTACAGATACCATAGAGCACAGGCCCCAGTCTCCTACACACTCCTACAGATACCATAGAGCACAGGCCCCAGTCTCCTACAGATACCATAGAGTACAGACCCCAGTGTCCTCCACACCTCTCCAGCTACCATAGAGCACAGGCCCCAGTCTCCTACAGATACCATAGAGTACAGACCCCAGTGTCCTCCACACCTCTCCAGCTACCATAGAGCATAGTCCCCAGTCTCCTACACACTCCTACAGATACCATAGAGCATAGTCCCCAGTCTCCTACACACTCCTACAGATACCATAGAGCACAGGCCCCAGTCTCCTACACACTCCTACAGATACCATAGAGCACAGGCCCCAGTCTCCTACAGATACCATAGAGTACAGACCCCAGTGTCCTCCACACCTCTCCAGATACCATAGAGCACAGGCCCCAGTCTCCTCCACACTCCTACAGATACCATAGAGCACAGGCCCCAGTCTCCTACAGATACCATAGAGTACAGACCCCAGTGTCCTCCATACCTCTCCAGATACCATAGAGCACAGGCCCCAGTCTCCTAAACACTCCTACAGATACCATAGAGCACAGGCCCCAGTCTCCTCCGTACTTCTCCAGATACCATAGAGCACGGGCCCCATTACTACATACCTATGGCTGAATGTCTATGAAATACTACCCGCTGCTAGGAGCGCAGTATAGATAATGTCCGCTGAGCATGGCCCGCCCTGGAAATCACTGAACCGTGTCGCAGTGCACAGTTAGAGTGTAACTTTCACAGCAGACGACCTCCAAGCAGAGTTTCCCGCCAAATTCCTTCAAACTCGGATTCTGTTGTCATTGGTCGTGGATGGATGTCATAAGACACTCTCCTAGCAGATCTTTTGCGGCGCTTAGGAAGGAAGTAGAGTGCAGGATCTCTGCTAGGAGAGTGATCGTCAGACCTCCAGGCGGGGCAGGCATGTAATGATAAGAAAACGTAGTGACTGAACCCGTAGGGATGCCATTAACGGCCTTTTGATGCTATAAATATGTACCTCCGCCTGCGGCATCGGGACATATTTATAGCATCAAAAGACCTCGAACATCCATCCCTTCGGGCTCAGTAACCACGTTTTCTCTTAGTCTCCTACACACTCCTACATATACCATAAAGCATAGACTCCAGTCTCCTACACACTCCTACAGATACCATAGAGCACAGGCCCAGTCTCCTACAGATACCATAGAGCACAGGCCCCAGTCTCCTACCGATACCATAGAGCACAGGCCCCAGTCTCCTACACACTCCTACAAACACCATAGAGCACAGGCCCCAGTCTCCTACACACTCCTACAGATGCCATAGAGCACAGGCCCCAGTCTCCTACACACTCCTACAGATACCATAGAGCACAGGCCCCAGTCTCCAACACACTCCTACAGATACCATAGAGCACAGGCCCCAGTGTCCTCCATACCTCTCCAAATACCATAGAGCACAGGCCCCAGTCTCCTACAGATACCATAGAGCACAGGCCCCAGTCTCCTACACACTCCTACAGATACCATAGAGCACAGGCCCCAGTCTCCTACAGATACCATAGAGCACAGGCCCCAGTCTCCTACACACTCCTACAGATACCATAGAGCACAGGCCCCAGTCTCCTACACTCTCCTACAGAGATATTTCTCTGACTGGCCCATGAATCAAACCTGTATGCCAGTGAGGATGGTAGCCATAAGATGCAGGAACTGGAGCCAGTCTAACCTACACCTACACACACACACCTACACCTACACACACATGCATAGAACTTCACACACATGCCTACACCTCCACACACCCACACCACACACACACACCTACACACACATGCCTACACCTACACATGCACACACACTGCGCACACACCTATACACACACACCTACACCTACACACACACCTACACACTGGCGGTGAGACTGCTATTGACAATAACAGACAATGTTTACCTCTCTGTAGCGTACCTCAGAACACATGCATACACCTAGATACACAAGCATACACACATTCACACACATCCAAACACCTACAAACACACACACCTACACCTACACCTACAAACACCTACACTCACACTGGCCGTGAGACTGCTATTGACAATAACAGACACTGTTTACCTTTCTGTAGCGTACCTCAGAGCTGACCGTCATACAGCCCCCCCCCCCCCCCCCTCCCCTCCCCTGGTCAGCTGTTCACACAGTCTCCCTACCTGTATCGGCGTCCAGTTGCCATGCCGACTGATACACGATTCTGACACTCACCTTGTGAACGCCGCGCCTCAGGCTCCCTTCATCCGCGATTCTCCGTCAGGGCACGGTCCGCTGAGCACGGCCCGGCCTGGAAATCACTGAACCGTGTCGCCGTGCACAGTTAGAGTGAAACTCTCACAGCAGACGACCTCCAAGCAGAGTTTCCCGCCAAATTCCTTCAAACTTGGATTCTGTTGTCATTGGTCGTGGATGGTTGTCATAAGACACTCTCCCAGCAGATCTTTCGCGGCGCTTATGTTAGAAGGAGAGTGCAGGATCTCTGTTTAGAGAGTGATCGTCAGAGCTCCAGGTGGAGCTGAGATTTGTTGGTGGTTTGTCAAATATCGTCTGCTATAAATGTTAGATTGTCAAATGATTGATCTTTTGATGAAAGATCCACTGCATCTTGTAAATAGTCTCCTGTAGCTTGAAAATTGTTGTCTGCTATTATCAATTGTCTTTCGCAGTTTGTAAACTGATCCTTGTAGATTACAAAATGTCGACTGCTATAGGGAATATGTCTGCTCTGGATAAATCGTCCTCTGTCACTTGTAAACTGTCCCCTGCAGATTGTAGAACCTGTCTGCAGATTATAAACTCCTGTCTGCTATTGGGACAATGACTCCTATTAATAAAAGATCCTCTGCGGCTTATAAAATGTCCCCTGTAGATTGTTGAACACCATGTCCAGCTTGTTAAGCTATTGCTAAAATATCCTCTGCAGATTGTAAACTGCTCCCCTGCAGATTGTAAATGTCGTCTGCTAGTAGTAGAACATCCATGCTGTTTGTAGAATGTCGTATGCTATTGGGAAAATGTCCTCTTTCACTTGTATAATGTCCCTGTAGATTGTAAATTGTCCCATGCAAATGGTAGAGCATCTCTGCAGCTTGTAAATTGTCGTATGCTATTGATATAACATCCTCTGTCGCTTATAAACTGTCCCCTGTAGATTGTAGAACATCGTCTGCTAGTGGTAGAACATCTCTGCTGCTTGTAAATTGTCGTATGCTATCGGGAAAATGCCCATAATTGATAGAACATCCTTTGCTTCTTGTAAATTGCTCCCTCTAGATTGTAAATAATGTCTCCTAGTGGTAGAACATTTCTGCAGCTTGCATGCTATCGGGAAAACATCCCCTGTCGCTTGTAAACTGTCCCCTGTAGATAGTAAAATCTCGGCTGCTGAGATGCTGGTAGAACGCGGCCTCTCCCCGTCACTCCGCCGGAGATAAAGCCTCCTTCCTCGGAAGCAGACGACTATTGTGAGTTTTCCCGCGCAAATACGACCCGCCCCTTGTTCTGTGCACAACGCGATACCGCCCGCCTCTCAATGAACCACCTCCACCAATCACAGGAGAGAACGGCGGGGTTCCGCCCCTAGACTTGCTCAAGTCTCTGATTATTTACATTCATTAAATGATTAATCACAATCAGAGTAAAGTTCATTGAAGTATGTATCCTTCTCTGACTGGTCCATGAATCAAAGACTTTTATTATCCATCGTATACAAAGCCCCCATTGAAAATGTATGGGGCCTCAGTAAACCACGACCCATTATATAAAACCTGTCAGATACCATAACTGTGGTATACGGATTTCACAACTGTGGTATACGGCCCTCAAACCTGTGGTATACGGAAATTTCACTCCTCAATCTGATGTTTCATCTTTTTGTTTCAATTTGCGACACTGTGACTGTGGTTGGAGAGTGAAAGAAAGTAGTTCCTCGCTCTTCGTTACATGGATTCTTCAACTTTCTACAAACCGTGTAGTGGTTAGGGTATCTGCCTCTTGATTTCGGGATCGCGGGTATGAATCCCGGTCGGGGCAAAATCGTTTTTATGCTTTTCTTTTTAAATAAAAAGAAAACGCCAGTCTATTGAGATTCATTAAGAATGTATAAGATATTTTGAAAACTAAGCTGAATTGAATTTGTTTTGTGTAAACAATGTGTCAATGTTTACATTTTGACACTTTCATTGTAATGTTATTGTTAGGCTACATGTAAATTACATGGCGAAGGGTAGTCAAGACACTGTACATAGACAATAATGTCTTTTGTTAAGATCAATGTTATTACAACAAATTTTAGTTGATATTATTTTTAAATTAGATACATTTTAACTATTTAAAGAAAAAAACCAATATAACTTAAGGAACCATCTATATTATCCCGCCTGTATACACCACTGAACTGCTTTGTTCGACTTGTGGTGCCACTGAGCGGTTTACACTTACATCACAATAAAGTGGCACTAGGTGTCGTAGTTAGCCAATCTCTGACTATTGCAGGGGCTATTGTAGGGTAAAAACAATTTGGTACATGGATAATAAATACAATAAACGATGATTTGTGGACTGGCGGCTTCGTATACCACTCGCGGTTGACCTCGTAATACACTCGCTAGCGCTCGTGTATTACTACGCGTCAACCTCTCGTGGTATACGGCCGCCCGTCCACAAAAACATCGATTATTGTGTATGTCCACTATGAAGAGAATCTCCTGTTTATGGCCCAAGCCACTCCCTATAACCCTATACTTCCTCCTACCCCTCCCCCTCCCTTCCACCAGTTCGCTTGCCGCCTGTGTTGTCATGGCAATAAATTTCGCCTGCTCCTGACTGTGACTCGATTAAGATCAAAGTGAGAGGGTATCAATCTCCCATCAGATATCTGACCAGTAGCCATGATATCTGTATGGCGAGTGTTGGAAAAACTGGCGATATACAGCACCAGAAATCTAACACCATTACCGATTGTGCCAGTCCCTTTATCTCACCCCAGATATTTTTTCTCCATAGACTTAACATGTGAAACTCGTATCTAACACCCATTAGATATTTAGGAAAAATATCCAATGGGGGATAATGTCACAAATGTTAGCCCATTAGTCAATATTAAGGGTGAGATAAATTCAGAAACCCATTCAAGTTTAGGGTCAGAGCTCGATCCCATCTCATTTAAATCACATAGCAATTCACGCGGCTTCGCCTTGTGAATTACTACGGGATTCAAACTCGATGGGATACGAGCTCAGACCCTAAACTTTCATGGGTTTCCTCTATAGTATCCCAGCGAGGAGGGTACCCATAAGATGCAGGGACTGGAGCCAGTCTATTCCGCCCCCTGCCCTTGGGTGCTACCCGGTGTTGTGTGTGTGTGTGTGTGTGTGGGGAGAGGGGGGTATGAATGGGCCGTATTTACTATGGACCGGACCGTCCATGGGCCGTGTTTGCGCCCCCAAGTCGTGTCTACGCACACCTTTCCTTTATTACGAGCTCCCTCTTGTACCCAGGTCTCAGTGGCTTTTCAGCCGTTTTAAAACCCTTTAAGGACGCATGATGCCTCCAGGCATTAGCGCATTATCAACTAGTGTTGCTATCGAGTGTAGGGAGATAGAAATCTAAAGGAGGATAGACAATTAGATTCCTTCGGTAGCTTTATCGCGTCTGTATATATACGTTGGCTGACCATTTTGTCAATTTTACAATAATTATAAGGAAATAATCGTCAGATTTTGAGATAATTTTTTCTATGTTGTTTGATATCCTTAAGGTATATATTAAAATAATCATGTGGTTGCCCATACCAATGTGTATATTAGGAGCAAATTGTATGTTCATCATTGATGAGTGAGCGTGCAATGATAAATGAATAACAATTAGTCTATACAGTAGAACCCCGTGTAAGCATTCACCCTTCGTTCCAGGCCAAAGTGTCTGCTTACGCGGGGTGTCCGTTTACGTGAGGTTAAAATAAACATCTAATAGAGGGAACCGTTCCGAGCAAAGGTGACCGTACAGTAGAACCCCGCCTAACGGACACCCCGCGTTAACGGACACTTTGACCCGGAACGAAGGGTGAACGCTTACGCGGGGTTCTACTGTTTATGAGCACTCTAACCTTCAGGCAATGTATTTAGGGCAGACTATCTATGATATTCAGAACAAACCTACTGCACTGTGACACCAACCCTCGTGGGACGCCTTGAGCCTTTTACCGTTTGAGCCTCCTGTCAGCGCGAAAACGTGGACGCCTTGAGCCTACCCCGTGGACGCCTTGAGCCTACTCCATTTTAGTTCCGATTGGTGGGTTAGGGTTAGAAAAGGGTTGGGTAAGGGTTAGGTTTGAGTATAAATGACTATAAACCAGTATAAGTACACTTTTCACAGTTTTTTTTACATCTAGATGCTCAAGGAAACCAAAATGGGGTAGGCTCAAGGCGTCCACAGAAAGGCTCAAGGCATCCAGGGCTCGAATCGTCCCGGGCTCAAGGCGTCCATGACCCCCCCTCGTCCCCTACAGGAGGCCGTCCTTATACGGTGAGAAACACCTGTCTTAGTAGTACAGAGGAGCAGTGAATAGCGGTAAGGAGAGTGGAGACACTGCAGGGTGTGAGACAATGACTGGAGAGTGCACCTGTGTGTGTTTACAGCGCCGCGAATACAGCCACCTGTCAGTTGGCCCAGTCCCTTAAGGTCACATACCTTATACATATTGTACTAGTGGTGTCACGTGTCAAGAGATACATTTCATTTTGGGGCCATCCATAAAGTACGTACGCAGAATTTCTGAAATTTCGGACCCCCCCACCCCACTCACAATGTTGTAGGCAATAGAATAAAGAAGGGGCATACGCAAAATTTCCAAAATGTTTAAGCCCCCCTCCCACTCCTCAGTGCATATATGTGCTGTATGGATGGCCCCTATCACCCTTTAAAGTGTGGAGCATAGCTCCATGTTTTCCCCATCTCGGAATAGGGACACGAGGTTAAAATATTGTTGTACCAGATTCTTTGCGGATTGCATCATAACTATGTCGCCATACATAGTCGATTAGAAATCTAATGAACCCTTCACTTGAGTCACTGCAAATGTGGTGTTGTAAGAAGAAGAGATATAAGTGAAAATAGGCCTTTTTATCTACGTTATCTACGTGGTTACGCAATGCGTGCGGCCAAACATACCCCTGGCAACGTATACTTCAGCATTAGATCACTGAATGTATGAAAGTAATGCGTTTATTATTCCAGTGTACATTATTTCCAGAGAAATAATAATGATTGCATCGTATTCTTTGGTATTCCAGCTCAAATCCGGTATGTCTTACATGCATATTGCCTCAATAATACTTTAGATATAGCTTAGCTAACTCAGGTACACCAAAACTGGATACAAAATAATTCATTGGCAGGCCTAGCTACCATATGCTTATCTTCTTCCAAATCAAAACCAAGACAAGTACCAACTATGACGTTTAGACAACCCAGACTCGTAGATACAATGCCCTTGATCGTTCCAGTAGTATAATCTGTGAAAAAACAACACTCCTGCAATCACACCCACTGTTCACACTTTAGATGTGATTGCTGTATGTCTATATGAATACCGCCAGACTCGCGGTGTTTGTCGGAGCGGCCGAGTAACTAGACAGTGGGCCGTTAGGCGGTGCTGAACGGCAACACCTGTATACATAACGATACGACACAACATGATCTGATATTACTGGAGCAACGCCTTTCCCACGTTTCTAGGAGCAACGAACCCCAGCTGATACGGTGCATAGTTTAGGGAGAATTTCAGCTTATCCTACCCCTAATATAAAATCCCATAGGCTTAACATTGAGTTTCTGTATGCCACGCTGACTGGCATACGGAGTTTTATATGCCACTAGTGGCATATAGATTTAATTTCACGTAATATTTCAAAATCGAGAGGACAGGGTAGGATAAAATCAAAACCTGATTCGTTTTAATCTTGGCTACCGCATGCCACTCCTGAAGTTTTGGCTCCGGACTTCACTTCGCTTCGCCTCATGAAGTCACTATGCCAAACTCCAGTCGTGACATACGGTGGCCAAGGTTAAAACTCACATGTGTTCCTAGATTTTTAGTGTAAGTCAGGCATGGCTAGTGAGAGTTATATTAATCTTAGATATGTTATACAGGAACCCTATGAAAGTTCAGGATCAGAGCTTGTATCCCATCAAGTTTGAATCGCATAGTAATTCACGAGGCGAAGCTGTGCGAATTACGTAGCAATTCAAATAAGATGAGATTGAGCTCTGACCCTAAACTTGAATGGGTTTCTGAATTCATGTCACCCTTCAGATTGACTATTAGGCTAACATTCGTGACATAAACCCCCATTGAGTATTTTCTTCTAAATACTCAATGGGCATTGGATACGAGTTCCCAATGTTAAGTCTATGAGGAAAAATACCAGAGGTGAGATAGAATAAAAGACGTATACCAGTCCAGGCTGGATTTAATGATTGATGATCTTATTATTATTATATACCGGTGCACGAATGTATCACTTTTACGCGATAGGAGAAAAGATTTCATCCGTCCACACTGTGGCGTAATATATATAATACTACCCTCTGTACCACGTGACCACTCATTCTTCTATTTAGTGAGTTTTAGAATGGCATTCTTAATGATTTTTACGTATATAATAATAAAAAGACATAGAGAGTGTGTCTGAATTCTATCTGTTCCTCGATATTTTGGTCAGAAATACTCACTCACAATTCTTCGAATTCGGTGAGTATTTCTGACCAAAATATCTCTGAACAGATTCCATTCAGACACACTAACCATGTCTTTCTATATTCTTTGCTCGGTCTTGCTGTTTAAACCTGGAATGAGTCAGAGTAGTTGTGACTCATGTTAATAAACCATGTTTCAGAATGGGCTGATCCTAAATACCCCTTTATCTCGGCTAATCATCCCTTAGTAACGTCTAATCAGGATCTGTTACTAACCTGTCATCATGAAGGTGAACAGAAACTGAGACTGAGATCACTTCTACCTTCAGGGATCGACTAAAACCGTCACCCAGACACGGGTATGTCTACATCTATTATAGGGAGCCAAAGTGAACCCGCTACAACCACAGATAGCTGGTCACAAAATACCATTTCCGGATACAGGCGCTCAGTACTTTCACTATGTAGGTTGGAGATTATATGTCTTGTTCTCCAATCTTTTAGATCCATATTTTTCATAAACTTAACAACTGTCATCGTAGCTTCGAGACAGAGTTATTCAGAGACGATAGTAATAAACTACACTTCAAAAGTAACAAACAAGACCAAAAACAAAAGTCTAGCCTCAAACCCCCATAGCTTTAGCACAAGGCCTCGTTCTTATTGGCCACCGGAAATGGTGTTTTGTAAGTGGGTATCTGTGGTTTCAGCGGGTTCACTTTGGCTCCCTATAGAATTAATCCAAAGTTTAAAAACAGGTAAAATGTGATATAAAGATTTACCAGACATATAGTAGATCATTATGCTATATATTAGGCTGGATAGCTTTATAGATAGATACACATTATTAACCTTTATCTCACCCCTTGTATTTGTATGCCATAGGTTTAATATTATGAACTCCTTATCCATGCCCCTACGAGTATTGCAGTCTGTTCTCCATGGTCTATACCCTGTGTGCCCATTTCCATGGTCTATATTAAGTGTGTTGTCCATTCCTTTAGTGTGTACAGGGCTGAGATAAAAAGAGAGAGCAACTCGTTTCGGACAAAGTCATTGTTCTCCAAGTTGTTTGAATGCTACATGATATTCACTTGGCTGTCGCCTCATTCATATCACTCTGCATCAAACTCACGGAGAACGACGACTTTGACCAACGAAAACGAGTTGCTTTCAGTATTTATCTCACCCCTGTACATACTAAAAGAATGGACAGCACACAGGATATAGACCGCGGAGAATGGACTGCAATACTCATAAGGGCATGGAGAACGAGTATCCAATGTTAAACCTATGAGACACAAATACCAGGGCTGAGATAAAATAAGTGACAAATATAAAAGTAAAAATGTGAAGAGACAAGACACTACCAGGTAAACATGGTCAAGGTAGACGTCACGTGACAACTCCCGGCCCGCGCGGCCACCCACGTCACGGCGTTCACATACCGACACGCCGACTGGCGGCGCGGGGTAACACTAACCGCCGAATGTCGTCTGCTCGTCACAGAGACGCAGGGAGCGCGTCTGACGTCACGTCCGCCCCGAGGAATGTCTTTTCTTCAAAGGTCGTGTTGTCATGTCGGCCCTAACAGACGCCGGACAAATTAATTTAACGTCAAGTCCGGGGGAGGGGTGGGGGGTGGGGGGGGGGGGGGTGGCAAGCCGTTCTACGGGTTATTATATACCTGTGCCAGTACGTTACACAAATACCAACCTTGTTTCTTTCGATGAAGATATTCCACTCACTCTGCGAGCTTGTGGGATATTATTATCTTGTATGTTGATGTATCTGTGTATTATAGTACTTAAGGGACTACTTCATGGAAGATCGCTAAGAAATGGCGAATGAATTATGGCAAATAATATGGAGAAACCAAACAAGAGTTTGCCGTGTTGTTGTTTATCGCACAATGGCAAGATCGCGTATTACTGCACGAGGCGAAGCCGAGAGCAGTAATATGCAATCTTGCCGGAGTGCGATGAACAATAACACGACTAACTCGAGTTTGGTTTAGAATTTATCCTACCCGGCCCTTCTAAATTACTTCTACATTAACAAATGACGTCATTTATCAAGTGTATCCCACTAGAGCGATATTTTACATTTTTCTGAACTCAAGACCGAATACAGTGACCCAATGTTAAGCCTATGGAGTTTTTTATTAGGGGTAGGATAACCTTTAAACTATTATATATGGAAAGAAACGCGATACGCAAGTACGTACCAATATACATCTTCTCTTATTATTCCTGAACCAGGGGCGATCCTCTGATTTAAATCTGGAGGGGGGGGGGGGGTCGGGGGGGGGGCACCTAGGACTATTAGGAAGATCAGTGGGTGTCCAGGAGCAAAGCCCCTGAAGGCAGTTGTGTTTCATATATTATTATAGTAAACTTAGATTATATCACAAAAACCAACATCTCCTGATTCTAAATTGTACAGATTCTTTTTAGATGTATCCAGCATTTTGTTTCAAGGATGGGAAGGGGGTGGTATATCTCAGTGGTCCAGCAGCATAGGTCCAGGGGACAAATCCCCAGGAAGCATTTCTTTTTTACATATTTGACCAGCTGTATCTATGGGGTTTCTATAAAGAAGGTGTGTGTGGGGTATGTTATACATACACCTGAGACTGGGAAGATTACAAGGGGTCCAGGAGTAAAGAATCTCATTTGGAAGTCCAGGGGGCAAAGCCTCCCGGTCATCTTGGTTTTTATAGATCAGATAGTCCTTTTAGGTGACAGAGTTGCTTTGCCGAATGACAGAATGAGGTACAACAATATATACGGCACGGAGTGATTGCTAGTTCAGCCATCATCCATTAGGAGATTGTAAGATAGCGCCACTGAAGTCGGGGGACGACCACTATTTTCTCCTGTTATGATCTATAGGTAATCGGGAGGGAGGGCTAAAACCCCTCCATGGCAAGCAAAACAAAATATTAACAATCAAATCCACTCTGGTCACGTCTGCTCCTCACTACACTCGGCTACGCCTCGCATAGTAATATGCGACCTTCCCGTCGTGGCATAAACATTGTCAAGTCTAACTCTCATTCGGTTTCTACTAATTTCCTACGTGAAAATGGCGCATTGGCGTAATACTCATAGCTCATCAATATCTTAGTCATTTGTAATTATCATGCAAGTATCAACTGTTTATATAAAAAGATCAACAGGAAAGATGGACATTTACAGCAATTCTAGGATAATGTTTTCCTTAATTAATACATACAAGAACGACTTTACATTTGTGGTTTTGTAGATGTAAATATAGTCAAAGATGATAATAACTTCTGATCGAGGAATCTGTCAAATGTCGAGCAAATGTTTTTCTCAGCTGTTGTGTAGTTAGTAGACTACATCATAAAATATGTTTAGGAATTTACCTTGAGTCAACCTTTGCCGATGGCGGAATTTAGAGAATGCAGAGATAGTTGTAGGGACATGAACATGAGGTAAACATGTATCATAAAAAGAAACAAAATTAGTATGGTGAATAAATGTGGAATGTGTATTACAAAGGCACTTCCTACAATTCGCAGTGACGTCACCTGGTGATTTTGAAATACTGATTATTACCTGAGACATATAACACCAATGTGAAAAAAATAAATAACACAAATGTGAGTTCAAATAATAAACGACAAAATGCCCACTGCAGTTTTAAGCAATTTTTAAGGGGACATTGTGTTACAACACAATCACCGAATTCGGCTATATAGCCGTTCTTCCACTTGGGCCCTAGACCCCTACTCCTCATTCTAATGGCGGGTGTTAGCCGAATGGGCAGTGGGTACCATTTTTGTGTAAGTCTTTGGTATGACCCGACCAGGGTTTGAACCCACGACCTCCCATGCTCGAGGCGAACACCCCTACCACTTGGCCACCGAGCTCCTCAAACAAGTTAAATGCAACATGTTGTCGAGTTTGACCCATTCAAATAGATAAAAAGGCGATTGATTTTTATTACCCACCTATTACGGAGTCTCCATAGGAAATGTGTAGGGCACCTGGAATTAGCTAACCGGAGATTCTGGCATGTCAGAAGTGGGTGTTTTCTGACTGTGGTTATAATGTGTGACAATAACGTGCGCTGTCCTAAGAATCCCGTTTAATGGCGGGTGTCTTCTGGCTGTGATTATAATGTGTGACAATAACGTGCGCTATCCTGAGAATCCCGTTTAATGGCCGGTGTTTTCTGGCTGTGATTATAATGTGTGACAATAACGTGCTCTGTCCTGAGAGTCCCGTTTAATGGCGGGTGTCTTCTGGCTGTGATTATAATGTGTGACAATAACGTGCACTGTTCTGAGACCCCGTTTAATGGCGGGTGTCTTCTGGCTGTGATTATAATGTGTGACAATAACGTGCGCTGTCCTAAGAATCCCGTTCCATGGCGGGTGTCTTCTAGTTGTGATTATAATGTGTGACATTAACATGCAGGTAGGTATTGCAGTGCCCTCTATATCCATACTCAGAACTAAATTTTAAACAGATTTGATTTCATGAAAATATTGCAGTTTCCCATAGAAACCAATACTTAAGCACTTAACTTCTCCAGATGGCCTTCCTATAGAAGTTAGCATGGTGACAAAGTATGTTTTTGCATTTTCTATTTGCTGATATATGGAACTTATATTATCCAGAGTTATTTGCAAAAATCAATAGAATTTAGAAATCACTCAACTGCCAGCATTTGCCTTTAATGGCCGGTGTTTTCTGACTGTGATTATAATGTGTGACAATAACGTGCGCTGTCCTGAGGGTCACGTTTAATGGCCGGTGTTTTCTGACTGTGATTATAATGTGTGACAAAAATGTGCACTGTCCTGAGAATCCCGTTTAATGGCCGGTGTCTTCTGGCTGTGATTATAATGTGTGACAATAACGTGCGCTATCCTAAGAATCCCGTTTAATGGCCGGTGTCTTCTGGCTGTGATTATAATGTGTGACAATAACGTGCTCTGTCCTGAGAATCCCGTTTAATGGCCGGTGTCTTCTGGCTGTGATTATAATGTGTGACAATAACGTGCTCTGTCCTGAGAATCCCGTTTAATGGCCGGTGTTTTCTGGCTGTGATTATAATGTGTGACAATAACGTGCTCTGTCCTGAGAATCCCGTTTAATGGCCGGTGTTTTCTGGCTGTGATTATAATGTGTGACAATAACGTGCGCTATCCTAAGAATCCCGTTTAATGGCCGGTGTCTTCTGGCTGTGATTATAATGTGTGACAATAACGTGCTCTGTCCTGAGAATCCCGTTTAATGGCCGGTGTTTTCTGGCTGTGATTATAATGTGTGACAATAACGTGCGCTATCCTAAGAATCCCGTTTAATGGCCGGTGTCTTCTGGCTGTGATTATAATGTGTGACAATAACGTGCGCTGCCCTGAGAGTGCCGTTTAATGGCGGGTGTCTTCTGGTTGTGATTATAATGTGTGACAATAACGTGCACTGTCCTAAGAGTGCCGTTTAATGGCGGGTGTCTTCTGACTGTCATTATAATGTGTGACAATAACATGCAGGTAGGTAGTGCAGTGCCCTCTATATCCATACTCAGAACTAAATTTTAAACAGATTTGATTTCATGAAAATATTGCAGTTTCCCATAGACACCAATACTTAAGCACTTAGCTTCTCCAGATGGCCTTCCCATAGAAGTTAGCATGGTGACAAAGTATGTTTTTGCATTTTCTATTTGCTGATATATGGAACTTATATTATCCAGAGTTATTTGCAAAAATCAATAGAATTTAGAAATCACTCAACTGCGAGTATTTGTCTTTAATGGCCGGTGTTTTCTGGCTGTGATTATAATGTGTGACAATAACGTGCGCTGTCCTGAGGGTCACGTTTAATGGCCGATGTTTTCTGGCTGTGATTATAATGTGTGTATTAAACGTGCTGTGATTAGAAGTGACCTGAATCTGAGCACGTCTTCAGGATCAGCTGAGAGGTCCGTACCGCGCCAAGTCATAATGTCTCTTTACTCTCCACCTAATACAAAGTCACTATATTTATATGGCAAATAAAGTACTCTCATTTCTGATATTATTCATCTCAAACCAGACACAATCTCTGGGATTACTTTCTACAGTAGAAAGCACCTCATTTTCTATTTTTTTATTTCAATCTTTAGACTACATGGACATCAGTCGGAATAAGACTGGTTTTAGCGTCCATGCAGTGGACGACTTACAGACCTTGATATAAGATACCTTCAGAATAAAGTTCCCGGTTGACCCTGGTGGTAACCAGTGGTCATCAGTACAAAGTCAGACAGTTCAAGTGATATACCCTTTCACACATTTAAAGTGTAAGCTTAAGGGGGTGCGTCCACCAACCACGACAAGGCTGCGACAGCGGCTTTCCGACAGGGTCCACGACAGCTCTACGATTGGAAGCCTTGTCGTAGCCTTGTCGTGGTTGGTGGACCACAGTTCCCGACAAGAGGCTACGACAAGGCCACGACAGGCTGCGACATGAAGCTTGTCGGGGGCCTGTCGGGGGCCTCCCGACAAGGTTACGACAAAATCGAACATGTTCGATTTTTGAGCCGTGTCGTGGCGTGTCGTGGCGTGTCGGGAGGTTGTCGCAGAGGTCTACGATAGAATATTTAGGTGGAGCGTGCACTTCCCGACAGGCTGCGACAAGGGGTCACGACAGCCCCCCTTCTCACGACAAGGCTGCGACAAGGCTGCGATTGGAACTTTCTTCTCGGCGCGTGTCGCAGCCCTGTCGTGGTTGATGGACGCACCCCCTTAATCTCCACCTAATACAAAGTCACTATAGAAAGCAAAAAGGGCAGCGTCTATCACCGTACCCGGAACGTACAGATATGTTGTATGCTACGGGCAGCAATACTGAAAAGATGGTCTGTATGAAAAAATAGCGTGTATTCAAATAAAATAATATCAGTACCCCACTCGTCAGGAAATAAAGAAGAAACCAACAAGGTTTGGTCCAAGTCGTCGTTCTCCACGAGTTTGATGCGGTGTGATTTGAACGAGGCGACAGCCGAGTGAATATCACGTAGCATTCAAACGAGTTGGAGAATGACTTCTTTGACCGAAACGAGTTGCTTTCTGTATTTATCTCACACCTGTACACACTAACAGAATAGATAACACATAGGCTATAGACCATGGAAAACGGACTGCAATACTTGTAGGGGCATGGAGAACGAGTTCCCAATGTTAACCCTGTATTTGAAACCAGTCAATGTTGCGTATTTATTCTCCAGTCTCAGTGAGAACGACGTACGCCCCCTGGTATTTCTGTCCTCTAAGCTTAATATTGGTAACTCGTTCTCCATGGCCCTACGAATATTGCAGTCCGTTCTCCATGGTCTATATCCTGTGTGTCATTCATTCTTTTAGTGTATACAGGGGTGAGATAAATACAGAAAGCAACTCGCTTGAATGCTGCATGAAATTCACTCTGATGTCGCCTCGTTCTCTGCATCAAACTCGTGGAGAAAGACGTCTTTGACAAAAACTTGTTGCTTTCTTCTTTAGTAGATGGCTACCCAGGACACGACCACCTGGGACATCTGTTCCCAGGTTGTATTGATCTTCAGACTATACATTTATGATGGCTAAAGAAAAAACTGACAAGTTTTGGTTAGAGTTAGTAGAAACCGAACGAGAGTTAGACTTGTCAATGTTTATGCCACAAAGGGAAGGTCGCGTATTACTACACGAGGCGTAGCCGAGTGTAGTGAGGAGCAGACCTGACCAGAGTGAACATTGTCAAGTCTAACTCGAGTTCGGTTTCATATTCATCCTACCTCGTCTATGCTTTTGTATTACTAAAAGATAAATATTGAGTCAATGACCAACAGAACTTTTTTTTCATAGTAGCTGACATCCTGCCCTCTGATTGGTCAATATTGTCATTACTCTAGTGGCATAAAAAACACTTTATGTCACGGCCTGCCACATAAAATTTCCCTATGTTAAGTCTATGGCGATTTTTTTATTAGGGGTTTGATGCAGAGTGATATGAAGAGGTGACAGCCAAGTGAATATCATGTAGCATTCAAACGAGTTGGAGAAGGACGACAGTTGCTGTCCGTATTTATCTCACCCCTATACACACTAACAGAATGGACAACACACAGGATATAGTACAACGGACTGCAATACTTGTCAGGACATGGAGAACAAGTTCCCCATGTTAAGCCTATGGGATTAACATACCAGGGGTGAGATGATATCAACATCACAAAATTTCATATGATTGTTTATATGGTGTGAGTTGTCTTCGTGGAATGATGTTATGAAGCGGAGCTGAGTGATATCTGTAGCAGAAGACGATAAATGGCATGTAAACAATTATATGAAATTGAGTGATGTTTGTATTTTATCCTACCACATCACAAATTTTTAACTTTATATGTCACCAATGACATATGAATATTCTATGGCATAACAGTGGCATGCAGTCACACCATGTTAAGTCTATGGAGATTTATTTGTGGGGTAGGATAATAACCGTGGCATACAGTAACACCATGTTAAGTCTATGGAGATTCATATGAGGGGTAGGATAATAACCGTGGAATACAGTGACACCATGTTAAGTTTATGGAGATTTATATGAGGGGTAGGACAATAACCATGGCATACAGTCACACCATGTTAAGTCTATGGAGATTTATATGAGGGGTAGGATAATAACCGTGGCATACAGTCACACCATGTTAAGTCTATGGAGATTTATATGAGGGGTAGGATAATAACCGTGGAATACAGTGACACCATGTTAAGTTTATGGAGATTTATATGAGGGGTAGGACAATAACCATGGCATACAGTCACACCATGTTAAGTCTATGGAGATTTATATGAGGGGTAGGATAATAACCGTGGCATACAGTCACACCATGTTAAGTCTATGGAGATTTATATGAGGGGTAGGATAATAACCGTGGCATACAGTCACACTATGTTAAGTCTATGGAGACTTATATGAGGGGTAGGATAATAACCGTGGCATACAGTCACACTATGTTAAGTTTATGGAGATTTATATGAAGGGTAGGATAATAACCGTGGCATACAGTCACACTATGTTAAGTTTATGGAGATTCATATGAGGGGTAGGATAATAACCGTGGCATACAGTCACACCATGTTAAGTCTATGGAGATTCATATGAGGGGTAGGACAATAACCGTGGCATACAGTCATACCATGTTAAGTCTATGGAGATTCATATGAGGGGTAGGATAAATATAAAGTCCCATGTTGATACTGAGTATGTGTGTGTGTGTTGGGGGGGGGGGGGACCATGGACCCTGGCCACAGCTTCTAAATGACTTCATAATCTCCGCGTTTATCAACGTCAGACAGCACTGGAACCATCGCCAACTGACCCCTTCTGACCCCCGCTTCTTTATGTTGTATAAAGACGGGTTTTTTTGTCCTTTAAGGCCGAAACACACCTAGGCATGAATTCTGGAAATTGTCGTCATTCATCAAACATATGCTATAAAATGTAGACCAGATCATAGGGGCCATCTATAAAGTATGCACATACAATTTCAGAAAATGTTGACCCTTCCCCCTCTCTCCTCCTATTAATAAGCTCTCTATCTTCATCTCTACTTCTGCCGCTCTCTTTCTATCTCTCCTCTCTCTCTCTGTCCCTCCCTCTCTCTCTGTCCCTCCCTCTCTCTCTGTCCCTCCCTCTCTCTCTGTCCCTCCCTCTCTCTCTGTCCCTCCCTCTCTCTCTCCCTCTCTCTCTCTGTCCCTCTCCCTCTCTCTGTCTCTCCCCCCCCCCTCTCTCCCCTCTTCCCCTCTCTCTCTCTCTCTCTCTCTCTCCCTCACTCTTTACCTCTCTCTCTCTCTCCTTTTATCCTACCCCTAATAAAAAATGTCTTAGGTTTAACATTGGCTGACTGGATTTGGGCAAGCGTGCAGTAAAGTGGTATTTATTGCACGAGTGTAACAAATGAATTATTAGAGACGGGGTAGGATAAATACTTAACTGATTTCGAATTTCTAAGATTAGTAGTGTGAGTGTTTGTCGCACTCGGTGAGGTCTACTTCTCACTACACTCAGCTTACGCCTCATGCAGTATTCACACAACCTGCCCGTTGTGCAATAAACACTAACACTACTAACTCTCATCCAGTTTCTACTAAGTATCTCTCTGTCTCTCTCTCTTTCTGTCTCGCTCCCTCTCTCTCCCCCTCTCTCTCTATACCTCTTTCTCTCCCTTTCTCGCTCTATCCCTCTCCCTCTCTCTCTGCATCTCTCTCCCTCCCTCCCCCCTCTCTCTCCCTCCCCCTCTCTCTCCTCTCTCTCTCTCTCCCCTCTCTCTCTCCTCTCCCTCTCTCTCCCTTCCTCTCTCTCTCCCTCTCTCTCTGCCCCTTCTCTCTCTCTGCCCCTTCTCCCTCTCTCTCTCCCCTTTCTCGCTCTCTCTCTCCCTCACTCTGTGTCCCTCTCCCTCTTTCTTTAGCTCTCTTTCCCTCTCTCTCTGCCCCTCTCTCTGCCTCCTATTCCCTCTCTCTCCCTCTCTGTCCCTATCCTCTCTCCCCCTCTCTCTCCCTCTCATTCTTTCTCTCTCCCTCTCTCCCTCTCTCCCTCTCTCCCTCTCTCTCTCTCTCTGCCCCCTCTCTCTCTTTCTCTCCCTCCCTGTCTCCCTCCCTCCCTCCCTCTCTCTGCCCTCTCTCTCTCTCTCTCTGCCCCCCCCCCTCTCTCTCTCTCTCTCTCTCTCTGTCTCTCGGCCCCCCCTCTCTCTCTTTCTCTCCCTCCCTGTCTCTCTCCCTCCCTCCCTCCCCTCTCTCTGCCCCCCCTCCTCTCTCTCTCTCTCTCTCTCTCTCTCTCTGCCCCCCCTCCCCTCCTCCCTCCTCCCTCCCTCTCTCTCTCTCTCTCTCTCTCTCTCTTCATCTCCTCCTCGTTCACTCCGTCTCTCTCCCTCTCTCCCTCTCTCTGCCCCCCCTCTCTCTCTCTGCCCCCCTCTCCCCCTCTCTCTCTCCCCCTCTCTCTCTCTGCCCCCTCTCTCTCTCTCTCCCCCCTCTCTCTGCCCTCTCTCCTCTCTCTCTCTCTCTCTCTCTCTCTCTCTCTCTCTCTCTTCATCTCCTCCTCGTTCACTCCGTCTCTCTCCTCCTGGTCGCCTGCCAGGCCGTGTTGACATCTCCTGGGTCCCGGTCTCTCGTTATGACCAGTGAGCGCACACTCGGCGTGTTTCAACATAATTAACTCATACAGTTTGTGTATCACGAATACGGGGCGCTCCCACGTCGGGTCTTATTCTACGACGTCAATACTCCAATAACTCAATGTGAAGAATGAAAAGAAATGACATTGTAAGCCAGCAAACGGCATCTGAAAAACTCCGATAATCTGAGAGATGTGTGTTGATAAAAAAAAAATTAAAAAAAAATTAACTTGGAAATTTATGTTACATGAAGACATCAAATGTCATGTTTGTTCATTTATGGGATGTACTTCTGACAGGAAATTACAAACCGGTTTCTATGAAACCACATACATAATAGATAATAAGGTATATAGAATTAAATGTATAGAAAATAAAAGATAAGAATATTTAGATAAAAGGGAAAGGAGAAACCCCTAAGAAAACGTCCCAATAGCAATCTCCTGAAGCAAACTACAGTAGGCTAACTGGGTCCATCCAAACTGATTACTAAATCTACCCGCAATGATTTTCTTTATATTCAGAAACACTCAGAGAAGACATTCTAAATATCTATATCATTTTACGATAGTATATTCAACGAATAGAGTGTCGCTACAAAAAGGTCCTATATACGGCAGGGAACGCGGAACTGAGTGAGATAGTGGCGCCGTCATGTGTCGCTGCGGGGAACTAGGCGAGGAGAACACTGGCCACCAGAATAAACGCTTACAACACTAGATTGATAATTAAGTTTGGCTTAACAAAAATTTAGAGTGGAGACAGAGGTGGCCGATCTAGTTAGCAACAGATATGGCCAATCTAGTGTGGAAGCAGAGGTGGTGGCCAATCTAGTATGGAGACAGAGTTGGTGGCCAATCTAGTGGGGAGGCAGAGGTGGTGACAAATCTAGTATGGAGACAGAGGTGGTGACCAATCTAGTATGGAG
Organism: Alentia gelatinosa; assembly: GCA_950022655.1. Lineage (NCBI taxonomy): Eukaryota > Metazoa > Annelida > Polychaeta > Phyllodocida > Polynoidae > Alentia > Alentia gelatinosa. The sequence continues at coordinate 138,720,596 of OX465580.1, read as the reverse complement.
ACAGAGGTGGCCGATCTAGTGTGGAGGCAGAGGTGGCAGACGATCTAGTATGGAAATAGAGGTGGCAGCCAATCTAGTATGGAGACAGAGGTGGCGGCCAATCTAGTGTGGAGACAGAGGTGGTGACAAATCTAGTGTGGAGACACAGGTGGTGACCAATCTAGTATGGAGACAGAGGTGGTGTCCATTCTAGTGTGGAGGCAGAGGTGGTGACAAATCTAGTGTGGATACAGAGGTGGCGGCCAATCTAGTGTGGAGACAGAGGTGGTGACAAATCTAGTGTGGAGGCAGAGGTGGTGACCAATCTAGTATGGAGACAGAGGTGGCGGCCAATCTAGTATGGAGACAGAGGTGGCGGCCAATCTAGTTTGGAGGCAGAGGTGGTGGCCAATCTAGTGTGGCATAGCTGACAAGCAGAGCTACACAAAGTTAGCTCTCATCAGGTTAAACATGTGGACGCCTTTCCCAAGCGTAACTGGACCGATGGCACCACGGACCGATGGCACCTGGACTGATGGCACCTCTTTTCAGTTTCACCTGGACTGATGGCACCCGTGCCTGGACTGATGGCACCACTTGCCTAGACTGATGGCACCAGGAGTTAGGATTAGAGATAGGGAAAAGTTAGGGTTAAGGATAGGGTTAAGATAAGATTAAGGTTAAGTGTACACAGTATTACCTGGCAATAACCATCAGTCTCAGTGAGTGGTGCCATCAGTCTAGGTAATGGTGCCATTGGTCTAGGAAAAATTTTGCCATCAGTCCGAAGAGGTGCCATCAGTCCAGGTGCCATGGGTCCGTGGTGCCATCCGTCTAGTAATCTGACCAAGTAGCAGAACCTGTTTATCATTCTCATACCGGAGCTTTCGTACTGGTTGGAGAATGTGTTATGTCATTACCTTGATGTCAATTTTCCATTTTCTTATTTCTTTTCCTATGTATTCCAAAAATACTTGGTTTGAGGCGCACCCTTTATGTATTAGTATATCGTAGCTCAGCGCAGACAGGGGTTGGTTGCCAATCTAGAAGTGACATTATCTCAACCCTGGAAACCTCCCACAGACTTAACATTGGTAACTCGTTCTCCATGCTCCTACACGTATTGCAGTCCGTTCTCCAATGTCTGCATCCTGTGTGTTGTCCACTCTTTCAGTGCATACAGCGGTGAGATAAATACAGAAAGCAACGAAATCTTTCTCAACACAATTGAATACTATGTGATATTCACTCGGCTGTTGACTCGTTCATATCACTCCGCATCAAACTCGTGGAGAACTCGACTTTAACCAAAACTTGTTGGTTTCTTCTTTAATATTATCCTACCCCCAGTATAAAATCCCATAGGCTAAACATTGAGTTTCCGTATGCCACGCTGACTGGCATACGGAGTTTTATATGCCACTATTGGCATACAGAATTGTTATCACGTAATATTCCAAAATCGAGGAGACAAGGTAGGATAAAATCAAAACCTGATTCATTTAAATCTTGGCCACCGCATGCCACTCTTGGAGTTTTGCCTCCGGACTTCACTCGGCTTCGCCTCATGAAGTCACTATGCCAAACTCCACTCGTGGCATACTGTGGCCAAGATTAAAACTCATCCAGTTTTACGATAGTACCTTAGATCACACAGTGGAGCCAGGGCTTTAGGCTTGACATTGGGAACTTGTCCTCCATGCCTTTACGAGTATTGCAGTCCGTTCTCTATGGTCTGCATCCTGTATGTTGTTCACTCTTTCAGTGTGTACAGGAGTGAGATAAATACAGAAAACAACTAGTTTTGGTCAAAGAAGTCTTTCTCAACCTAATTGAATGCTACATGATATTCACTCGGCTGTTGACTCGTTCATATCACACCACATCAAACTCGTGGAGAACGACGACTTTAACCAAAACTTGCTGGTTCCTTCTTTTATCCTACCCTGAATATAAAATCCCATAGGCTTAACATTGAGTTTCCGTATGCCACACTGACTGGCATACAGAGTTTTATATGCCACTAGTGCCATACAGAATTGTTATCATGTAATATTCCAAAATCGAGGAGACGGGGTAGGATAAAATCAAAACCTGATTCGTTTTAATCTTGGCCACCGTATGCCACTCTTGGAGTTTTGGCTCCGGACTTCACTCGGCTTCGCCTCATGAAGTCACTTTGCCAAACTCCAGTCGTGGCATACGGTGGTCAAGATTTAACCTCAACCAGTTTTACGATATAGTGTAGATTGGCCACCACCTCTGTTTACACTGTGTTCCAACTAAGAGGTTGGTAACGTTAAACCCTGGTCGTGTCCACGGATTCTCACTCTCAGACCTAGTAGCTTTCTTTATTTTTGGATTTTTAGAGCTAAGATCCTCATAATGAAATATTCATAGCTGACAAAAATGATAATAAAGTCTACCTTTATGTTTATTTGATTAAAAATACACACAAAGGGAAATATAAACATGGAAAAATGGTTTCAAGAGTGTGAATTGATACATTCTCCAACCATAGGTCCAGGTCACATAAAGGATCTGCTGGGAGAGTAAGAGACACATACAGGTGGTGGATCAAGGCGGTTGGACCACAGAGTAAAAATAGATACAGAGTAAAAATAGATACACAGAGTAAAAATAGATACCAACCCCTAACTCCCAACCGAAAAATAACTAAAATGAAGTGCCTTTACCCACTGCAATGGCATTAGATACCCACTACCACGCCATGTCAAGGCCCCTGTCAATTTAACGTGACCAGAGCTAACGTAGTGTAGCTCGGGTGGCCAGTGTAGATATAGTGTTGTATAGCCTGTAGTACGGCTTAGAGCCACCAGACGGCGTGTCGGTGCCCGGTGTCGCCACCTGGCGGTTGCCGGACAAGGCGGCGGCGGTCACGGCCCGGCAGGTAAACAGGCCCCCGTCCCCCGTCCCCCCCGTCCCCTCTCCCTGTCCGTGCATGGCGTGTGAGACTGACAGCAGGACACGTCACCACAGGTAACGCCAGGTAAGTGTCTGACCAGTCGCTGATGACACTCTTATCTCAGATATCATACAGTGTAGAGTCCCCAACACGGGGACTGAGTCTCACAGAGTTCTCACTCTCACACAAACAACCGGAACTCAGTCGGAAAACCTGCCGAATTCTCAATCAATCATCAAATCAGGCTCAACTTCTTATATACAAACTCATCCGTTTAGATCTAGAATCGTAGACTTATTTGTAGTTTCTGTGCTGAGTTTGTCGCACGGTTTGTCTGTGAGTTTCTCCACATAAGGGGAGGTTTGGGGAGAGAGAATTAGAGTTTGTATTCTACAGGGAACACCTGTATTTACAATCATAATAAAGGCTGATACTCGACGCCGTAAAGCGATACGGTCCACTGGGCACGTCAGTTAGGTGTGTTATCACAACACAAAGGTGTCTGTTATCGTGAGAGAGATTAGGAGGATGTTTCAGGAACTACTGATGGGTATTTATGTGTTTTTTTCTGCCCGATACTTGGCCGCAGATCTCCTAAAGGTTGCTTTCTCATGGGGGCTGCCATTTTGAACGTCACGGTTGGGTTCATACGGACACGTTCTCACCTGACGCTAAAAATAGCCTCACTAGTGAACTCAAGGGGAATGTAAACTTTCTGCTTATTTGATTTCTAAATCTTGACTTGTTCACACATTACTTCCTGCTTGTGATTTTGTTGTTAGGAAGCGTTCATAAATTATGGTCAGGAGGGGGGGGGGGGGCACGGTTTTTAGGACACCAATCGGTCAAAATAAATTCCCACCCCCCCCCCCCCCCCAACGGGCATACTAAAAAAAAAGTTGCCCACCCCCCCGGAATACCTCAAAAATGTTGCCCCCACCCCTTTGGAATACCCCCCCCCCCCGCTCCAAAAAAGAGTCCCCCCCCCCCCTAAAAACTGTGCCCCCAGCCATAATTATTGACCGCTCCCTTGCAAATATCAATTAAAGGTATATCGCATAATCTACCTTTACCCATGTTATCTTCTTAGAAGTTGAACATGATAATCTGCAAGTGTTGTGGAACATAGATATATGATTTTAAAAGATGGGTGGTGGAGGGGGGGGGGGGGGTCGACCGAGATTGGTATCATAATAAGTAGATCTTCCACTGTCACAGAATATTGTAAATGAATAGTAGTAATATTTAAATATAAGAATCATTACCTTTTTTTAATGTAGAAGGGAAATATTCCCACTTACTCGGGATAGCCTAGATCCGTGTTGAGTAATAAACTAATTTTTTTAATGAATTGAAGAAAACCACAACTGTACAAGGGTACCTGCTCCATCTACCTCTAAACAAACGACGAGGATTTCGTGATGTAATACAAGTAAAACAATCCCTTTTCAGTGCCGCAAATAGCGCTTTACAGAAACTAGAACACGAACCTGCATGTGCTCGTCACTGAAATAAGAGATAATGATCAACAATGGCCGGAGCCGGGCGCAAACAACGCTTGTGTTATTGAAATACAGTGGCTGTTTTCTATCGCTTGTACTAGTGCCGGTATTTATATTTAAATGCAGAATTTCAGGAAAATTACCGAAATCCGACATTGCGTTTGTAAAGGAAGTGTCATGAAATAAAAAACAGTTGAATCCCCAATTTACATCGTGTCATTCAGTCTCACATCAGATGAACATCAGATCTTATCTTTTTCTTTATCAAATCCTCCTTTAAATCCCTGAATAGGGCAGCTCCTCAATCAACCATCCGCCATTTTTAATCCTCAAATTTTGAATTGAGCTGGTTACCAGCGATAATGTTAGTCTCAAAGTTTGCCTATGACTCCAAGTCCGACTCGAGTGAGGAACGAACAGAGTCGCACAACGTCTGACTAATATCGGTACACAACACGGGGGGTATTTCTACTCCCTTGTCACCAAAAATGGGAAGGAACATGTTCCTTAAATTATCGGTTGCCATTTCGGAACATCTGACTGAAATTCATCGGCGACAAAGGTACATGTACATCGAGGACATTTTCTAATCTGAAGGAAATTTCTGGAGGTGGGTGCCACACTAAATGACTCTGTTTCGAGGCCTCGCCTGATTTTACAATTATTTTTTTTATCGCCAATAACGGAACATTCATGTTCCGAAATTGTACAGTATGTTGTGGCCCTAAAGAATGACCTCTACCACTTCTCACAGGGCGATATTGAAGGTCAGCGCTGACTGATTCAAACCCTGTCTGTTTTACAACAGTACGTCCTTCAGTACCTAGAGAATGACCTCTACCACTTCTCACAGAGCGATATTGAAGGTCAGCGCTGACTGATTCAAACCCTGTCTGTTTTACAACAGTACGTCCTTCAGTACCTAGAGAATGACCTCTACCACTTCTCACAGGGCGATATTGAAGTCAGCGCTGACTGATTCAAACCCTGTCTCTTTTACTACAGTACGTCCTTCAGTGTCTAGAGAATGACCTCTAACTCTCTCACAGGGCGATATTGAAGGTCAGCGCTGACTGATTCAAACCCAGTCTGTTTTACTACAGTACGTCCTTCAGTACCTAGAGAATGACCTCTACCACTTCTCACAGGGCGATATTGAAGGTCAACGCTGACTGATTCAAACCCAGTCTGTTTTACTACAGTACGTCCTTCAGTGCCTAAAGAATGACCTCTACCACTTCTCACAGAGCAATATTGAAGGTCAGCGCTGACTGATACAAACCCTGTCTGTTTTACTACAGTACGTCCTTCAGTGTCTAGAGAATGACCTCTAACTCTCTCACAGGGCGATATTGAAGGTCAGCGCTGACTGATTCAAACCCTGTCTGTTTTACTACAGTACATCCTTCAGTGTCTAGAGAATGACCTCTAACTCTCTCACAGGGCGATATTGAAGGTCAGCGCTGACTGATCCAAACCCCGTCTGTTTTACTACAGTATGTCCTTCAGTGTCTAGAGAATGACCTCTAACCCTCTCACAGGGCGATATTGAAGGTCAGCGCTGACTGATTCAAACCCTGTCTGTTTTACTACAGTACGTCCTTCAGTACCTAGAGAATGACCTCTAACTCTCTCACAGGGCGATATTGAAGGTCAGCGCTGATTAAAGCGCTGGAAGACCACAACACACCAGCAGGACTGGTTCAGCGCAGGACATACGGGTACCAGCAGCCTGCCCGCTTGAGGGCGCCACCAGACGCCTGCATCTGTGACCTCACACTTCCGGATGGTAAGCAAACTTACTTTGTGCTCATATAGAACTGGATCGAGAATCGTATGAATAAACATTATTATATACCTATGCACGAATGTCAAGTATTTAATACCCGCTGGGTCTAAATGGGTCTTAAAACGGCTGCTACGGCTTAATTATTGACATTATTATAATTATTTTGAGGTTTATAGTAATAAGAAAACTGTATACCTGTGTTTTAATTATTACGATCCCGTCCAGGGACAGGGGTACAGTAAAATAATAATTCGTCCACAGGAATACAGTTTTTTCTCATAATACTCCATGAGTATGGTTGCATGGCAATTGTCATCGAGGTGAAGCCAAGTGATGATTATGGTGCATCTAAACCAATGGAATATTGTTTATTTTATGATTCGAGTGCCGTTCTGGATTTATCTCACCCCTTTCACAGACACTAGAATAGCATCGCAATATCAGATTAATTCAAATTACTTTGTAAATCCAGTTATGGGACATTTAAATCTCTATTTCGATGTCTTGTCAGCACTCTGAAATCCTGGCCGCTGATTGGCCAGTCGATTATGACGTCATCTCGCATCACCCTGCCATGACCATGTGGAGTCAAACATTATTGATGATGTAGAAAAAAGACTATATTGAAATCACATGAATAACATTTTTTGTTTCTCGTGGTCACAACAGAACCTGGTTGGTCGGTAGCACCGGAAAGGGGAAGTAAAACTTGGAGCGGATACAGAGTCGGTAAGTGACGTTTTCTGTGTTTATCCATTTTTACCTAATTTAAGGTTATCAAGTGCCACGTTATCCACAGAATCTGCTTGGAGTTTTGCCCCCACCAAACTTAACCAGATTGCATGGAGATTGAAATGCATAGAGAGTGAGATTCTTGTGTGCAGAATTTGAATTATTTTTCTTATATTTGAATTATTCAGAGCAACCCCCAATATGACAAGATTCTAGGGGTGAGGGTGTCAAAATGAATTATTCTGAACAATCCCCAAACTTGACAATAACAAGAAATTTTCTTATATCTGTACTCGAGGTACTTTTTCTCTTATGATCTATTTCTAGCTATGCTGAAAATGACCTTTATGATGATGAAATTTTCTGACATCCTTATCTTGAGAGGAGGCAAAGGAAGTTTCAAGAAAAATGCCTGACTTTACGCTGGTACAGTGTGTAAAAGGTTGTGAAATCAGGTACCAGCAGGGATGCCAGTTTGTAGGATTTTGCCTACATGTAGGATTTTCATTTTAGTCTCAAAGTGATGAAAAGTTCAAGAAATTGTATATTTTGAGAACAATTTAGACTCCAGGTTCCCTGGAATCTAAATCTTAGATAAACTTCTTCTGTAATCTTTCAAAATTCCGAATTTAGCTACCCCGAGTACACTCAGTTAGAGGCCCTATGGATCCCAGTGCTCCAACCTAGAACGTAGGATGGTAGGATTCCTGTAGGAAATGCTCCTACGGATAAGGGCAAACTTGAATACTGACTTCTGATTGGCTTAAAATATATGCCCAAGAATCTGCTAGGAGAGTGATGGGGATTCCCCATACACCATGTGCGTTTTAGGTGATACATAGACTGGCCTCAGTCCCCATGTAGGAATTGTTCCTTACCCCAACTAGCATCCCTGGTACCAGCTCAAGACTGGTGAATATATAAACAAACATAAAAATGATGTCCAGAAGGATGAAATGTCTCAGACCAAAACATGCTAGATGATTTGTAAAATTAAGTGACCAACCACACTCATTTGTTTTGATAATGTCAATCAAGCTTTTGGTGGAGCTTCATGGATAAGGAATAGAATAACCAAATTTCAATTTTGCGTGGGATTAGAGTGCCATTACTGAAAATTTAGCATAAAAAATATTCAGGCAACTTTCTGAACTGTATATTTAGGAGAAAATGTAAATATGTCTGTCCTCTTCACCATTCTCAGCTAGGAAATGGAAGTGCACTACTATGAACCTTTATTAGTACTAAATATTTGGCCCATTCCATTAGAGTCTGCATGAAGCATCCATATTTTTCAACTCTGTAAAGAAAAGTACATCTGAGAGCCTACTCAAGCCTCCCGTCAAAATGGAAGTTAAGTGTAATTAGAAGAAACAGAATGAGAGTTAGACTTGACAATGTTTATGCCACAACGGGCAGGTCGTGTATTACTCCACGAGGCGATAGCCGAGTGTAGTGAGGAGCAGACCTGACTAGAGTGGCATAGACACTGACAAGTCTAACTCGAGTTCGGTTTCGTATTTATCCTACCCCGTCTATGCTTTTGTATTATTAAAAGATAAATATTGACTCAACAACCAACAGAACTTTTTTCATAGTAGCTGACATCCCGCTCTCTGATTGGTCAATATTGTTATTACTCTAGTGGCATAAAAAACACTTTATGTCACGGCCTGCCACATAGAATTTGCCTATGTTAAGTCTATGGCGGTTTTTTATTAGGGGTAGGATAATCCTGGTGTCGCTGCACATAGAGTTTATAAAGATCTCTAACTTTAATGGTTTAGGCCAAAACTATGCTGCTAGTCATTGTTTTATAACTTGTACAAATCAATCTCTGTTTTCTGAACACGTCGGGCGCGCAGACATGATGAAGGGGTTTCACCGGTGGCGCACGCAGCTCCTGATGGCAGGAATCATCGTGATGGGAATCTACATGCTCGTCACCAGGCGGCACCACCTGAACACGCTGCCTGATGAAATCGATGTGCAGGCGATAGAGCGTGAGATAGAATCTGCGAAGACTGTGGGCACCGTCACCTTCCAGGTACAGATTTTATCTAGGACCTAAACATGTGCGGTGTCAGTAGTTACTTAACTACTGAATGCGCGATATAGTCTGCGAAGACCGTGAGCAATGTCACCTTCCAGATACAGATTTTATATGGGACCTAAACCTGTGTAGTGCCAGTAGTTACTCAACTATTTAGCATGACATAAATTCTGCAAAAAACCTGGGTATTGTTACTTTGCCGGTACAGATTTTATATAGGACCGAAACCTGTGTGGTGCCAGTAGTTAGTAAGCTATAGAGCACGAGATATAGTCTGCAAAAAACGTGGGTATTATTACTTTACCGGTACAGATTTTATATAGGACCGAAACATGTGTGGTGCCAGTAGTTAGTTAGCTACTGAGCACGAGATAGTCTATGAAGACCGTGGGCATTGTTACTTTACCGGTACAGATTTTATATGGGACCTGAACATGTGTGGTGCCAGAGTTACTCAACTATTGAGCATGACATAAATTCTGCGAAAACTGTGGGCGTTGTTACTTTACCGGTACAGGACCTAAACCTGTGTGGTGCCAGAAGTTAGTTAGCTATAGAGCACGAGATATAGTCTGCGAAGACCAGGGCATTGTTACCTTCCAAGTACAGATTTTATCTAGGACCTAAAACTGTGTGGTGTTCGTCTTTAGTTAGCTATTGAGTGCAGGATAGAAACATTGGTCATGGGGATTGTCACCTTCTAGGTACAGATTTTATATAAGACCCAAAATTGTAGTTAGTTACCGATAGAGTGCGAGATAGAGCCAGCAATTGAGTGTCAGATATTGGCTACGATCATGGACATCATTCCCATCCAAGTATCACTCCTCATGTAGGGTCTTTGCAAACCTGTGTGGTGCCAGTAGTTTTTTTTTGTTTTTTTTAAATTTTTGATGAGTTACTTAGCTACTGAGCACGAGATATAGTCTATGAAGACCGTGGGCATTGTTACCTTCCAAGTACAGATTTTATATAGAACCTAAACCTGTGTGGTGCCAGTAGTTAGTTAGCTATTGAGTGCAGGATAGAAACATTGGTCATGGGGATTGTCACCTTCTAGGTACAGAGTTTATACAGGACCCAAAACTGTAGTTAGTTAACGATAGAGTGCGAGATAGAGGCAGCAATTGAGTGTCAGATATTGGCTATGACCATGAACATCATTCCCAGTATCCCAGTATCACTCCCCATATAGGGTCTTTGCAAACCTGTTTGGTGCTTGTCTGAGCATTAGACCCTCGGCCCTATGCCATGGCCCACGCCAACATGTTTTCCACGTATTCTCAGTTTTTCTGAGGCAGCAATTTCCACAAGAAAGATATTACCATTTCTTCTTCTGTCCCAAACTGACATCCCTGTAGAGATGTTGACTTTGCATTGTGACTATATAAAATAACATTTTGGTGACCTTTCCTTTAACAGCCGCCAAAGGATGATAAGTTGTGGGCGAAGGTGGAGGTGAAACGTGGGGGAGACGCTTCCATGGAGGAAACCCTCAAATACCACAGGATCTGGGGTTACGCCAACAAGGTAAGTAGGTGGACCGCGAAACATCAAGACCGATCCCCAATTCTCACCGATTCAGTGGCCGGAATGAATTATTATCATAGCCTGGTATAAATGGCCAGAGGCTTTACATTAGGAGCTCGTACTCGATAGGCTTGCAAGTATTGTAACTCATACTCAACGGGTGATAAACCGATAGATATTTCTAGGTTAAAATAAAATCAGAAATATATATATCCCGTTTGGTTTGAATCCCCATTCGCCATCTCGTTTGGAGCGTTTAAGAATATTCACTTGGTTATTGCCTCGTTCATATTACTACATGCTCCAGACTCGATGGGGAATGGGGACACAGACCAAACACTCATAAATTTCTTTCTTAATAACCATGGCTCAGTTTCCACCAAATCTGTTTCCGGTAAGTGATGTTCATTTTGTGCCACAGTCACTTGGAGATGGGACGTGAAGTGTTTCGTCACTATTTGTAGCGCTTTTCCCATTCCCAGTGTTAGATCTACTGTGCACAACATTGGCGATGTATTCATGGCTGTTGACATCAGTTACCAGAAGTAGTACATTGGCTAAGTGGAAACTCCCCTTGACATGGAGTCTGTATTTATTACGAGGATCATATAAACCTGATACAGTTAGTTTAGATGTGATTGATTCAGCATACTATTTTATGTGAGATTTGTTTGGCATACTTACAGGTAATAAACATGCATGAGTTGTTCTCGGATGTTGAGTCTATTCATTATGAGAGTCATATAAAACCTGTTAGAGTCAGTTTAGACATGATTGATTCGGCATACTATTTTACGTGAGATTTGTTCGGCATACTTACAGGTAATAAACATGCACAAGTTGTTCTTGGAAACCTCAGATGTTGAGTTTATTAGTTACGAGGGTCACATAAAACCTATTTTCTCTATAGTTTAGACGTGATTTGGCATACTATTTTACGTGAGATTTGTTTGGCATACTTACAGGTAATCAACATGCATGAGTTGTTCTTGGAAACCTCAGATGTTGAGTTTATTCATTACGAGGGTCATATAAAACCTATTTTCTCTACAGTTTAGACGTGATTTGGCATACTATTTTACGTGAGATTTGTTTGGCATACTTACAGGTAATCAACATGCACGAGTTGTTCTCGGACACACCGGATGTGGAGGCGGTGCTCACGTCGCTGGCCACCGCTCGCATCGTGCATGTGGATGCCCTCGACCCGGAGCAGTATGAGTCGGGCACATCGGAGAAGTGGGTCGTAACACTGGAGGGCGGCCAGAAGGCCATGATGAAGATTGACTGGTCAGTACCACTCTCACTGGTAGATTTACTGCTATATCAAAGGCCAGTCCTTCTCATACCATGTCTATGTGGTGTGGTGTACAGCCACCTTGCTCCTTCATCCCCAGCAGTGGTAGACTTACTGCTATATCAAAGACCAGTTTATCTCATACCATGTCTATGTGGTGTGGTGTACAGCCACCTTTCTCCTTCATCCCCAGCAGTGGTAGACTTACTGCTATATCAAAGGCCAGTCCTTCTCATACCATGTCTATGTAGTGTAGTGTGCAGCCACCTTTCTCCTTCACCCCCAGCAGTGGTAGATTTACTGCTATATCAAAGGCCAATCCTTCTCATACCATGTCTATGTAGTGTAGTGTGCAGCCACCTTTCTCCTTCACCCCCAGCAGTGGTAGATTTACTGCTATATCAAAGGCCAATCCTTCTCATACCATGTCTATGTAGTGTAGTGTGCAGCCACCTTTCTCCTTCATCCCCAGCAGTGGTAGATTTACTGCTATATCAAAGGCCAATCCTTCTCATACCATGTCTATGTAGTGTAGTGTGCAGCCACCTTTCTCCTTCACCCCCAGCAGTGGTAGATTTACTGCTATATCAAAGGCCAGTCCTTCTCATACCATGTCTATGTGGTGTGGTATACAGCCACCTTTCTCCTTCATCCCAAGCATTGTTAGATTTACTGCTATATCAAGAGACCAGTTTATCTCATACCATGTCTATGTGGTGTGTACAGCAATCTTTCTCTTCACCTCCAGCAGTGGTAGATTTACTGCTATATCAAAAGCCAATCCTTCTCATACCATGTCTGTGTAATGTGGTGTAGAGCCACTTTTCTCCTTTATCCCCAGCAGTAGTAGACTTACCTCTATATCAAAGGCCAATCCTTCTCATACCATGTCTATGTGGTGTGGTGCACAGCCACCTTTCTCCTTTACCCCCAGCAGTGGTAGATTTAATGCTATATCAAAGGCCAGTCCTTCTCATACCATGTCTATGTAGTGTAGTGTGCAGCCACCATTCTCCTTCATCCCCAGTAGTGGTAGATTTACCGCTATATCAAAGGCCAGTCCTTCTCATACCATGTCTATGTGGTGTGGGAAGTAAAAGAACTCTCACCTTGGTAAATGTGTAGGGGTGAGATTTCCTCCTGAAATCCATGTCTTAGATTCAATTACCATTAAACTCAAAGTAATTCTGATAGAACATATTTGATGTTAAACTACCCAAACAAACAAACTCTGACAGTTTAAATCAGGGTTGCTGTAGAGTCTTCATGAAACCTTTGTTCTAGATCAAACAACGGCAACTCCAAACCCCTCAAAAACCTTAAATATTTCTATGTGTGTCCCCAACTTAGTGCTCACCCCTCTAAACAATGTTTATTACTAACTTTTAAGACAATTCCGTCCTACTTCCCTGTTGTTCTTTCCTTGATGCAAGTAGCTAAATTTGTGCTACATGTGTAATTATTCCTTCTTGGTTTTCAGGGGAGAGCCGAAAGGCACCATGAAGAAAGATGGTCTTTGTAACCTCGGTTATGAGATGTACTGGGCCGAGATAGCCGCGTTCCACTTACACCGGTAAGTCCTCATATGGCAAGTCTGAAGGTTCACTAGACTTGTTCAGGTACTGGGCTGAAATAGCTGCATTCCACTTACATCTGTAAGATCTCACACTCCCACCCTGAAGTTTTGCTGGACTTGTGGTTCAGGTACTGAGCTGAGATAGCTGTGTTGGACCTACACAGATAAGTCTTCAGTCTGTAGGCAGCCTAAAGGTTTGCCGGGCTTGTCTTGGCCCAAGATAGCCGCATTCCTCATACACTGCTAAGTCCTCCCACCGCCAGCCTGAAGTTTTGCCAGACTTGTTGTTCAAGCACTAGGCCGAGATAGCCGCATTCATCTTATATGGATAAGTCTTCCTGTAGGTTTGCCGGGCTTGTCTATCAGGTACGGAGATGAGATAGCCATATACGGCATATAGCCTATGATCCATGGGCACCGCCATGACGCCCCCTGAGTAGGTGTTCTTCACTAAAGGAGGTGAAAAAGTAGCTGTTCTTCACTAATGGAGGTGCAAAAGAAGTGAGTGATTATTGGGAAATGTCACTTTTCGTGCCTTGCTCACATATGTAAATAAAAAGTTCCATGTGAAAAACATCATGTCCTGGCTTTTAGCATTATATCTTCCTGCTCTGGGACCGGTGTAGAGAGTCAAAGGAACCTTGGTAAAACATTGAAAGGCGGCTGAATTTCATAAGAACAAAGAGCCAGAATACAGGTTTTGTCCCCCGACCACCTAGTGACTGCTTCATGAACTAACAATGGCTCTGTCCCCTATACCACTTACACCGGTAAGTCCTCCCGCTGCCAGTCTGAAGGTTTGCCGGACTTGTCTGTCAGGTACTGGGCCACGATAGGTACATGCTATTCCTCAACATGTACTTCAAAAGGTCAGGTCTTCAGACATGTATGTATCTATAAAACGCTAACCAGTGGCAATTTCTCTTTTTTTATAGTTTTCATCACTATCACTAGAACCTACAGTTTGTTGAAAAACTTTTTTGTCTGTCTGTATTTGTTCTACTAGTTATGTAAGTGTGAAAATCAGGTTAGATATTTGCTGTAATGTGGCTTTTTTTCTGTACAGAGTTCTCGGTTTCCGTAACACGCCGTACGTGACGGGACGGAAGGTGGACCTGAGACATGAAGTCTTCCCCGTAGCCACGCCAGCCGTCACCAAACAGTTTACGCTCAAGTCAGGTATGTCTATTTATCTCACCCCAGTAGTTTTCTCCATAGGCTTACCATTAGGAACTTGTACTCCACGGCCTTGACGATTGTGTACTCAATACTGAATGGCCAATTGGGTGATTCATTGTATTAATAAATAATGTTATACGGGGTGAGATAAAATCAGAAACGCACTCAATGAAAATAACTTGGTCTGCACTCCACCTCGTTTGACCGCAGAGTAATTCACTCAGCTTCGCTTTGTGAATTACTCTGCAGTCAAACTCGCTGGGGTGCGGACCAAGCTGTTTTCATCTCGTGGGTTTCCTTCTAATTACCTCACCCCATGTATTTTTTCCTCATAGACTTAACATTGGGAACTCATATCCAACGCCCATGGAGTATTTAGAAAAAAATACTCCATGGGGGATTATGTGATTAAAAAAAGATGGGGGTATGAGCTCAGACCCTAAACTTTCATAGGTTTCCTCTGCATGTGTGGTACAATAAGAAGGAACTGTATTGAGATCCGTAGCTGTTGAAATTATGCCATGATTTTACGCTGCGGAGTAATCTCATAAATGTCCTCTTGTTTTCAGACACAGAGACTTGTGTGTCGAGCAAGTGTCATCACTGCAAGAAAGTGAAGACCATCTGCCCACCAGGGGGCATGGTCGAGGCGTCCATCGCCTACTGGGTTCCGCGACGACTGCAGCATTGGACCTTCCCGCCCCTCTACATGCCCTTCTCTACTCCTAATATGAAATTGTATGTTTATATTATATGTATATAGTATATGCCCTTCTCCACCCATAGTATGAAAGAGTATGTTTTTATTTTATATATTTATTTATTACCCACCTAATACAGAGTCTCTAAACTAAACGTATAAAGTCTACAGATCACTACTGAGTAGATTCCGGAATCCACTCAGTAGAATACAGCTTTTTTGGCCACCTGACGGGCATTATAGGAACTATTCAACATAAACAATGCCTGGTGCTTATGTCAAAATTCTAATAATTTACAAAAAAAAATTCTAATGATTAGTCGAAAAGGTTAGTAATAAATACAACATTATCATGATTGACCTTCGCAATACTCCTCGCTATCCCTCAGAGTTTTACTTTGTGTCAACTATGCAGATAGTATGCCCACTCTTATCAAAATCATGGTAATCTGGTGTATATATGTATACAGTAAATGCCCTTCTCTACTCTCAATGTGAAAGAGTATGTTAATAACATATATGTATATATATTAAGTACAGTAAATTCCCGCTTAAGGGGACATCTTCCTTTCCGGGGCAAGTTCCCCTTAAGCGGGGTGGTCCCTTAAGCGGGGTTTTCAGTATGCCAGTGGTTATACAATAGAGAATACCTACATAAATGAAGGAAACGATGGTTATTAGGTTAAAAGGTTTATTGATAAATAAGCAAATAAATATAAATTATACAATATAAATGAATATAAATGTACAAAAAATTAAAAGTGGGGTGTTCCCTTAAACGGGGTTAAAATAAACTCTTAATAGAGGGAAAAATTTTCGTTCTGAGCAAATTGTCCCCTGAAGCGGGATGTCCCCTTAAGCGGGGTGTCCCGGAAGAGGGGTTTTACTGTACATACAATTCTCTACCCCTATTATGAAAGAACATGTTAATGTTATATATATACTATATGACCTTCTTTACTTCTCATAGAAAAGAGTGTTTATATCATTACATACATGTGCCTAAAAAATTCCGCTTTTGTTTCTGACCTCAACTGATATCTCTGTGTATGATTCTTATCTATCCATTAAAGCTGGAAACATTATGGATTTAACAACAACACATACTGCGAGAAGGTACGTAAATCGAACCCGTACAACATTGACCGGTACTACCACGACTTGTTCGACTTCGCTGTAATCGATACGCTGATGTATCACTACGACAGTAAACACTACATTATAACGGAGGAAGGGGATGCGAACGGCCTCACTGTCAGACTCGACCATGGCAGAGCGTGAGTACCACCTTTTCTCATCACATCTAACCTCTGTCTCTTTACGCATTATTGCAAGTAAATACTCTTTACTCGTTATCACAAGTAAATACTACAAATACATCTAACCTCCGTCTCTTTACATGCTATCGCAACTAAATACTACAAATACATCTAACTTCCACCTCTTTACATGCTATCGCAAGTGAATACTACAAATACATCTAACTTCCATCTCTTTACGCGTTATTGCAAATAATTTTACAAACACATCTAACCTCCATCACTTTATTTGTTATCACAAATAAATTCTACAAATACATCTAACCTCCATCTCTTTAAGCGTTATTGCAAGTAAATACTACAAATACATCTAACTTCCATCTCTTTAAGCGTTATCGCAAGTAAATACTACAAATACATCTAACTTCCATATCTTTATGCATTATCACAAGTAAATTCTACAAATGCATCAAACTTTCATCGCTTTCTTCATTATCACAAGTAAATACTACATATACATGGTACTTCCATCTCTTTACTGGTTATCACAAGTAAATATTACAAATACATCTAACCTCCATCTTTTTATGCATTATTGCAAATAAATTCTACAAATACATCTAACTTCCATCTCTTTACATTTTATCACAAGTAAATACTACAAATACATCTAACCTCCGTCTTTTTATGCATTATTGCAAATAAATTCTACAAATACATCTAACTTCCATCTCTTTACGCATTATTGCAAGTAAATTCTACAAATACATCTAACTTCCATCTCTTTATGCCTTATCGCAAGTAAATTCTACAAATACATCTAACCTCCATTTTTCACTCTCATCACAAGGGGCCATACATATAGTGTGTAGCCAAATTTTTCTAAAACTCTCACAGGCCCCTTTCTCAATGTTGCACAAAATAGAACGAAAAAAAAGGGGCATACGCAAAATTTCAAAAACTGTTGACCCGCCCCAGCTTAGATCTCTAAATCTAAATCTAGCATGATGACCCTTATTTTTAAGTTAGACATGTGTTCTAAACTACTTTGAGCTCATAATATTCAATTTTCAGGATATTGACATGGGTTGTTTTTTTTGTTGGTAAGCAGTTTTATTGACGGTAAATTACATCTGATACATCATCAACTGTATTGTATCGCATTTGGAAGGCAAATTAAGATTTAGGAGGTTTGTTCACAGGTTATATATAATTAATTCTATCAAGTTTACATTACTGCTGCTTTTTTTTTTTTTAATATACGATCTTCCACTATGCCTGTAATTGCTACAATAAAATCTATAAAACGTTTTCCTTGTTGCAGGTTCTGCGCGTATGACAAAGATCTGATCGGCATATTCCTGGCGCCACTGACACAATGCTGCATGTGAGTCCAACTTTTTACCAGAAATAAATCAACATGAGGGTAATAATGATAAACAACACAGAAAACCCATTTGTGAAAGCCGAATATTGGATGATAAACTACCCAAACAAACAAACAAAACCCATTTGTGACTAAGCCATTTAAAAAGTCGTAATGTTGGCTGCTGCAGCTACAAAATCAATGTCCCGGCCATTAACAAGAATACCTTCTACAGTAAAAGTCCGCTAGGGTGTCCCATTTATGAAGGTGTCCTATTTACCAGTGTGTCCTGCCTACCAAGGTGTCCCATTTACGAGGGTGTCCCATTTACCAGTGTGTCCTTCCTACCAAGGTGTCCTTCCTACCAAGGTGTCCCATTTACGAGGGTGTCCTGGATACCAGGGTGTCCCATTTATGAAGGTCTCCCACCTACCAGAGTGTCCCATATACCTTATATTTATTTCGTTGTGTTGGTGTGTTTAGAGTTACCTCACTCTTCAAACTCAGCATGTCTAAACACACGTTAACAACTGGGAACGGAATCCATCCATCCATCCTCACCCTGTTTTCATATACTACTCGAACGAGCAGTAATTATACAGAACAGCCTCAGGCCTAGACCATATTGAAAAATCCCATAATTCAGTCTGTTTACAGGATCCGATGTTAGCTGGTTCTCATCGTTGTACAGTCATAGACCCTTGACCCATATCCATAATAAGTGCAGTTTCTAGGTTTTTACATATCTTCAAACCGGAAATCCTATGCCAGAAATGGAAATTTCAGCTATTTCTACATGTACATGTGTAATTATATTCAGTTTCTCTAATTAGAAATCGGCAAACGGTGGTTCATCAGGGGACAGGCTGCCGTGGTGTGGCCAGCCAGCCCGGAACGGAGGGTGACCACTTATGCATGGTTTTACTGTAGGTCTAAAGCCCATTTTATGACACTTTTAAGCCCTCATCATATATATTTCATGGCTTGGTGATGAGAAACAAGTGGGTTTTTTTGAGTGGCCTTACCCAGGGCGATATTATGGAGTTTATTAATGTTTGGAGGGCATATACAAGAGATTTATTGTCGTTGCAGATTGCGCAGGGAGACATACTGGGCGCTGAAGGTCCTCAGACCGAATCAACTCGGCGACAAACTCAAACTGGAGTTGGCGCGTGACCCGCTGGCACCCATCCTCGACGATGCCTGGTACACCGCCTTAGAGCGACGCCGCATCCGGATCATACAGGAAGCCGACAAGTGCGCAGACGCAGTGGGCGGTCTGGAGAAGCTGCTGGTTGGGTAGTCAGAATGAGGCTTGGCCATGTGACTCGTGTCAGCCATTATCGTCAGGGGACTACGGAGACACCATATAGTCGCAGGTTGTACTGCGTCTAGGATATAGATGAGTGTTATGTCTGAAATGTCAGCCATACCGTCAGGGTCAAGGTCAGGAGACTACGGAGACGCCATGTAGTCAGACTACGTCTGGGATATGGACAAATGTTATCTACAATTTTTGCTGCGGAGAACATGCTTGAGACACCACCGGAAGCTGAGCCTGCGCATGCACCGTGATACTGTGTGGACAGTCTGCAAAAAAGTGGCGCCTGCAGAAAAGTGCGGCCTTTTGTTGCGCATGCACGATGGTATACATACTTCCCTCTCGAAGGGAAAAATCCTGCGGCTTTGCATCAAAAAGAATCTGCAGCATTCATCACATGAATGGAAGAAATGGCATTATAAGAAATGGTGATATTAGTTTGACATGAATTGCTTATTAAAGGTCTTGCCAATATTACCAGGGGCCTGTATAATAATCTAGGATCGGACATGTAGACCCTTTTCTGTACGCCAAGGAGACCCATGGACTATGTGAGTCAACTTTATTCAACACTTATGGATGACCTTATGGACGGCTAAGACTGTCTTAGCGAACAAACTTACATACCAGTACCGTATTTATCAAATGATAACCCTTGTATGAGGTGCTGATAAAGGTCTTCATATATGGGCCTAGATTATTAAACAGGCCCCAGTGTACAATCATCACCCATTAAGCATGCATTGAGTGTAACTGACCCACTACGCACACGCACGCATGCACAGCCGTATATTTCCTCCGGAAGGACACTATTTTGCAGGTCACAGTTTTTCGCAGGTCACCGGTGTGGTGCCAAAATTGGTTACCCTGCCATAAATGGTAATTATCGCCCACTAGCACTCTCCTCCCAGATCTTTCGCGGCACTAACGCTTGACAAGCGGCCGCAGGAAGTAGAGCGTAGGATATCTGCTAGGAGAGTGATTCCACCGAGCCCTCTAGCGGATAATCAGAGCGGATAATAGAATTTAGACATGAGAATTACATTGTTGTGATATGTCGTAATATGCTTAATTTCGGCAAATTTTCACTCTCCAATCGTGGACATCAACACTGCGCATGTTCACGCATGCGCACAAGATACTAGTGGGCGATAATTACCACTTATGGCAGGGTAACCAATTTTGGCACCACACGGGGGTGCTGCAATATTTGGTTACCTTGCCATATTCTATATTTATACGCGCATGCGTCTGGCATGTTCTTCCGTTCAGCTAGCATGAACTATTGGAGTATTTTAGCCTCTGGATATAAGAAAACTACTTATAGAAAAGACTTGATGTGATGCAATATGATTACGTTAACGATGGAAATGTGTGATACATAAATACATAAATATGACGTCACAGGAAGTCGAGCGCCGGATCTCTGCTTGGAGAGTGCATCGAGCAGCGATAAATTGTAACTCACCAATCGTGGACTTCAACACAGCGCATGTTTGTGCATGCGCACCAGATACTAGAGGGCGATAAATACGGAATATGGCAGGGTAACCAAATATTGCATCACACCGGATGTTTGAGACCCACACAAATGATGTCAAAGTGGACTAACAGGTGGCACCACCAGTGGCTGACATTGTGATAAACAGTCAGTGATTGTGGTCTTTGATGAACTCAAGTCAAAGGGAAAGTCTCTCAGAGACTTGGACTTTCTGCACATTCCGAAAAGGAATCTTGGTCCTGTTTTGGAGGATTAAAGTGGTGATTCCACCAACACGCAAGATATAGCGAGATTAGTCACAATTTGGTTGTCTTGCTAAATCTTGCTAGGTTTTGTATAATCGTGTGCATATTTGCCACGATGTGTCTTGAGGTGTCGCTGTGGTGGAGCACCAAAATAGACATGACATGGCACGCTACGTTTCATGACAACCAACGAAGGTACGACACATCGCAACACTGTAAGATATAACAAGATATACCATGGAAAATCGATTGTGTTGGTGGAACCAGCCCTTAAGGAAATTTTGTTGGTGGTTCTTAACCTAATATAATCTTTTTAGAAAGACGTTGTCATAACTTGAACAACCTGTTTTGGATTCCACACAATGTGCTCAAAAGTGAAAACTTGAACAATGAATTATTAATTGTTGTTAGAGTTCCACAAGACTTTGATTAACTGAGAAGTGTGGATTTTGTTGGGTTATGAATCTGTTTCCACCAGTTAGAGTTGGAAATCCCACCTTGATAAATGGATGATATTAATTTAACTTATTGAGTGTGATTCAAGCATCAGAATGAAGTCAACTTGTGTGTGGCCGCATACTTCAGAAGTCTATCCTTCACTCTGTGAGCGTGACGTACGAGGATGGCTCAGTTTCCGCGATACCAAATCATGCTATTTTAACTGTAAGTGATTTTGTGCCAGTTGCTTGGCGATGTGAAGTGTACAGAGTGTTTTATCATTATTTGTAGCACGCGTCACATTTCCAGTGTTAAATCTACTGTGCACAACATTAGCGACATTTTCATGGCCGTTGACATCACTTACTGGAAGTAGTACATTGGCTAAGTGGAAACTTTGCAAGTAAATTTTGTAGAGCGAATACAATTTATTCATGTTGGTGTAACTTGAATCGATGAGAGACTTCAAACACATTACCCACCAAATGTAATAACATCTTTAATGAAGATCCATTTTCTCTTTTTAAGAATCTTTTTAAAGACCAATATGGGTCGAACTGTATAAGAAATGTATTATTTTTCCCTGCTTGGGAAAAACATCTAAGCTATACAGGATAGAGTTGTTTCTGGTAAATATTTACAATTTGCTATATCTGTAATATATATATACATCATAAAACATAGGTCCATACTTACTGTGCATGTCAATGTTATCAATCATCAAAAATGTGTAAAACACATTAACAGGGTGCTCACAAGACTTGATGAATTTTGTACATATTATGATTAAAGAATCAGATGTTTTTGTAACCATCCTGATAAATCTTGTTGGATAATAACCTCAGGATTTGATGGAAAGTATGCAGAATGTAATATGACACGCTTCCCTAGAATAGAGACAACTTTTGCACCTTTTTTATCTACATATATTGAAATTCAATTCACAAAGCCGATTTCAAAACAGGTTTATAAATATTGTTAAATTGTGTATTAAATCACCAGCACTTACAATTTTAACAAATAAGATGCTATTTAGTATTCCAACTCTAAAAGCCTCCTTCAATTTATCTCAACCCTGTTATATTTTTTCCATGGCCCTAACATTGGTAACTCATACTCAACACCCGTTGAGTATTGTGAAAAAATCCTCCATGGCTTATGATGTCAAAAAAGTCCTACCCCTCATATGAATCTCAATAGACTTAAGATGGTGTGACTGTATGCGACGATTATGCCATATAATATTTATATGCCACTGATGGTATATGCAATCAAAAACATGTGATCAGGTAGGATAAAATTTAAACATCACTCAAATTCATATAATTGTTTACATGCCATTCATTGTCTTCTGCTACAGATATCACTCAGCTCCGCTTCGTGATATCATTCCGCGAAGACAACTCACACCATATAAACAATGATATGAGATTTTGTGACGTTTCTCGATATTATTCAATCAGTCAGTGATAGGGATGAGATAAAATCTGAACTGCACTCAGTCCACAGCAGCTGAAAATACACAATTTTTTATTCTGATATGAATCTTACTTTGCCTTCTGAGATTACTTTGCAACAAAACTCATGGCATATTATCATACACCTGTGTCTGAATGTCTATTAAATACTGCCCGCTGCTACGGGTGCAGTAATAATAACGTTCGTGCCCGCTGTGACTGCGACCTTGTAAGTCATTAAAATGGCGTTTTTAATTATCAAAAGGTATATAATAATAAGCAAATGTCCTCACCGTGAACGAAACATTTCTCGTTCTCGGTCAGTCGCCGATTTGATACGGCCTTCCGCCTATGGCGTCAGGCAGTATGAAATCGATGACTGACCTCGAACAGGAACCGTTTCGTCCATGGACGTTTCCTGATATTATCAGCAGTTACAGATCTTGATGCAGTTACTTCTTTAATAGCACTCCACCTGGTCTTACACAGGGTCTTGCTCACAATTTCCCCACAATTTGATATTTAATCGTTTACCTTCTGGTATCCCGGATTCATTCGCCACCCACCGAAATTTGTGATGTTGTTATATTACATTTGTACACTTTTACAACTTTTTAAGAATCTACTCTTCCTTTGAAGAAAACTCACGGTACCAGACTAGATCAGGATTTATGGTATTTTTCCTGGTCTTCTCTGTAATGACTTTTATATCCGATTTTTTTCTATCCTCGACGTGCATCTTGCATCCTCATTTCATAGACTCGATCTTACCATGATATGACTCGTGCTGTTACTAAAGTGTTAAAAACCCATCAACCGAGGAGCTAAGGCTTAGGCATCTACGGCACTCCAAAAGCACTACATATTAAAAAATGTGTAATATAGAAAGACATGGTTAGTGTGGCCGAATGGAATCTGTTCAGAGATATTTTGGTCAGATATACTCACCGAAGTCATAGACTGAGGTGAGTATTTCTGACCAAAATATCGAGGAACAGATGGAATTCGGCCACACTCACTATGTCTTTTTATTACTATATACCGATATTCAATTTAAATGCCATTTTGGTACTCACATTATCAACGTATTTCAACCTCCGAAATAAGATAACGTGGTACGGTGTGGCGTAAAAAATATTTTACACCATGGTGCGGCCGAATGGAATCTTTTCTCTTATCGCGTAAAAGTGAGACATTCGTGCACCGGTATATAGTAATATTATATTCATTGGTACAAGAATGTAGGAGCTAGCAATGGATGCTGCTGTTGCCTTTGTGACTTACCAACATAAATCATAACACTATCATTATGGGTATCACAGATGATATTACATGTTTACATGTATCTTCCTATCAATGCAGCACACATCCTGTTTCATGGTGCCCGTTAACATTGTCCATCCGCTGTTATTATATACCTGTGGGCGAATGTCTCACATTTACAGCATAGCTGTATGAATATGTTTGTCGCTGAAGTGCTGAACTATGAACATTTAACAACCTTCCATACCATGTTTATTGTTTATTTAAAAAAAAGAAAGATTTAAAGTACGGGGTGAAATACACTTCTAATCCCAACCCCCAAAAAAGTTTATTTTTCCAGCTTATCATAGAGGAGTTTTAGCCTCGTGTCATGATTATTAATGTTTTATGAAAACTGATAACAGTGGTTGTCCCCTGACAACAATGGCGCTATCTAATAATTTGCTTGTGGATAATAGTGGAACTAGCAATCACTCTGTGCCCTATAGGCTTAACATGAAAGTACACCAGATGAGTTATGTGAATGTAAGGACATGAAATTCACCTTTTTCGAGTTCATAGGGAACCAAAGTGAACCCATTGCAACCACCGATAGCCGGTCACAAAATGGTATTTCCGGGTATAGGCGCTCAGTACTTTGACTATGTAGGTTCAAGATTATATGTCTCATTCACCAATCTTTTAGATCCAAATTTTTGATAAACTTAACAATTGTCATCGTAGTTTCGAAACAGAGTTATTCAGAGACGATAATTATAAACTACACTTCAAAAGTAACAAAAGAGACCAAAAACGAAAGTTTAGCCTCAAAGCCCCATAGGTTTAGCACTAGGCCTCGTTCTTACTGGCCACCGGAAATGGTGTTTTGTAGGTGGGTATCTGTGGTTTCAGCGGGTTCACTTTGGCTCCCTATATCGACATTTTGTAGCACTGAGATGAGAAAGTTAAACTGTAATTGGTTTGTTGGTTTGTGTACCTTGTAAATCTGACGCATACTTGACATTTATCTCATGCCTGGTATTTTTGTCCTATAGGTTTAACATTGGGAACTCATTCTTCATGCCCCTAGGAGTATTGCAGTCCGTTCTCCATTGTCTATATCCTGTGTGGTGGCCATTCTTTTTGTGTGTACAGGGGTGAGGTAAATACAGAAAGCAACTCATTTTGGTCAAAGAAGGCATTCTCCAACTCGTTTGAATGCTACATGATATTCACTCGGCTGTCGCCTCATTCATATCACTTCGCATCAAACTCATGGAGAAGGACGACTTTGACCAAAACTTGTTGGTTTCTTCTTTAGTAGTTCTCGCGTTTGTCTCAAAATAGTGCCAGGGTTGTCATCATCCATCGAAGTCCCCACTGAAAATGTATCTAAACTGTCACAACCCATAACCATTGATTACCGATATGAAACCCATTAATTACTATCGTAAAACTGGATGAGTTTTAATCTTGGCCACTGTATGCCATGACTGGAGTTTGGCATAGTGACTTCATGAGGCGAAGCCAAGTGAAGTCCAGAGCCAAAACTCCAGGAGTGGCATGCGGTGGCCAAGATTTAAACGAATCAGGTTTTGATTTTATCCTACCCCATCTCCTCGATTTTGATATATTATGTGATAACAATTCTGTATGCCACTAGGGGCATATGAAACTCTGTATGCCAGTCAGCGTGGCATACAGAAACTCAATGTTAAGCCTATGGGGTTTTATATTAAGGGTAGGATAAAGCCTCAAAGCCATTGATTGTGGGAAAATAGTCCCTCTGTGCTGGAGAGAAAAAAGTATGGATGATAAATACAACAAACAGTGGTTGTGTGGACAGGTGGCTCTGTAAACCACTCAAGATTGATTAATCCTTGTGTATTACAACTGGTCAACCACTCATGGTTTGAGGCTGCCTGCCCGCAAAACTTTATATAATTTTCTGTATATATGTTTAGTGTCTCGCCTTTTATTTCCATCGCATCGATGGCGGCAGGATAGGTTCGCGATGTGGGTGTGCCCTTGTGTTTCCTGCCTGTCTGTCATCTTCATCTCATAGATTCAATATCAGCATAATTTCATCCTGACTGTTGCTTCAGCATAAAACACTATCATTGAACTATCATACATCATATACCAGTCGTAGATCACAGCATCATGCCCCATACCTGTCGTAGGTCAGAGCATCATGCATTGTACCTGTCGTAGGTCACAGCATCATGCCTCATACCTGTCGTAGGTCAGAGCATCATACAATGTACCTGTCGTAGGTCACAGCATCATGCCTCATACCTGTCGTAGGTCAGAGCATCATACAATGTACCTGACATAGGTCACAGCATCATGCCTCGTACCTGTCATAGGTCACAGCATCATGCCTTGTACCTGTCGTAGGTCACAGCATCATACAATGTACCTGTCATAGGTCACAGCATCATGCCTCGTACCTGTCGTAGGTCACAGCATCATGCAATGTACCTGTCGTAGGTCACAGCATCATGCCTCGTACCTGTCGTAAGTCAGAGCATCATGCAATGCACCTGTTATAGGTCATAGCATTATGTCTTGTATCAGTCGTAGGTCACAGCATTATGGCTCATACCTGTCATAGGTCACAGCATCATGTTTCATACCCATCATAGGTCACAGCATCATGCCTTTTACTATATACCCATGCCGTACTGTAAATACGTGCCATTTTGCCACATAACACTGTTCCATACGACAAAATACTGAACACTGTCCCGTACACATCATATAAGATATTAGTTAGAATATTAGTTATTAGCCAAATTAAGTTAATTGTTCTATTAATTTTGGGTATATAGTAAATATAAAACGACCCACCATACTTGTACAAGTTACAACACTCGATGAGAATCGATGTTTTTTACGGAAACAACAATTCTCCATCTCGTTTTGTAGCATGTACAGCATGGTCAGGTCGTTCTATGTAAGTACAGTATCACAATGTCTGGTACCTGCCATGGTGTAACTCATGTTGGACCTGCCCTGTGTACCTCTCACATCAATGTCTGTAGAGATATGATGATGAATTCATGTGTACGATCTCCAGGTCAGTGTGAGGAATCTCCAAGTCATGGTATTATCGATTATTCATATCAGCTTAATATTTACCAGCGGGAGCAGTGAAATAAAAGTCCATACAACGCAGAGTCTGTGTTGGTCGTTTCTTTTATGAATACCTGTTTTTATAGGATACATAGCTGTTGTGTTATGGAGGCGGCCATCTTGCCCCCCCCCCCCCCATGCTAAACAAAACACCAGGAGGCGGGTCCAGTTATCAAAGGTGTTGTCAACAAAAAAAATTTGCCATAAAAAGATTTTAGCTTCGTCTTGCGATCATCTATAGAAATGGTAGTTGTCCCCCAACTACAGTTGCATTATATTATAATTTGGTGGATAGTGGTGGAACTAGGTAAAGTATTCACCCCTGATCTCCATTCAGGGGTGAACAGCTGTCCTATGTTAATTGGCGAGGCTCTTTGCAATTAGGGAACCAGCGAAGAAGACTGAACAAAATGGCTGGACCTGAGAACCAGCCAAGCTTCACTGGAAAACTATGTCTAAATACACAGTTATAACATAAGATACAGCTGATTTGAAGGTTGGCAAAGACAAATGGGTATATATTTATCGATTCGATTTTTTTCTCCTATATGTCAGAGTGCGGCCAGTATGAAATGACGACTCTGGTGGAGAGCTCTATGACGGAGGAACCCGACCCTGTATGGGACAGGGCCGGGTTCACTGGCCATGGTGGAACTAGCAATCACTGTGTGCCCTACATAACCAGGGCCCTGTTTTTTAGTCACGACAATCGTTATTGGCGACATCTGCCAGGCGGGAGTGTCCTATAGAGCCATGATCGTAGAAGCTACAGCAAATGTGTTGTATCGACGACATCTAGAGAGCTCAAATGTGTTTTTTAGTCACGACACTCTGTGCCTAGCCGAGCGGAAAGTGTCGCCAACTATGTCGTAGGGCTAAGACAATTTTAGACATGTCGTACCAAACGCAAAACTTCACTTCCCGCACAGTGATGTGTTATAGAACTTAAGATAGTTCTATACTTGTCGTGACGCCCGACACTTTGAGCTCCGATCGTAGGCGGCAGGCTACGACACCATCTATAGCACGGCGGCCATTTTGTATCACCAAAAAGTGTCTTGGCCTCAAGCTACGATCTTAGGCCATCGTGGATCCACGATATCGTGACTAAAAAACAGGGCCCTGACTTACAGATTACTGTTATCATGTGACAAGGAGTTTGGGAAGTTAGTGGGAAACTGATTTCGGGCGAAAGAATTCCAAAGTTCTCAATCTATGAGTGGAAAATTTGGTTAACCAGAAAATTTACAGATGTTTTAAGGTGCAATATAAACGTTTCTGGAATATTTGGGGGGAAAATGGTCAGTTAATTAATCGAATTTGTTTAAGTTGTATATTTTCCAAATCTATTGATAAGGTTGAGGACATGGCCTTGCTATTGGTAAACATGTAGAAAATCCACTGAAAAGCCGAAGTCTATAAAACCTGACATTAAAGTTCTACAGCGTAAACAACACCAACGAATTATCGGGAAGTAAAATGGAGCCCTGTTTCCATGGAAACAGTTTAAGCATGGCTGATTCCTTCATTTGGCATCATTCTATAGGGCACATAGCTATTGTGCTATGGCAACGGCCATCTTGCCCCTGATGCCAAACAAAACACCAGGTGGCAGGTCCAGTTATCAATGGATTTGATTGGAAAATACTTATTTTGGTTTGCCATAAAATATTTTAGCCTCGTCACATGATTATCTATAGATTATGACGGCAGATGACAGTGGTTGTCCCCCGACTACATTGGCGCTATCTCACAATTTCCTGGTGGATCATGGCAGAACTAGCAATCACAGTGTTCCCTGTAGATATACACTCTCATACTGAGCCATGGATATAGAACTAGCAGATAGAAAATGTACGATGAAAAAAGACAGAAATGTATTAATAGCAAAATATTTTATTCATTTTATAACATTGTGTATAGGAATTAGGCCAACCTTCACAATTCTAGCACCAGCCTGACTGAAGACTCAATATGACTGTATCAACAACTAGCGACCAGAATTGTACTATTTCTAGTGAGAATTAATATCATTACAGGAGTGATAAACTTAGTCTAATTGTCGTCGATACAGAATTACATCTTGTCAGATACTATTTGTGCATTACCCGTTCATTAGTAACATCTGCACTGAGAGTCCACTACTGTGTGTTGTTGAGAATACTGCAAAGTAACGCTCTGATATCATAGGAACATGTTTTATTCTACCCCTCATATAAATCTCCATAGACTTAACATGGTGTGCCTCTAGGCCACGGTTATGACATATATTATCTATATGCTACGGGTGACATATGCAATCAAAAATATGTGATGGGGTAGGATAAAATGAAAAAGAAAAGAGTATATATCATGATTGGAAACATGTAAAAGATATCTCAATCTCTTAGTCAAAAATATATATCTTCTCTATATATATCTTCAATAGTCCAAGCCTAGAAGCACAAAGTTATCTTCTCTATATATATATATATCTCTTTTTTTATATATATCTTCAATTGTCCAAGCCCAATTATCCAAGCCTAACAGAACAAAGTTTGACTTACGGCATTGTGTATAACACATGTGGAATGGAAACTTGCCAAACTTAGTGCATCTCTATCACTCTGATAAAAATATATCTTCTCTCTATCAACAATTATCATAGCCAAGCAGCAACAACTTGAGTAAATTAAATCTATATATATTCTGCTAGTTCAAAGTTAAATATATGTGGTACTTGATAATCCTGAGGCATTTCCCTTTAATCAACAGTAATCAAGGGAAAAGTATCCACGAACAATTAACAGTCAACAATCAGAAAACAGGTGTTTTCAAGTAAATTAATCTCAAAATTCCATGCTTTATTTGATAGAGTTCATCTTCAGTAATATATCTAGCAGTATCTGGTTATTATTATATACCGGTGCACGAATGTCTCGTGTATACATACGCCCTAGTAGTAATGATTTCATTCGTCCATACTGTGGCGTAATATATATAATACTACCCTCCGTACCACGTGACCACTTGCTCTTCTATTTAGTGAGTTGTAGAATGGCATTTTTAATGATTTCTAGGTATATAATAATAAAAAGACATAGTTAGTGTGTCTGAATGGAATCTGTTCCTCGATATATTGGTCAGAAATACTCACCTCATTCCTTGAATTCGGTGAGTATTTCTAACCAAAATATCTCTGAACAGACTCCATTCAGACACACTAACCATGTCCTTCTATATTATCTCACCACAAGTTTAGCAATAGGAATAGCGTTAGAAAAAAATACTCAAGGATCACCCCCGTAAAGTGACAAACCTAGGTCAGTTGTGGCGGAGTGAATATGAAATGACTTTATACGCTATTAACCAACTGGATTTGGGAAGTAATTTGAATTATTCTGATATTGTAATGCTATCTAATGTCAGTAAAAGGGGTGAGATAAATCCAGAATCGCACTCGAATTGTAAAATACACAATACTCCACTCCAGTACAGTTATGAAATCACCAAGTGAAAGGTTCAATTTAATAGACTAAATTTTTTCAAACGGGAAACTTTTTTCGCTATTTAGAATTTACTTTAGGATTGATATTAGTTCACCCACAATCTGATAATTAAGAGTTGCGAGGCAGCACCAATTAATATCACACGGGAAATACTTCGTTCATATATATGGTAAAATAATGAAATGTAATCAAGTGTCGTCACCAAAGGGCATCCCCATGTGCTTCACCTGTATGGTTCTGTGGCAGGATATGAGGCTGAGAGAAGTTTAATTAGTGAATATGTCACCCATCGGCACCAACACATTCTTCAGCTGCGTGGTTCTGTGGAGGGATGCTATGTTGTCAAAAGTTTAATTAGCAAACACGTCACTCAGCGGCACCCGCACATTCTTATCCTTGTCTTTTCTCATGTAAACTGGTGATACAACTATTTATAGTGAAACAACTATGGGACTAATTTGTGATATTTAAACTCTCCTGTATTTTTGTTCATAAATACAGGTAAACATAGTGCTTGTACATTTTCTGCCTGGAGCACTGTGGAAATAGGCACGGTTGGGCCTAACATTACCTCCAAAATAAAAAAACAAAACCTCAGAAAACACAAATACCTTCATTGTTTCTATGGAGGGTTGCGAGTCAGAAGGAAGTTTAATTAGCGAACATATCACCCAAGGGCACCCCACACATTCTTCACCTGCGTGGTTCTGTCGAGTGCTGAGGGAAGTTTAATTAGCGAACATGTCACCCATGGGCACCCACACATTCTTCACCTGCGTGGTTCTGTCGAAAGCTGAGAG
The DNA here is from genome assembly GCA_950022655.1 of Alentia gelatinosa. NCBI lineage: Eukaryota > Metazoa > Annelida > Polychaeta > Phyllodocida > Polynoidae > Alentia > Alentia gelatinosa. Next base: position 138,689,078 of record OX465580.1, on the reverse strand, counting down.
AAGTTTAATTAGCGAACATGTCACCCATGGGCACCCACACATTCTTCACCTGCGTGGCGTGGTAGAGGAATTCCTCTCCTGCGCCCTGCTCTGGGTTCGCCCAATCACGCGCATGCCCGTAACTGACCAGCGTGCGCTTGACATTCGATGCAGACGCATACTCTACATACTTAGCGCCCTCTGCAGACCGGAAATACCAGAGTGACTGCACATCCTGGTGGTCCGCCAGATGGCGTGCGATGTGGTCAGCGTCTCCGGTGAGGATGTTGATGACGCCGCCCGGCACATCCGATGTATCCAGCACCTGATCAGAGAGAAAATCAGAACCTTCAGCAACGTCAGAAATGTCCAGAAAGGGAACAAACAAGTGAGCTAAACTCTATTAATATTGCTGTGATGTGATTCCAGTGTTTTTGTATTTAGGTATTGTATTATTATGAGATGGTGTTTTTGTATTTAGGTGTCGCTTTATTTCATGATGGTGTTTGAGTATTTTGGTATCACATTACTATAAGATGGTGTTTATGTATTTAGCTATCGTGTAACTATAAGATGGTGTATGTGCATATAGGTATTATGTTACTATCAGATGGCATTCATTTAAGGATCATATTACTTTATGAAGGTTCTCCGATGTAATAAGATGTATTTAGGTATTGTTACTATAAGATGGTGTTTGTGTATTTATGTATTGTGCTATTTTAAAATGGAGTTTGTGTATTTAGGTAAAGTAAAACCCCGCTTAAGGGTGCCATCCTAAAGCGAGACAGGTGTCCCCTTTAGCGGGGTGTCCCCTTTAGCAGGGTGTCCCCTTCAGCAATGTCCCCCTTCACCGGGGTGTCCCCTTCAGCGAGGTGTCCCCTTAAGTAGGGGTTAAAATAAGCTAAATAAAAATGTCTGTTCAGAGCAAATTGTCCTCTGAAATGGGATTCCCCCTTAAGCGAGGTGTCCCAGAAGCGGGGTTTTACTGTATCTTGTTATCAAAAGATGTATGTGTATTCAGGCATTGTGTTATTATGAGATGGCGGTTGTGTATTTCGGTATTGTCTTATTATAATATGGTGTATGTGTATTCAGGTATTGTGTTATTATGAGATGGCGTTTGTGTATTTCGGTATTGTCTTATTATAATATGGTGTATGTGTATTCAGGTATTGTGTTATTATGAGATGGCGTTTGTGTATTTCGGTATTGACTTATTATAATATGGTGTATGTGTATTCAGGTATTGTGTTATTATGAGATGGCGTTTGTGTATTTCGGTATTGACTTATTATAATGTGGTGTATGTGTATTCAGGTATTGTGTTATTATGAGATGGCGTTTGTGTATTTCGGTATTGACTTAGTATAATATGGTGTATGTGTATTCAGGTATTGTGTTATTATGAGACTGCGTTTGTGTATTTCGGTATTGTCTTATTATAATATGGTGTATGTGTATTCAGGTATTGTGTTATGAGATGGCGTTTGTGTATTTCGGTATTGACTTATTATAATATGGTGTATGTGTATTCAGGTATTGTGTTATTATGAGATGGCGTTTTTCTATTTCGGTATTGACTTATTATAATATGGTGTATGTGTATTCAGGTATTGTGTTATTATGAGATGGCGTTTGTGTATTTCGGTATTGACTTATTATAATGTGGTGTATGTGTATTCAGGTATTGTGTTATAATGGGATGGCGTTTGTGTATTTCGGTATTGACTTATTATAATGTGGTGTATGTGTATTCAGGTATTGACTTATTATAATATGGTGTTTGTGTATTTACGTATCGAGTTATAGTACGAAGATGGTGTTTGCATATTTAGGTATTTTTCCTACTGTAGTAAGATGCTGATAATTTGCATAACAGGCTACAGACAACATTTAAATTGCATTACCTAGACCTACCCAACACACCAGGCCCAGCCCGGCACCATGTTGTTTGACGAGGCACCATGTACTAATGTAACAGAAATGGCTTACCATAGTGACTCCCCGTCATCCCCTCTCCATATATGGGCATGCCCACTCAGTGCTGCCCTCTACAACACCTATATAAACGTTTTCTGAATTGTTCCCTACTCTGATGGTCACAAGTCACAGGTATTGGTACAACAGAAAACGTTCTGCTTTTTGCCAGTACTACAGACCTCTTCCCCTGGTAGATAGGTGTGTTGGTTCTATCATCATTGATCTAATCGTTCTATTATAATTGCTTTTTATTTTCACTTGTAGCTATTGAATACAGACATCTACATTAATATATTAAAAAAATATATATATATATTAATGTGCTTTGTTCCGGACAGAACAGGCTCAGAACCCTAACTTTATTGTCTAAACAGCTATAGACTATTTCGGCAGCTAACATCATAAATTGCCTCCCTAAACCCTGTTCTGCCTGGCTGCATGTACTCACCTGGTAGAGGTCTAGGGCAGGCAGTGGGAAACTCTGGCTGGGCACGATGACGACACAGTTCCCCCTTACAACAGCAGGTGCGAAGAGGGACACGAAGGCGAGCAGCGGACTCTCGTCTGGACACACAACGCCGATCACACCCATTGGTTCGTGGATCTTCGCAGTCAGTCCGTACAATGTTGTCTCCTGCGATAGCAAAAAAGTCTCAATACTAGAAATACCTCATGCGTTAGATATAAATAGAGACACGAAAGCAATCAGTACTCTTTTTACTGGGTTTACCATGATCTCAAAATTTGCTTTGGCAGACGACAAAAAGAGTCCTGCCTGATAAGTGGGAGCCAAGAGCATATGTATATATTTATACTTTTTTTATATTTCTTCATTGATGCATTAAGAAAATACAGAATTTTACCACATAAGCATCAATTAGAGAGGCCATATGTGCCAACCTTCATACAGGTTGGTTTTCTTCACTTTGGCCAATCCTTGGTGGTTTGTATCACATAATACATAAATGAAATAAACAGTACAATTACCTGGACAGTGCCACCATACTTGTCGGTGTAGGCTGCCCAGTGGAAGAGACGCTCTACGGACTGCGTGACCTCCTGCTTGGCGGCAGCCACCGAGCAGCCAGTGAGCTGGTGGAGCTGCTCGGCGAACTCTGCGTGTCGCGTCTCCAGGTTCTCCGCCAGGTAGTAGAGGATCTGAGCGCGGTTATGAGCAGCCCGCTTACCCCACCTGCCGAGCGAATCGCAAACAACTTGGTTTATTATCTATCAATTACGAAGTCCCCATTGAAAATATGTAAGACCAGACTAAGCCATTGTTTCTAAGTAATCATATAAAATGACCTGACCATGCTGTACAAGCTATAAAACGAGATGCTAATTTACGGTTCGTACGGAACGAGGCATTTATGCCGTGTTCCGTACGAACCTTAAATTAGCATCGAGTTTTGTAGCTTGTACAAGCATGGTAGGTTGTTAGGGTTACAAGTCCAGGGGGCTGTTTCACTAGGAGGGTAAGCTGTCATAGTGAGACTACAGTGATAGTTTGCGTTTCATTAGAAGGTGCAGTCAAGCGTGAACACGAGTCAGGTAAGGAGTGAGACCAACAGTGAGAGAGTACGTTTCACTAGAAAATTAGTCTCACTGTAACTATCACTGTTGAGGCATTATTAGTGACAGGGTAGACCCTGTCGCTGTTGGGTTTAGAGTTTTGTTTATGTCAGAGGAGGGCAATGAAATTTTTACACAAGTAAGGTATACATATAACCTATAACCGTACCAAATATGAAGACAATCGGCCCAGCGGTTCCGAAGTTATCGGCGTTTGAACTTTTTAGTCCCTCCGTGCATTAGCGTTAGTCGCTGTTCTTTTCACTCCCTCCGTAGTGCGATGGGGGTTTTGGCTATTCTTTTAGTCTCCCCCCGGAGGCCGGCGCAAAGTGCAGTATTTGCTATGACCAAATTCAAACGTCGATATCTTCAAAACGGCTGAGCCGATTAACTTCATATTTGGTACGATTATAGGTTATATATATGCCTTACTCGTGTAAAGATTTCATCGCTTAATTCCTATGGGAAGGGGTGAAATTCCACATCATTGCGGCCCGTTGACGGAAAAATTCGAACGTCAAACACATATGCATAGCGAGACCCTGTGCCAACAGTGAGAGTTGGTCTCACCTCAACAGTGAGACCACTGATGAAACGCAAATTTGGTCTTGACACTGTTGGTATCACTGTTGCTGGCACTGTTGCAGTCCTACCTCTCGCTTTGACCCCCCTACTAGTGAAACGGCCCCCTGTGCTCTAAGCACTCCCCACCCCCACCAGCAGTGCAGCTTAGAGAGTTTAGAATGGGACCTGCTCCACTACACCTATTTCTCTATATCACTCTTTAACACTGTTCTACTATATTTATCTTATATCATATATTATCCTCATATTAGTGTAGTTTATTCTCAATACACTAAATGATAAGACTACAAGATGGGTTCTGGTATTAGGCCATCCATAAAGTATGTATGTTAGATTTCAGAAAATAGAAACACCATCTCTCACAGCTTTAACCCTTTAAGGACGGCCACCTGTGGCAGAGCTGTCACCATAAGGACAGGAGCTAGTGATTGTGTCTATTGGTAAAGGACGAACACATTTTGGATAAAGTCCTTATTTGATGTTCCATCACGTGATATTATTGGTATTCAATAATATTTCACTTATTTTAGCTTACTAATAATAATTTTGATATTATACCTACATTTTCTGAAGATTTCAAGTATATCGATAAATTATTACCTTGTCGCAAACGATTTTATAGGTTTAAGTGAAATGATGCCTTGAGACATCATTCAGTCTGGGCTGTTTGATGCCTCAAGGCATCATTCATCCTTAAAGGGTTAAACAGCTTGCAAATACTTAATTTCTAATTCATTTTATAAAATGAATTAATTCTTGTAAAGATGACGAGCCTCACCCAGGAGCAGCTTTGTGCGCTGCCTCGACAGCGTTACGCACATCCTTCCGGTTACTCTCCCCGACGACTCCGAGGACAGAACCCGCATGTCCACGAATAGGCCGGCTATACTGGCCATCAGGTCGCTTCTGTGCTCCACCGTAATACAACTTGTATGTCCGATCCACTCTGCCAAACATATACAGGGGTAAAATTATCAAAACTTTAGTCGTAGAGTTATAAAACTACATGAATGATAATAAAGTTGGCACATTCGTTGATAGGGCGGCTGTACTGGCCATCAAGTCGCTTCTGTGCTCCACCGTAATATAACTTGTATACTCGGTCCACTCTGCCAAACATATACAGGGGTAAAATTATCAAAACTTTAGTCGTAGAGTTATAAAACTACATGAATGATAATAAAGTTGGCACATTCATTGATAAGCTGGCTACACTGGCCATCAGGTCGCTTCTGTGCTCCACCGTAATATAACTTGTATACTCGGTCCACTCTGCCAAACATATACAGGGGTAAAATTATCAAAACTTTAGTCATAGAGTCATAAAACTACACAAATGATAATAAAGTTGGCACATTCATTGATAAGCTGGCTACACTGGCCATCAGGCCGCTTCTATGCTCAACCGTAATACAACTTGTATACTCGGTCCACTCTGCCAAACATATACAGGGGTAAAATTATCAAAACATTAAATCTTACATTAATAAAACTACATGAATGATATTAAAGCTGTCATGCTCGGTGACAGGTCAGCTGTACTGGCCGTCACGCTGCTTCTATGCTCCACTTTAATACAACTTGTACGCTCGGCCCACTCTGCTAAAACATACAGTGGTAAAGAGGAGATAACATTAACCACATCAACACAATAACTATTTTGTTTTCATCTCATAATATGAGATGCAGTGGGTATTTATTCCTACTAAGAATGTATATACTATATTAGATTTTAAGACAGCAGTAGGTTCCAATGAGAAATTTAAATGAACTCACGTGGGTATGGATCCAGCGTCAGAGTTCACATGATTGACGGAGATGTTGTTAATGGCGGGGCGGGAGGACACAGTGGAGCCGAATGTCTTGTAGGCAGACTCGCTGACATCAGGTCGCATGCGGGTCTCCCAGCGAGGCCGGACATACTCATACAAACCCTGCAGTCAATATGGGACTTATTACATTCTCATACAAACCCTGCAGTCAATATGGGACTTCTTACACACTCATACAAACACTGCAGTCAATATGGGACTCATTACATGCTCGTACAAACCCTGCAGTCAATATGGGACCTATTACATACTCATACAAACACTGCAGTCAATGTGGGACTTATTACATACTCATTGAAACCCTGCAGTCAATATGGGACTTATTACATACTCATACAAACACTACAGTCAATCCAGGACTTATTACATATGGTACTCATATAAACCCAGCAGTCAATATGGGACTTATTACATACTCATATAAACCATGTATAAACTATTTCAATATAAACCTCAATTAAAAATACAAATCACTTTAAAAGTAAAATGGTGAATTATACGCATGCCTACCTCTTTGCCACCATCCCTGCCAAAGCCACTGTGACGGTATCCTCCGAAGCCCGCAGCGGCATCAAAGAGGTTGTGTGAGTTGACCCAGACCGTGCCCGCTTTGAGAAGGATAGACACCTCCAGCGCCAGACTCACATTCTCCGTCCACACGCTGGCACCCAACCCGTAGTTCGTGTTGTTACCCAGTGCCACTGCCTCCTTGGCCGTGCGGAAAGGTAGCGCCACCAACACTGGTCCAAAGATCTGCCACATGCAATGAAAACATCACAATTATAATTTTCAAAATTGAGTACTGCTGCCTCCTTGGCCATGCAGAAAGGTAGCGCAACCAACATTGGGCCAAAGATCTGCCACATACACAAAAAACATTAGTTATAATCTAAGTTATATGAGGTGTGTAACTTTAAGCATCCTCGCTGAGTAATTTCGGAATTCTTTCACCAGTAACCTGTTTCCCTTTTGCTGTGTGCCTTGAAATATTGATGAAAGTGGCGATTTGTTGACTGCCAATTGACGGGGAACCCAGGCCCACCCTTATTGCGTAACTCCAACATCAAGCTTGTTTCATGGAGCTAAGCTAAGAACATCTTGGACTATGTTTTACCGCAATGAACGATAAATGTAAACAACTACCCTACATATGAAACAGTTACTACATTCCTGCAAGTGGTATCTAAGTAAGGAGAGTTGACCATAGGCGTATAATAATTGTAATTTTTCTTTTATGTGCCACTACCTCCTTGGCCGTACAGGAAGGTAGCACCACCAGCATTGGCCTAAAGATCTGCCACACACAATAAAAACATTGTGATTGTAACTTTCAATATTAAGTACCACTGCCTCCTTGGTTGGTGCCACCAACATTAGTCCAAAGATCTGCCATATACAATAAATACATTACTTAAAATTTTATGTTTCTTGTGCAAATGCCTCCTTGATCATGCGGAAAGGTGGCACCACCAACATGCGGCCAAAAATCTCCAACATACAATATTGTAATGAATACGGGTTCTCCACTCGGTAACTCCTCCGGAGGAGAAGGAGGGGAGATCCTCCGGAGTAGGGCGGTTGCTCCGGTGGATGTGGTCCGTGAGTCATGATGTCATGTGACCATTTTGACTTTTATTTGTGTGTAAATATCCTGAATAAACCATCCACTGATACACCTGCTGCCTCCCCCCCCCCCCCCTCACATTTTGAGATTTAGAAAAAATACATGAATAGCACATCAAATACGTATTTTACCTAAATAATGACACTTCCTAGGGTGTAAGCAACTGTCAGTGCCACTCATGGAGATGGTAAATGTTACACTAATGCTCACTATAAATCAATATTGAGTAAACATCTGTTTGAGTATACCAATTTCACCCAAAATCCCCCCCACTTTTAACAGATACTTGAATATCTCAGCAAATATAGAATCTAATTAGAAAATTCCACTTCCTAGCACCTACTGTTTTTTATTCCCTTTCAAATGAGGCATATCATATTATGATTGAACCAGTTTTACAGGTAGAAATATGTCCATAAAGGAGTTCTTAAAAATGGACCTGTGACTCATAAAGTCCCCCCCCCCCCAACTGAATTTTTTTTCTGAAAATCCATGTCAAAATACGAAATACTAAAACTATAAGATATTGTATGGCCATAAAACCTTCTGTCCAAAACGGAAATCATATTCCTATCTCTACTTAGTGAGCTATAAAAAGTAAAAATGTGGTCAGGTTGCTTAGTGAGTTTACAAGCATGTGTACTACAGTAGGCTATAGCCATAACCTAAAGACCAACTGTCCACCTGCTAATAAATACATTACTTATAATTTTATGTTTCTTGTGCAAATGCCTCCTTGGTCGTGCGGAAAGGTGGCACCACCAACATGCGGCCAAAAATCTCCAACATACAATATTGTAATGAATACGGGTTCTCCACTCGGTAACTCCTCCGGAGGAGAAGGAGGGGAGATCCTCCGGAGTATGGTCCGTTCCTCCGGAGGATGTGGTCTGTGAGTCATGACGTCATGTGACGTCATGACTCAGCGCCATAAATACAGCGAGCGGCCAGTTCGAGTCAGTCTGGTGTACCAGCTCTCGAGGCGAGGTCATTAGTCAGCACCAACGGTACCCTGTTTGTACTGTTTCATTGATGACGATTTATTGTACATGTTTATTGTTACAATACAAGGATTAATAGTTGATATGGCATTGCCATACTTTCGGTTTGAACAAAAATAGCACAACCCCTTGGCCCCACCCGCTAGTAGGTATTCATTGAACTGTAACGGGTGCCTGCGCAATATATAAAAATACACTACTGTCGCCGGGTGCGGACCACATCTGACGAGTTCACCATAGGGTTTCGAGGGTATAATTATTCAGGATTCCTGAATATATTACTGTAATGTTTTATAATATAAGCCGCAAAAACCGTTCCCCGTCTCCCCTAATATTTTTCGGTCTTGACCTACAGGTCAAACTGAAATAATAACGTGTTGAACTTTAATTCTCTGGTGTTGTTGTCATTCCCGATACACGATCGTTACAATATATATATTACTAATAAATCTGCCACACACAATAAATACAATAATTATAACTTTAGGTATTAAGTGCATCCTTCAGGAGCAGGAGTGACTCGAAACTTCGCTGATTGGAGGAGACGACTCGACTCACCTCCTCCATGACGACCCGGGAGGAGGTCTGCACCCCGGTGATGAGTGTCGGAGGGTAAAACAGACCCGGAGTCTTCGTCGGGAAATCAGCAACCACTTGGTACACCTACAAAGAAAGGGACCGAAACTGTCAGTTGCATTCAAACACAAGTATTTAATTCCACCGCAGCTTTGAATATAGATAATAATGAACATCTTTGATTCGCTTCTCCGTGAGAATTTTTGGTATATAAATTTAGGTATGAATAATCATATAACTTTGTGAAGTACCTACCTCTGCACCCTCCGCACGAGCTTCGTTGACATACTCGCTGACAGAATCCAGCTGACTGCGGTCCACCACAGCACCCATGTCGACTGCCTTGTCGAGCGGCTTGCCCACCCTCAGCTTCCCCATCCGCATCTTCAGCTTCTCGATGAACTTGTCAAAGATGGTTTCCTGTACCAGTAGCCGTGATCCCGCACTGCAAACCTGACAATGGAGAGGATATCACTTTATTAATCACCTAATAAAAAGGGTCTATAGAAAACACATAGGGAGTTTGTATGGACATACCCGGCACATACAGATATGTTGTATGCTCTGGGTGGCGCATACGGAAAAATAGTGCGTACGGAAAAATAGTGCATAACTAAAACGAACTGATATGGACATGCCACTTGTCCAGAAAAGGTGGATAATAAATACAATATAGACTGGTTTCAGCTAAAAGCGGTTGTATACTCCTCGGAGTTGACTCTGCGCAATATCCTCGCATACGCTCGGATATTACTACACGTCAACTCCTTGGAGCATACGGCTGCTTGTATCTGAAACCAATCAATATTGTGTATTTTTTCCTATATGTTGTGGAAAATACGGAGTAAAACCCCCCCACCAGGGTTGAAAATGACGACGTTACATACACAATATTGTGTATGTATTGAGTACGGCAAGCCAGCACTACAAACTTGACAACAGAGAGGATATCACTGTATTAAGTGCGGCAAGCCTGCACTACAACCATGACAACGGAGAGGATATCACTGTATTAAGTGCGGCAAGCCTGCACTACAACCCTGACAACGGAGAGGATATCACTGTATTAAGTGCGGCAAGCCTGCACTACAAACCTGACAACGGAGAGGATATCACTGTATTAAGTGCGGCAAGCCAGCACTACAAACTTGACAATGGAGAGGATATCACTGTATTAAGTGCGGCAAGCCAGCACTACAAACTTGACAACGGAGAGGATATCACTGTATTAAGTGCTGCAAGCCAGCGCTACAAACTTGACAACGGAGAGGATATCTCTGTATTAAGTGCGGCAAGCCAGCACTACAAACTTGACAACGGAGAGGATATCACTGTATTAAGTGAGGCAAGCCAGCGCTACAAACTTGACAATGGAGAGGATATCACTGTATTAAGTGCGGCAAGCCAGCACTACAAACTTGACAATGGAGAGGATATCACTGTATTAAGTGCGGCAAGCCTGCACTACAAACCTGACAACGGAGAGGATATCACTGTATTAAGTGCGGCAAGCCTGCACTACAAACTTGACAACGGAGAGGATATCACTGTATTAAGTGCGGCAAGCCAGCACTACAAACTTGACAACGGAGAGGATATCACTGTATTAAGTACGGCAAGCCAGCACTACAAACCTGACAACGGAGAGGATATCACTGTATTAAGTGCGGCAAGCCAGCACTACAAACTTGACAACGGAGAGGATATCACTGTATTAAGTGCGGCAAGCCAGCACTACAAACTTGACAACGGAGAGGATATCACTGTATTAAGTGAGGCAAGCCAGCGCTACAAACTTGACAATGGAGAGGATATCACTGTATTAAGTGCGGCAAGCCAGCACTACAAACTTGACAACGGAGAGGATATCACTGTATTAAGTGTGGCAAGCCAGCGCTACAAACTTGACAATCGAGGAGATATCAATGTACTATGTAAAGTAGAAAAGTACAAAGTACCAAAATAAATTTCTGATGAAACATGCGAAAGCGTGTGAGGGAAATCTTTATAAACTGACTAAGTGCAGTAAAACCCCTCATAAGCAGTCACCCTCTGTTCCTGGCGAAAGTGTCCGTTTACGCAGGGTGACCGCTAACACAGGGTTAAGATAAACATCTAATAGAGGGATCCATTCCGAGCAAAGGTGTTCGTTAACGCGGGGCGTCCGCTTACGCAGGGTGTCTACTATACCACAAGCTTACACTACAAACTGTGCCGTGAGCCTGTACTACAAACCTGACAACGGAGGAGAAATCATTGTATGTGCAGCACTTAGTGCTGTTAGCTCACGCTGCAAACCCGACAATGGAGACATTATTGCACTAAATAAGCATGAGCCTGCTTTGCGAACGTGACATATTGAGTAAAACGTGTGCTACATAACCAGTTTTGTTGACCACTATCTACGTTCATTTGCTTATTTGAGTCGCCTATGCCAAGCATTACTTGCGATACTATTTTTTTTTATAAATTTGACCATTGTCTATGTTCAGCATTACTTGCAATACTATTTTTTATAAATTTGACCATTGTCTATGTTCAGCATTACTTGCGATACTATTTTTTATAAATTTGACCATTGTCTATGTTCAGCATTACTTGCGATACTATTTTTTATAAATTTGACCATTGTCTATGTTCAGCATTACTTGCGATACTATTTTTTATAAATTTGACCATATAATTCCTGTCCTGAGGAAGGCGCTGAAACGCCAAAATGTTAACTATTTGGAATAAAAAACACTATGTCAAAACTCGAAGTGGACATCATTTCTTCACAGGGAGTATAGAGTTGGACAGGCCTTCTACCGTATTTTGTTTTTATCTATTTGACCATCGTCTATGTTCAGCATTACCTAAGATACTTTTTAAAAAAAATCTATTTCACAATTGTCTATGTTCAGCATTACTTGCGATACTATTTTTTTTTTATATAAATTTGACCATCGTTTACATTCAGCATTACCTGCGATACTATTTTTATACTTTTTTACTACGTTCCGTTCAATTGCCCATTGTCTATGTTCAGCATTACCTGCAATACTATTTTTATAGATTTGACCATTGTCTACATTCAGCATTACCTGTGATACTATTTTCATACTATTTTACTATTTTTTGTTCAATTGCCCATGTCTACATTCAGTATTACCTGCAATACTATTTTCATACTATTTTACTATTTTTTGTTCAATTGCCCATGTCTACATTCAGTATTACCTGCAATACTATTTTTATACTATTTTACTATTTTTTGTTCAATTGCCCATTGTCTATGTTCAGCATTACCTGCAATACTATTTTTATACTATTTTACTATTTTTTGTTCAATTGCCCATGTCTACATTCAGCATTACCTGCGATACTATTTTTGTAAATTTTACTATATTTTGTTAAATCCACTCTTTTCCATGTTCAGCATTACCTGTCCCTGGTTGAACCAGATGGCATCGACCACGCCCTCTACCGTGCTGTCCAGATCAGCTGACTCGAAGACGATGACCGGAGACTTTCCACCGAGCTCCAGTGAGATCTTCTTACCGGTCCCTGCCGTCACCTGCCGCAGCAACTGTCCTACCTGCGGTGACCGACAACATCGTTACACATCACTGCAGACATATTTTGGATCACATTATGGGCCATTAATCATACTAACAGAGATGTCAGTTGGGGTCAAGAAAAAAAGTAGAAATATCTTTTATGTCGAATTTACTGCCTCAGAAAAATTGAGAAACCATGATAAACACATCAGTGTTGGCCATGGAATAGGGGTCTTATAAAAAAAGAGGAAATATTTTTCATGTTGAATTTACTGCATCGGAGAGATTGAAAAAACCTGGAAAACACATTGTTATTGTCCATGGAATGTGATTGGGTGTATAAAAGGTTTGATTGTGGCTAAGGAAAGTTTGAACCACTGTTTATTGGTGAGAATGTGGCCCAACTTATTCTCTCTTTGTTTTACACAAGAAAAAAAATTTGATAAACTGAAAATGAAAACAAGAACTGTAGATAAGAGGTGGCCTACCTGGGTGATTGAAAGTATTACACTACAATCTACTTGCTACTTTTTCTTCTGCGATATTGTACCACCCCCTTTTCAACCCCCGCTGCAGGAGAACTTGGTGCCTGTACACTGGATTTCGGCACACATATATATATATCGTATCTGACACTTATTTCCATAACTTAAATGTGTGATTTTCGCGCACGGGTATCTAATAAACGTAGTAATGATAAAAGATAAATAAAATGGCTACAATTTTCATCACACTGTAGATACGAGGTGGCCTACCTGGGTGGATCCGGTGAAGGCCACCTTGTCGACATCTTGGTGGGTGGCCATGTAGCTGCCCATCGCTCCTCCCCCGGTCACCACGTTGAAGACCCCTGGGGGCAGCCCGGCCTCGGCGCAGACCTCAGCGAAGAGCAGTGCGCTGAGACGCGTGTAGGAGGCCGGCTTCAGCACCACCGTGTTACCCATGGCCAGCGCGGGGCACACCTTCCACGTGAGCAGCATCAGCGGGAAGTTCCACGGCACGATGGCTCCCACCACACCTGGGGGCAGTCATTGTTATGATTATAGAAATATTTCATAGAGTACATGTATAGTAGAACCCCGCCTAACAGACACCCCGCGTAAGCGGTCACCCCGTGTAAGCGGACACTTTTGATTGGAACGGAAATTTTTCCCTCTATTAGATGTTTAATCTAACCCCCGTAAGCGAATATCTCGCGTAAGCGGACACCCTGCATAAGCGGCCAGTTATTTCGGTACGAAAAGGCCTAAAACCCCGCGGACACCTTTGACGGACATCATACCAAAAAGAGAGTAATCTGTGTTTTTTATGAATGTGTGCCAGGATATTCACAGAAAATACATTTTGCAATTCAAAGTTTAATAACTACGGGTCCAATTAAGATATTTGTGAATGGATTTCAGTTACAGTATCGCCTCTGTCTCCCCTAAATATCGGTATATAACACCTGCATATTGGACGGGAGGAATTTTGAAAACCCTGTGTAGGCGGACACCCCGCGTAAGCGGACACTTTGACCCGGAACGCAGGGTGTCCGCTTATGCGGGGTTTTACTGTATATTTTTTTATTATCCACCTAATACAAAGTGTCCATAAAAAACACACAGGGAGTGTGTTTGGACATACCCGGCGCATACGGATATGTTGTATGCTCCGGGTGGCGCACTCCACACTCTACAGGCTGGATCACCAGAATGACCCGAGGTGTCTCCGGAGCCCTCCTTATATACGGCATGTAGCCTATGATCCATGGGCGCTGCCATGACGCCCCCTGAGTAGGTGTCCTTCACTAAAGGAGGTGAAAAAGTAGCTGTTCTTCACTAATGGAGGTGCAAAAGAAGTAAGTGATAATTGGGAAATGTCACTTTTCTTGCCTTGCTCACATATGTAAATAAAGTGTTCCATGTGAAAAACATCATGTCCTGGGTTTTAGCATTATATCTTCCTGCTCTGTGATCGGTACAGAGTCAAAGGAACCTTGGTAAAACATTGAAAGGCAGCTGAATTTCATAAGAACAAAGAGCCAGAATACAGGTTTTGTCCCCCGACCACCTAGTGACTGCTTCGTGAACTAACAATGGCTCTGTCCCCTATAGGGCATCCATGATGTCATCCTCGCCAAGTCTCGCAGATCAACGCGGTGGGCGAGAGTCACACGTCCACTGGAGTAACCTCCTCCAGTGGATCCCACACAGTCTCTGGTGTACGGGTTCCCCCTGAGTCCTCCAGTGTTCCCTACAACTCACTTCTCCGGTGTAGCCGACTACACAATAACCTTATTCACTACATGCCCCCTGCCCTATTCCTTCTGCCCTATTCCTTCTGAACGGGTATAAATGTTCGACACCGGATGTCCCACAGACATATATTACTCACCGACTGACTTCCATTTGGCCATCTCGGAGTCAGCGAGCTGCGCCCAGCCAGCGTAGTGGTAAAAGTGGCGGATCATGATGGGCACAGAATACATCTAATGTTCTACACCAGATGTTACACAGACACATTGTTACTCACCGACTGACTTCCATTTGGCCATCTCGGAGTCAGCGAGCTGCGCCCACCTGCGTAATGGTAGAAGTGGCGGATCATGGTGGGCACAGAATACATTTAATGTTCTATACACTAGATGTTACACAGACACATTGTTACTCACCGACTGACTTCCATTTGGCCATCTCGGAGTCAGCGAGCTGCGCCCAGCCTGCGTAATGGTAGAAGTGGCGGATCATGGTGGGCACATCAGCATCACGTGACTCACGGACTGGCTTCCCATTGTCCAGCGACTCCAGCACAGTCAACAGACGCTGGTGTTTCTGCAGGTGGCGCGCAATGCTGGAACAACGAAAGAATGGAGGTTTACAACAGACAGATGCAGGCATTTATTTAAGTGTCAGGTCTACATTTTTATAGCAACGACTGTATTGATATGTATTTTTTCTGACCACATCCTCATGGCTAAGCACTACACCACAGTATATTATCAAGTTGAGAATTATAACTCAGTGCAAAGATGCCTAAGCCTTAGCCCCTAAGTTGAGCAGTTATTAACATTTTAGTAACATCCGGGGTCATATCATGGTGAGATCGAGTCTACAGAATGAGGATGCAAGATGCATGTCGAGGATAGAAAAAAATCGGAAATATGTTTGAAATTAAGTCCATAGGAACAGACCCTTTAACTATCACCCGTTCCACTACCAAGCAACATTGGCCATTGAGTATGTACTGCACTGATATCTATTCCCACCAGATAGCTGTTATACAATTGTTTTTGTTTGTTTGGTTTGATTTTACGTCCAGTCAACCGTTATAGGTCCTTTCCAGACTTTCTAAAGGTTTCTTGTACACGACGAGGGTGGTGATCGAATCTATGTGATGAATTCAGGTAGAAACCTCACCCCTACACATTTACCAAGGTGAGAGTTCTTTTACTTCCCACACCACATAGACACATGACCACTGCACGGCTGCAGTCATGTGTAACTGGCAAAACAAGCCTCAAGATAAGGACAATACTGATATATAATAATCGTTGATTTACTCAGAATGTGGAAATCCTGATAGATAATACCCACTGATTTACTCAGAACAGCGACACATGTGATAGGTAATGACTGTTGATTTACTCCAGACAAAGATAACCCCGAAAGATGATAACCATTGATTTCTAAGGATGAAAATACTCCTGATAGAAAGTACCTGTTGATTTACTCAGGACTGAGACATTCCTTATAGATAATACCCATTGATTTAGTCAGGACGGGGACACTGGTGATAGATAATACCTGTCAATTTACCCAGGAAGGGGATACTCGTGATAGATAATAACTGTTGATTTACTCAGGACGGGGATACTTCTGATAGATAATACCCGTTGAATTACATAGAATGGGGATACTCCTGATAGATAAAAATTGTCGATTTACTCATGAGATGGGCACTCCCGATAGATAAAGACTGTTAGTTTAATAAGGACATGGATACTCCTGATAGATAAAAACAGTTAATTTACTCGGGACGGGAACACTCCTAATAGATAATGCATGATTTACTTGGGAAGGAGATACAACTGATAGATAATTCTTTCATTTTTCTTGGTTCCTCCATTCATCTGACAGTGACAGCAGTCAGTTTCCTGGACTCCTGATAGATAATACCTGTTGATTTACCCAGGACAGGAACACTTGTGATAGATATTACCTGTCAATTTACTTGGGACAGCGACGCACCTGATATATAATACCCGTTGATTTACTTGGGACAGGGACACCCATAATAGATAATACCCGTTGATTTACTAGGGATGGGGATACTCCTGTAGATGAAACCTGTTGATTTACTTGGGACGGGGATACTCCTGATAGATAATACCTGTTGATTTACTTGGGACGGGGATACTCCTGTAGATGAAACCTGTTGATTTACTTGGGACGGGGATACTCCTGATAGATAATACCCATCGATTTACGTGGGAGAGGGACACCCATAATAGATAATACCCATTGATTTACTTGGGACGGGGATACTCCTGTAGATTAAACCCGTTGCTTTACTTGGGACGGGGATACTCCTGATAGATAATACCCGTCGATTTACTTGGGAGAGGGACACCCATAATAGATAATACCCGTCGATTTACTTGGGACAGGGACACCCATAATAGATAATACCCATTGATTTACTTGGGACGGGGATACTCCTGTAGATGAAACCTGTTGATTTACTTGGGACAGGGACACCCATAATAGATAATACCCGTTGATTTACTTGGGACGGGGATACTCCTGATAGATAATACCTGTCGATTTACTCGCGACGGGGACACTGACCTGTAGAGGTGGCGGGCCCGGACGTGTGGACTAGTCTTACTCCAAGTCTCGTATGCAGTTTTGGCGGCGGCCACAGCCACATCTACGTCTTCATTCGTACCTTGGGTTGTCTCGGCAAGTAAGGCACCTGTGGAGTAGAAGCAGAGAAAGGCGTAACTTGTGGCTGTAGACCCACGACAGACTCATCAACAACATTATTTCAATTTCTCAGCGTCAATTATTTTGAATCTCATCATTTTGTAATTGAATGAGATACATGTATATAAGAAATACTTTAATGGTTTAATATTTTAACCTATCACCACAGGATATTTATGTGGTTTTTTTTTTTCAAAAATCCAAATAGAGAAACTTACCGTTTGATGGGTTTTTATTGGCATACTTCTTCCGCCCTTCTGGTTTCACCCACTTGTTATTGATGAAGTGACCAAACTCACGGCCGTGGTCTTCTAGCCATGCCTGGAAATTTAAAAAAAACCCAGACAGTTTGTAGATTTATGCTTAAAAACAAGCAAATGGAGATTTATAAACTGTGATCTATATTTACTTATATGTTTCAAAGATATTATCTCACCCCTGGTAGTTTTTCTCCATAGACTAAACATTGGGAACTCGTATCTAACACCCATTAGATATTTAGGAAAAATATCCTATGTCACAATTGATAGCCCATTAGTCAATGTTAAGGGTGAGATAAACAAAGAGGAAACCTATTCAAATTTAGGGTCAGAGCTTGATCCCATCTCGTTTGAATCACTACGTAATTCACGCGGCTCCGCCTTGTGAAATACTACGTGATTCAAACTCGATGGGATACGAGCTCAGACCCTAAACTTTCATAGGTTTCCTCTATAAAATATCATGATCGACAATGTATGGGTGTAAATCATCTTAAATGCAGGGGTGTCAGTTGGGATCAGTTGGGATCAGGAAAAAAGTGGAATATTTATATTTGTAGAATTTACTGCCTCAGGGAAACTTGAGAAAACATGGAATCACATCAGAGTTAGTCATAGGACCGGGTAGAAGGTGCGTTTGGCAGTTTAAACTAGTTTTATTGGCAT
Source organism: Alentia gelatinosa (assembly GCA_950022655.1). Taxonomy (NCBI): domain Eukaryota; kingdom Metazoa; phylum Annelida; class Polychaeta; order Phyllodocida; family Polynoidae; genus Alentia; species Alentia gelatinosa. The sequence continues at coordinate 138,670,494 of OX465580.1, read as the reverse complement.
TTATGAGTCAATTTAGTTGTTTTATACACGAAAAAATAATCGTATAAACTGGAAATAAAAACAAGGATTTCCAATATAAAAAAATGCATCTCTCCAATGATTAATATTACTAATATTAATAACAAAAATACTAATGATAATAATGATGATAAAAGTAATAATGATGATAATCATTACTATCATTATTTTCATCATTATCATAAATATGTAAGGCACATAGCGTACCCTAGTTCCATCGTTTTCCACCAGAAATGTGGAGGAGTTCCAGTGCGAGCCGTGAAGGTGGCGCCACTGTAGTCGGGGCCAACCCCTACTTTCAATCTCTCAATAAGTTTGCCAGTAAGTTACGCTGACAGTTCTTTATTTTTATCAAAAACATGCAATTAAAAGATGAGACATATATTCTCAATATTCTCAAACCACAGATAGTCATAGGCCTGAGCACCAGCATAAGAGGGGTGTTTTGAGCACGGGTATCTGCCGTTTCAGTGGGTCCACTTTGGCTCCCTATTTAAACACTCAACTGCACGGTCGCCTTTGCTGCCCAAACAGACAGTGTTTGCATCAGGTGCATAGAAGTCATCCTGAGAAAATGGGCCACAGACCCAGTAGATGTGTGTACTCAGGGACAGTGGAGTCTCTCGAGTCTCTGAGAGTCACCCTACATGGTGTACTGTAAGCACAGGCAAGTTTGTTTGTTTGGGTAGTTTTACATCCATTATCCTACCCCTAATAAAAACGGTCCATAGGCATAACATAGGCAAATTTTATGCGGCATGCCATGACATAAAGTGCGATTTATGCCTCTAAAAAATTGACCATTCAGCCACCAGATATTTCAATCGATATTTATATTTCAGTAATCCAAAAGCGTAGAGACGGGGTAGGATAAATACAAAACTGAACTCGAGTTAGACTTGTCAGTGTCTATGCCACTCCGGTCAGGTCTGTTCCTCACTACGCTCAGCTAACGCCTCGCGCAGTAATACACGACCTTCCCATTGTGGCATAAACACTGATAAGTCTAACTCTCGTTCAGTTTCAACTAAATATGTTCTATTAGACTTACTTTGGGTTTGATCAACGAGTACTCTATACGCGTTAGTTTGATTGAATCAATCTATGAGATGAATTTAGGTAGGAATCTCACCCCTACACATTCACCAGGTCAGAAATCTTTTATTTCCCATAGACATAGACATGGTATGAGAAGGACTGACCTTTGATATAGCAGTAAATCTATCACTGCTGGGGGTGAAGAAGAAAAGTGTCTGCAGTGGGACTCAAGTCCCACTATCTTGGGATTATAAGTCCAGTGCTCTTTACCACTGAGCCAACTCCCCACCCGGTCGCTTTAGTTATGCTTGCATGCAGGCATATCTGGCCTGCACCACGAGGAGGCGAGGCAACCAAGAGGGTAACATTGATCATTGCTATCCACCCCAGTAGGCCGCACAGGCAAGTCAAGCTATATTTGCTCAAGTAGCTATAATAAGAAAGTTACACCTTCCTTGACATGGTACTTGAATATTTGATACAACGGCTGTTCCTGTTCTTGTTAAGTGTGGGGTATGAGAAAAATATTTTGTGAAAAACTGCACCAAAGGTTCCTAAAGTACACCTGTACATGCTCTGTATACATAACAACTCATGTAACACCATGGTATTTGGTGAAACTGGTAGATACCCAATCTGAATTTAAATTAAATTTAGAAAACGTGGCTAAGAACACTTCTAACCCCAACCGATGCTACCTTGAAATGACAATTACTCGTCAGATCCAAACCGTTGCTATGCTACCTCCAGGTGATCATTGTCAAAAGAACAATGCAGCATAACAACCACCCTTCACGACTGTGACATCACACAATCGCGGGCGCTCTTCAACCATGATTTAAACAGGAGAGCGTAGTCCAGAACCAATCACATTGCTGGTTGATAAAACTGTCAAACAAGAGACGGTAGGGGTGGGGGATCAAGGTTTCATCCGAATCGGACTCTTCAGGCATCTTAAAGTTTGGCTGTATCAAGGCATGTGACGTTGTCACCTTTAGGGAAAGTACAAAAAAGTAAATTCCTAAACTTTATTAAGTTTAATAAAGTCTTGTGGAGGTAAAAGCAAGGAGACCCAAAGGCAGCTGACTGCTGTCAATGTGGTGTCACAGAGACGTCCCGAAACAAATAGAAACAAGTCCCAAATGTTTTAATAAAGTTGTCACTAATCCGGTAACATAAAAAAAAAAAAACTAAAAAAAAAATATATATCTCAATTTAAATTAAGAAAACAATGATTGGTTATTTGTAGGAGGGAAGGGGAGCAAACTATGATGGTGAGTTGGGGACATTTAGGTGTAACATCATTCAGCATTTTTATAATACAGTAAAACCCAGCTTCCGGTACACCTCAATTAAGGGGAAATCCTGCTTAAAAAAACGAATATTTTCCCAGATGACTAAAGGCATCACCTGGTGTGAATGGGTTAAACATTGGAAGAAACCCAATGGAACATTGAGGATATTTAGGAACCATAAAATGAGGTAACTTTGGACCACTGAGATGTACTGCTATTCTTCACCAGTAGGGACGGTGAATTATGTAAGGTATTTTTGTGAATTTTGAGAATGTTCTGAAATTTTGTCTGAAGTCTACATACATAGCCAACCAATAAATTTTGAGAATGTTCCGAACTTTCGTCTGAAGCTCCAATACCATGTTTATTTTAGAAATTATGAAATAAGTGGACAAAAGTAACCCCGTTTTACGGAATGTGAGGTTGTGCCGGTCTGTTGTAGGAGGTCAAACCCGGAGGTAATAAACATGATCTGTTATACATGACGGTGTTTTGAATCCAGGTTATCTCTTCACGCCCCCCCCCCCCCCCTCCGAACACACACAGGCCACCACCACTGTAATCACAATCACAAGCTAGGCACAACACCGACGCCTGTTATTATACCTTCCCCACACATACCCGGCAGCGGACACTGAGTGTACAGCAGCCACCTTTACCTGCTGGAGATAGGCTTTTAACTCTATCCCTGCCCTGCCCCTAACCATGTATATCCCTAAAATAGTCGAAACCAAATAGTCACAACCCCCCCCCCCCCCTCCCTTCATACCGGTATCTATTATTGTAGTACGGTACTGACAGGACAGGACCAACGAGTGTATAGCGAATTTACTACCGTACACTGGCTATCCATAACTCTGCACTGCACAGGCATTCACATATCTCCCTCTTTACTAAGTGATTGTGAAGCGGTGATATCGTATCCTGGTCGCGGGACGGTGCACCTACCTGGGCGGCCTCGTCCGACTCCGGCGCCGGGCCGTACTCCATGCTCTCAAAGATCTCCGCCACACTATTCCCAGACGCCGTACCAGACGCTAGTGCTGCAGACGCTGACATTGTGTCTCAGATCCACAAAACTGAAGCCAAGATGGGCTTCCGTGTCTTATACAACGACGTGAGGAGTTTTGTGCCAGTTGTGGGCTGGTGAGTTGCGGAACGAGGGAGCAAAGTGAACTTCGGCCTCTGCCGAAAGTGATGCTGCAGGCGGACGGTGTCCCAGTTTGTCGTCTGCAAATACTGGAGCTGGTACCTAAAAACAGATCAAATACTGTTTAAAAAGTAAAGAATTGTTGGCTAAAATATTGCTAGTTCTGAATATAGGTTGATAGTAGACTGACACATTCTGTGTATTTAAGATAATGATGTAAATTGTAGCTGGAATCACAAGAAAATAAATATCTACCACTTGAGTTTAGTTCTGAATTTCACCACCGCTGATAATTGGCGTTTTTAGTTCGACAACATACCGCCAGATGTCCTCGTTAATTGAGTAATAATTTCCGCACAAAAGTTTTACTCACTTAAAACGCGTTTTGCTCTTTCATTCAGCTTTGTGGTCTTCTATAAACTTTTTATAAAGTAATTTGGGTGTAAAACAACGTAATAAACGGTAATTTAATGAGTTTTGATGTAGAAAACAACGGATGAATCACCGATGTCTCTTGGCTGCCCGATCATTGACGGCCACACCCTCCCGCCAGGGTTCTGCAGCCGAATGTTATTTGCGGATGACATCATTTAGCATCTGTCAGACTACTACGTTGTAAACAAAGTGTGTGCTGTGCCTCCAGTACACCGCTGTAAACACAGGTAAGAAGGTAGCCGTGTGTGCCTTACTAGCTCTGGAGTGTTGGGGTTATTTTGACAGCTGTTATCTTCGCATCGACGATGCTTGCATCCAACCCCCTCTCTTCTTCTTCCTGTGTGCATTTCCGTGGGTGATGATTCAGTGATTGCCCTAGCGATACACCGGCAGCATTGTAAACACAAGCATGCATTGTTTCGAAAGATTGTAAAGGGTTTGGCTCAGTTTGTTGCAAGGCACAGTCAGACCTCTGAGCTGGTATGTCAAGGACGTAACTTATCGTCTTATGATTTCCATGTCAAATTCCTCTCTTTCTAATCTACCTCTTCTAAGTTCTAGTGAAAGATGAAACCCGTCTAGGTAATCAGAAATCTAGACTAGATCTAATCACTAGACCTTAGTAGAGGCTAGAGCTCAACGTCAAAGTAATTAAGAGCTATAATGTATTTGACTTGTCCGATGTCTGTATGGTATTTGATGGAAATTTTGAGACATGTAATATAACATGATACATTGATAGATAAGAAAACTTAATAATAATATTGATGTTTATGATGATACAAAGTTATTTGGATGTAAAAGTATACTAGTATACTACTATTATTAGTCTATAGTTTTGTGTTTGGTATTATATCCCTGTACATATGAATACAAATGTAGATGCCTCAAAGTCAAAACATGGGAAAGGTTTCACTCAACGTACAATACCTCCTGAAAGGAGAAAATCCCCAATTTTATAATATGCCAAGCATGCAATGTTCAAAGGGTAAAAGAAAATAGAAGAGAGTACTTTAAAAAAAATATAGTGACAACATGATAGTGCTGGTTGGGATTTTTCCAAAGAAAGATATAATCAGCTTTTTGAAAGAGACAAATTTCTTTGATTGTTTATGAAATATTTCAAAACAGTGAAAAGAATTGATTGAAATAAATCCACTAAAGTGAACAGTTTAAATCATTAATTGTCCTTTTAAATAGACCCTCAGGGTTTCCTGGGATATACAAACATCACAGACCATCGCCCCAACACACACACACATCGATTCACACCACCCCTCCACACAGACACACACCTCCTATTTTAGGGATTATGCAGATTCTAAAATGTATAATTCATCGAAAAGGATATCATATCATGGCTCTCAACTTAGATAAAGACATTTACTATATACCCATGCCATATTCGTCGAGTCAGCCTGGAAGTAGGTGGCGCTTTGAACCCCCTCTGCGGCCATCTTGGCAAGGAACTTATCCAGTGCTAAGCCTATGGCGAATTCTAACGTTCATTTCTGATACTATTTGATATCTGAGGATGTGTCTAGTAACCCACAAGTCAATCTTTTGACAAAACCAAACCACCCTGGCAGTTTCAGATCAAATGATTATGTGATGGCCTCAATTTAGCCGATGTCAACAAATCGTCAAAACACTGATTTTCTTCGAGTTGGAATGTTTGAATCATGCCTGGGTGGTGTAAATAGTTAAATCTTAACTATTACATGTAACGATTGTACATGAAGAAGTTAATTAGTTTAGTTCTTCACTATTTAAGACTCTGACAGCGCTTTGTGGTCACCAGCAATATGGGGGACCTTGTTCGTTGTCAGGGAAATTTGCATATATTGGAGGGTATTTTAAACCGGAAGTCACCAGATGACTCGGAGAATACAGTATACTGTAATTCGGCATATGACGTAAAAATACTGTACGGACCGCTGGTCCGTACACTAAAATATGGACCACCTTGCCATACACGTTTATTAACATATCGGTTGTTAAAAATTAAATTTCTTTTTTTTTTTTTTTAATTTTGGGTATATAGTAAATATATAACGTCCAACCATGCTTGTCCAAGTCACAGAACTCAATGATAATTTACGTTTGTACGGAACTTGGCATAAATGCCTTGGTCCGTACAAACCGTAAATTACCATCTCATACTGTGACTTATGCAGCATGGTCAGGACGTTCTATATAATTACGTATAATAGTGTCTTACCATTCTAGCATATTTGACCATTTATTTTTTGCAAAACCAAATATCATATTTGTCACTGGATCTTGCCGAAAATAGGGAGAACAGATCTCTAATTATATAGCTTGAGATTGAATATTAGATTTTTTAGAGAACTACTGAAGGACTTAAAGCCCCTAAATCCAGGGTAATACATCACTCTATAAGGCAGAAAGTAATTTGTTCTTAAAAGTGAGATCCTACATGTGTAGCAGTGCTGGCTTTGATTTGGCTCTAGATTATATATTAAGTGAGTGTTCCACCAGATAAGCGTCGCTCCGGGCGACCAGTCGGCTAAAAACATATGAATTCTCTGAGCTCTTCCACCAACCCACCTTGTTCTAGCTGGTGTGATGCGAAAATTGATTACCCTGCAAAAATCTTGTTTTATCGCCCACAAGTATCTTGTGCACATGCACAACATGCGCAGTGTTGAAGTCCATGATTGGAGAGTGAGAAATTCATCGGCACTCGATTCCCTAGATTGTCAGGATTTAGCGTAATCTCTGTTAGGAGTTGTAGCGCAATTTGCAGAAATTCATTACGTCACAATGAACGTTATAACATAATTTTATGACATTTAAGAGCATATTACAGGAGAAATAAAACATATTTCCAACTAACATCTATAGTGTAAAACTCGTACATCCATGAAATTTGACCGGAAGAGCATGTCCAGACGCATGCGTGTATTGAGTGGGTGATAAAACAAGATTTTTGCAGGGTAACCAATTTTCACATCACACCGGCCAACAATCACACAGAGCTTGTGCAGGCATCCAGTAAACGCTTCAACAGAGCCGGGCAATCCATTGGCGCTGTCTTGGTGATGGGACTATTATGCCGTCTGGTGGAAGTTGGCTGCATTGTCATGCTATGCTTGTTCCCCATTCATTCGATATGGGGCACATCAAATTCTTTCACACTCTGCACCACTCTGGTTCGGTTGCCTAGCCAACCGCTCGATGGATCAGAGCAGGCCAGTATGCCACATATAAGAAACAAACTCTGAATATTTTCTGTGCAAGGATTGATTCAAAATGGCAGTTACTTCAGAGTGTGTGGTCGTGCAGGAATATGCAGGCGATACTGACATCGGATGGTCGCTGTCGATTTTCTAAAACGCTGCTCCACTGGCATATCACATATACAGTAGAACTCCGCGTAAGTGGCTACCCCACGTAAGCAGATAGTTTTGCTCAGAACGGCAAGGTTGCACTCTATTAAATATTTAAATCACCCCCACATAAGCGGCCACCTTGCGTAAGCGGACACCCCGTGTAAGTGGACAGTTATTTCGGTACGAAAAGGCCTAAAACTCTGTGTAAGCGGACACCTCCAACAGACACCCGACCAAAAATAAATCAATCTGTGTTTTTTATTAATTTGTGTGAGTATATTCATGGAAAATAATTTTGTAATTAAAAGTTTAATAACATCAGATCCCCTTAAGATATCCCAATTAAGATATTGGGAAATGGATTTCAGGTCTAAGACTGGTCACTGGAGGAAACTTGAAAACACCACATAACTGGACACCCCGCGTAAGCAGTCACTCTGGCTTGGAACGGAGGGTAACCGCTTACCCGGGGTTCTACTGTAGATATATATATTCTCAGTGGCCGATGTCATGCGACGTCGTTTGGTGCACACCGACCATCTTTTCAATCCTTTTTTCTTCTCAGTTGAACACCCTCTATTAATAGTATAACCAATAATTTCCCTTTTGTCATTCTCAAAATTGTTTTTATCTATTATTTTTTCGTTTTTGACATCGGCTTGCCATAGAGGTGTTATTATTGCCATGTCTTCATAATCCCTCATAAACTGGGTGGAGTAAAGGCCGTGCTCCATTGCGCCGATCCACTGGACATTAATTCTCTGATCCGGCGAGGAAGTAGGTGGCGCTACGAACCCCCTGGGCGGCCATTTTTGAGAATCCCCTAAGCAATGCTAATCCTATGGAACCGTTCGGACATCCATTTATCATACTATTTAATGTGTGAAGATGTTTTAAGTACTTCTGAAGAATTCTCTTGGTCAAAATTAGACTTCCCTGCAATTTCAGATCGAATGAGTATGTGGTAGCCCTAGATTCGACTATAAACGTGATGTCAACAAATCGTCAAAACAACCGTTTTTCTTCAAGCGGGCACTTTTAAATTATGTCTGAGTAATGTAAATAATACCATTTAAAATATTTCATGTAGAAAATTCACAGGAGAAGGTCGCTTAGTATATTTTTTCGCCATTTTTATCTCTGACAGCGCTTTGTATTCTCCAGCAAAGATGGCGGATTGATCCGTTGTCAGGTGACTTTGCATAATTAGTAGGGCATTGTAATAACCAACAGACGCGGAAATTCAAGTGCCAACGGACAAGTTATTTGGGTCTTTATTTACAAGCCTACGAGTATAATTCTCTAAGCGCAACCCTATGCTAACCCCCTGGGGATTCAGATGGGTCTGGAAGGGAGAGGTGGCCACGCCCTAGAGCTAGCACAACTAGAATGCCCGCCCCGGGGCAGCGCGCTCACTTAAATACCCGGCGAGTGACGACATCTCTCGCCGAGTATCGGGCCCCCGCGAGAGTCCCCGAGACTCCCGCTGGTACCCCACGAGCGCCCTGTCCCGGGGCACGGCCGCCCCCTCTCTCCCAGGCCCATCCAACCGCCACACCATTTTGAACCGGAAGTGTCCAGCCGGATCGGAGAATGTTCACAGAGCAATCTTAACCCTATCTCCTCCCATTCTCTGATAGTTCTTGTCCATTAGTTCTTTCCTTGATCTTAGCTTCATCAGCGCCGCTGCTCCACTTCAGCCACCAGGTTTTTCCGAGTCCCCAGTGGAACCCCGTATGGTATGGAGCACCACTAGGAGTTTGAGCACCGACCGTTGGGGGGGATCGAGACTCTAGCTCCACTACAGCTCCACTATCTGGGACTGGGAGACACGTCTCTGTCGACCATACTGAGCAATTTCTATCCAATAGAAATCAAACTAAATGGAGAAAAACATAAATCGAGTGAGCATGCCTTCCAAAGTGAACGAGTAAAACTCTGTGGTCACAGAGAATTGCTATCGCCCATAAAAAAGGCCCCATCTGGCTTTAATGCTAAAAAGATTGCCACCCCTAGCGGACAAACCCCACTATGGATTACCAAGAGAGATGACATGATGAAAATAGTCCTTAACGCAAAATTTAGACAAAACGAAACCATACGCGCGGAATTGATCGCAACACACCCCCACAAGCTCATTGAAGGCACCCATGATACCTATTGGGGAGGAGGCGCCGACTTCGATGATGCAATATATGACCTGGGAAATTACCACGGTCAAAATACCCTGGGAGTGCTACTAATGGACTTACGTACCGAGCTTCGCAGAGAGCTGTCTCACTGAAATAAAAACCCCATACGGTCACACAACGAACACCGCTAGCATCTTGCTTACAGAGGATATGGCTCACATAAACTATCTCATTGTTGGAGACTCACGCCTTCGCCATATGGACCACCATTTAACCCTCTGGAGGAACATAGACTTTAGGACTGAGTTTTACCCTGGAGCAAAAATTCAGAAAGTCATAAGACAAACAGTGATGGCACTAAGAACCAAGCGAGAACAAGGCCAGCGATACGAGGCTGTATATTTCATGTGCGGAATAAATAACCTCACAACTAAGGATCATCCTACTGGTGAAATATCGCTAAATACTCTGGACAATACCGCAGCAGCAGCCAACATAATTGATTTACTGGAGGATGCCACTTTAGCGGTGCGCGCAATCTCCCCTGGTACCAAGGTTGTTCTTAGCACAATGTATGGTATCTCCCTCAGGAGAGCCAACAGATGGAACTACACCCCCTACGAACAAAGATCCCTGAATACACAGATACGTCTTGTTAACGAGGGAATTGCACAACTAAATGCAAATGAAGATGTCCACACTGTATACGCTGCCAGAGAGATCCATCGAAACCGTCCCCACCGCAGGACAGTCCACCGATATGACAGGCTTCGTGATGGAGTACATGCCAGTTACCACACCCAACGAGGCATTGCCAGACTCCTGTCCTTTGCCATAGCTAAAAATAAGCACGACGGATGTCATATCTAGTGATCCAAGACCTGATCTAAGACCTGTCAAATGGCGCTGTATCTACTCAAAATCTCACCGGGTCAAATGACCACTATAAAGCAAGGAAATAATGACTAAAATCAGTTGGTCACATGACCAACCCCTGGATTTAAAACCTGAACTACTTATACACCTACGAATAACAACACGTGGTCAAATGACCCAAACACCTGAAGGAGAACTATGGTCAAATGACCAGACAAATAGGTCAAATGACCAACAAAAGTACCACGTACTATCACCAGAAACCGTAGCATCGGAACAGATTCTTGTTTGAGATAAGCGAACTAGACGTCGAACCCTGAACATTGCAAACATAAAATTAACTACAAATTAAATTTTAGTCTCCGACCAATCGGAGCAAGAAGGACCTGTTAGCTAAAAGTATTAACAATCCTTATAAACAAATTATAATAGAATAGTATATCATGAAACCAAAATTATATAACTTAGTAATTTACAACAATCGGACAACGCCATCCTGTGTACTGTGTCATGTGTATCTATGTTGTTATTTTGTTGCATTTTGTATGATTATAACTGACCGAGAAACCCTAGGCCCATTTCCAGCTTATATGAATGTCGCTGATAAGTTGTGATGAATTTTCTAGATTAAAAGGTGAATTGTTTTTGAATATAAACGTGCACAGTCTTTATTTTAAATTGGATCAGCTAAAGATGATATCAGATAAATGCAGCTTTATAACCATAACCGAATCTTGGTTGAAAGAAAAACATGCCCCAAACTTATTACAGATAGACAATATGTTTTTGATAAGACTGGATAGAAACTACGAATGGGAAAAGATCGGTGGGGGAGTTGCCCTCTACGCGAAAACTAGGATAAAGCCATACATATTACGTATAGATGAATATAGTGTCTCCACGCCAGCCTATGAGGTATTGACATGTACCGTTTGCGAACCTAATCATAAAAAGCTATTACTAGTCTCAGTGTACCGGCCACCCTCGAAAAATACCAAACTATGTTATGACTTTCTGCAAACGATTGTTCAAGATCCAAGGTATAAGAATTACGAAACTTGGGTGCAGGGGGACTTTAACGTTAATGTTACTACTAAAATGAGCCCAAAATATAGAGTTCTCCGTAGTTTCCTGATGACCTGCGATCTTACACTACTAACAACGGGAAGCACATATATCACAAAGAAAGGCAAAAGTACCATCGACCACGTATACACTAACTGTAAACATATAGAAGGGTCTGGAACTGTAAATTTGTACTTCACTGACCATGTCCCGGTATATGCTGTAAGAAAACATAAATTCATCAAAATACGAAGAAAAAACATAATGGGGAGAAACTATAATAAACTAGAATACAAAGACTTAAGTACTAAGGTGGGTAGTTTTATAATACCTGAAAATAACAATACCGAAGATCTGACTGGCAAATTTGAAAATCACTTAATAACAACACTCGACGACTTGTGCCCTATTAGATCCTATGAAATCCGCACTAAGGAAGGTATTGAACTACCTGCCCATATTATAAAGAATATAGATATTCGTGCTAAATTACTGCGAGCTATATTGGCAACGCACTCCAATGATAGAACTCAAATAACTGAAATAAGAAGATTAAAAAGGCTAATAAGTGCGCAAATACGAAAGAATAAATCAGAAAATCTTGAAAGGTTGCTAAATGAAAATAAAAATGATAGTAGACGTTTTTGGAGAATCTTAAACAAAAATTGGGACCCTGAAGAACCTGTTGACGAGTTCCCAGAATTCTCATGTAAAACTTCTGAGGAGAAGCAAACTGAAGCTAATAACATGAATCATTACTTCGCAACTATTGGTAGTGAAATACTGAAGGTCCTAGGTAATGACTCTTACAGTCCGATAATACCACATACTGAAATAAAACTACAAATAGATGTTGTAAGGTCAAATGACCTGATAGATATATTGAAAGACATGGACTCAAATAAAGCAACAGGCATCCCTCATTTGAAGTCTGGTCTACTAAAACAACTTCTGATCAGTAATATCCAACTAACTACAAAATTGGTGAATAACGTAATCGTAAGATCAGAATTCCCGCACTCACAGAAAAATGGGGTAATAACTCCTATCCCCAAATCTGGAGACCTGTCGACATATTCAAATTGGAGGCCCATTACGGTAGTAACTATGTTGTCAAAATTAATTGAGAAAACAATACAAAAGCAAATCATAGATCATCTGGTAAACACGGAACAAATCAATAAATCTCAGTTTGGCTTTATGCCTGGTCGCTCCACATCCCAAGCCGTATTCCACGTGGTGGCTGAATTATACGCAGGTATAAACGACGGTATGTATAATCTATGCACCTTCGTTGATGTTAAAAAAGCATTTGACAGCGTGTCACACTCAATACTCTTTAAGAAATTACCAAGTTTTGGCCTAAGCAACGATACCATTAACCTACTACGTAGTTACCTAACCAACCGATCCCAATCACTTCGGCTGAGTGACACGTTGTCGAACACCCTGGATGTTAAATGTGGTGTACCGCAGGGGTCCGTTTTGGGCCCCACTCTGTTCATCATGTTCGTAAATGATATATTTAACTGTATAGAAAATTGCTCGGTTAAGATGTATGCTGATGACCTGGTGCTGGTATCCAAGGCACGCACTCCACTTATTGCAATACAAAAGATGCAGAAAGATTTAAATAACATCTCGGACTGGTGCCTGACAAACAAGCTACTAATAAATATAAAGAAAACAAAACAAATGTGGGTCGGTAAGCAACTATCCGAACTAGGTAGCTTGAATTGTCAGATACAAAATGAAAAACTAGACTTCGTTACAAATTTTAAGTATTTAGGAGTAACCCTTGATGCCAGACTAGATTACAAAATCCACGTCAATAATGTAACTTATGACATAAGACAGAAGCTCAATAAATTACGATTAATGAAACATTTATTACCAAAGCCTGCTCGACTAAAAGTCGTGAAGCAGATGATTATGCCCAAGGCTGACTATGTTGGTTACCTATACCTTAGTTGTACACAACAGTTGTCAAGGAAACTCCAAACTGTATTCAACCATTGCCTACGCACAGCCCTGGGAATCAGAAAACAACGAGAGATTAGCATAGACAACCTCTTTGCGCAATGCAAAATCAGGCATTTAACCTACAGATGGACTACCCAACTACTAGTTATGATGCGACAGTGGTCAGATGACCCGGCACACTGTAAGCTACCAACAAGAAACACAAGATATCAGAGCAAGATCGTCATACACACAGACCGTCCTCGTGGAGAAAAATACCGTCACTCCCCAATATATATTGGTGTAAAAATCTGGGATCTACTGCCAGTAAATGTACAAATGATTAAAGACTGTTCGTCTTATAAAATGTTTGTAAAAGAGTTCTTATTAGAAAATCCAGATCATTGGAGCAACTAGATCGTATGTATAAAATGGTCAGCGGTTTAAATATTGGGTTTGAAACTGTGATTGGTTTCCATACACATACACATGACACAGTATTGTAATGTCCTGTTTTGTCCTTGTTCATATGTAGCTACATGAAAAACGCCAAATCAGGGTGATTGTAACCTACTTTTTCCTGAATAAAAAAAAAAAAAAAAAAAAAAATCGGTTGGCGACCAAATCAATCTCCAGTGGATCAGCGCAATGGAGCACAGCCTTAAGGACCATGTTAATTTCATCTTGTGAGTTTCCTTCTAATAGTATAACGATTATTACGACGTGGCAATAAACACCTCTGTGACAAGCCGATGCTACCTTGAAAGAAAAAAAAAAAAAAAAATTCTAGTAGTATAACCAATGCTTGCCCTTGTGTGATTTCTAGGAGGACGAGCTTAACGAGAGACACCTTCACGACACATCTTCACGATGGGCAGGAGGAAGACGAAGAAGCCCAAGTCTCACGGCGGCGGAAGTGGCAAGCACTCCGCCCACGGCGCACGCGCGGCCGAGGCCCCGCCCCCTGGCCCCGCCCCCGACGCGGGAGTGACAGAAGTGGGCGGGGCCTGCGCCGCCCAAGCCACGCCCCGTCCACAGCCCGCCGCTCAAGCCACGCCCCCAGGGGCGGAGTCTAAAGGCAGAGCGTCCCCGAAACCAGCGCCCTCCGCGGGCAAAGCGGCGGTGACCGGAACTAAAGCACGTGCGTAGTTCAGATTGATGTTAAATTTGTTTTCAAAGTTTAATGCTCATGTGCGTGAAAATGTTAAAGCAGTTGAACAATTTTTCATATGGAAATTCATTTTTTTTTCACTTTTCAGTATTGTGGCCATCCATAAAGTATGCATGCAACATTTCTGAAAATATTAACCCCCCCCCCCCCCCCCACTCCACCCTCTCAATCTTGTACTCAATAGGGAGCCAAAGTGAACCCGCTGAAACCACAGATACCCACCTACAAAACACCATTTCCGGTGGCCAGTAAGAACGAGGCCTAGTGCCAAAGCTATGGGGGTTTGAGGCTAGACTTTTGTTTTTGGTCCCATTTGTTACTTTTGAGGTGAAGTTTATAACTATCGTCTCTGAATAACTTTGTTTCAAAACTATGATGACAGTTGTTGAGTTTATTATAAATTTGGATCTAAAAGATTAAAGAATGACACATATAATCTGAAACCTACATCTTCAAAGTACTGAGCGCCTATACCAGGAAATAATACTTTTGACCGGCTATCTGTGGTTGCATCGGGTTCACTTTGGCTCCCTATCAAGCACTGAAGGCGCAGAATTTCCAAAATTGTAACCCCACCTCCACACCCCCCGCCCAAGTGCGTACATACTTAATGGATGGCCCCTATGTAAAACCAATTTTCCTTGTGTCCCATTTGAATATTTACCATGATATATTTCATTATGAAACATAAAATGTACTATTTTCTTTTTTAAATTGAATTATATTTAGGTAATTCCTTTATGAATTTGTTCTTCCGTTTCAACAAGAAAATTATAACTTGAAGATTGAGGACAACTTTCACGGCTATGCTTTTTTTCCTTTATATATTTTATGAGTATTGATTATTTGATTTATACGATTTAAATAACATTCCTTACAGTTACCTTCACCAAATACAGAACATGATAATGGTGAATTAAATGAGTTTATGAGATGAGATACTATACTAATGTTATAATTTGATGCACAAGCTTAGCCTTAAATCCTTTATACAAACTTTAAATTAACCTTGAATTCAAGTTCTTTGAGGTTATCTTTGCAGGCAGCGTTATTTAAATAATCAATTATCAATTAAACATTATTTATTTGTTTACTAAACCAATCATGTAAATCACTGACATGGGCTTGAAAGTTCAGCAGGTTAAATTTACGAACAAGCAAATTTCACCTGTGATTACTATCAAGTGTCCAAGTTTAAGAGGTTGTTAAGAATATCAAAACTAAAAATAAAATTCGTCAGTCCACGCAGGGGAAGGAAACTGTGGAACTGGGAGAAAAAATAAAGTTGCCTTCAAACCTATCAGTAAGTATGTTTGGTTCTTTCAGAATGTATAAATATCTGATATCATATACCCTACATGCATTGTACTAGATTTATGCTGTTGTATTAAACTTCATTATGTGGGATTTCTCGTCTCTCCAGTACAACGCGCGCAGATTCAGGGTGAGCTGAACAGTCTCGAGGCCCAGTTGGCGGCTGTGGAGGATCTCCAGGCACGCATGGCAGCCAAACTCAGCAGCGTCGACAGCAACATAATCATGCCGGACGCGCAGCCAGATGCGAACCTCGCAGCCGCAGCCCACCAACCAGCTGCCACCTCCCAGCCGGAGAAAGAGGCCGCCCCGAAACCCAAGAAGAACAAGAAGTCGAAGCAAGACAAGGCCATCAAGCAGGAAGAGAATCTCAAGGAGGCCCAGCAGATGAAGGCTGCAACAGCGAAGAAGCTCGAACAGGCGACAGGTGGCAAGGGCGAATGTGGCAAGAGCGAATGTGGCAAGGGCGAATGCCAAGTAGAAAACTGGGAGATTATTGGACAGGTAGAACTTGTCCCTGAAGGAAATCTGGGACAGAAAGAAACAAGCATGATTGGTCAAACCTCCGTAAACACAGATATCGAGCAAGTGGAAATTGTTTTGGAAGAGAAAGTCGGAAACACAGAACCAGAATTGCCAGGTCAGACTTCAGCTAAGGATCTTACTCCAACTACCATCAAGGTTTCTCCAACCTGTGAGAAAACGATGGAGGAACTGAAGAAGGACATCAATTCCAAAAAGGTAGAAGAGGAGGCAGCGGAGAAGAAAATTATAGCTGATTATAATGCTGAGAAGGACAGTGGACAGGATCTGAATAAGGCGCTGGCTTCGGAGATTGCGGGATACCTGATGGCAGATTACAACCGTATGCTGAACCTGCGACTGGCCCTGGATGCAGAATGCCATTCAGCGTTAATGAACACACCTGATCTACCACCAACAGACCTGAGCTCCTGCGATGAACTTACTCCGAAAAAGGTGGGTCACTACTTCAGCTACGCAGACGCAGTGAAATCCAGTCTGCAGAAAGAGTGCGAAGATCAGCAACAGCGGATGAACCTCGAGGATGCAGAGGAATTCCACCAGGAGGAGCTTGCTCGGGACGAGACTTCGGGAAAGCTGAGTGACCTTACGAGTGAGGAGCAGACGCATGTGTATCAGTACATGAAGATGGAGTATGAGCCTTTCATGCGGCGTCTGGAGGCTGAAGACGCAGAAGTTGTCTACCGCGAAGCAGCTGCAGATGGCAGCAAGAGCCCCTCATTGCCACGAATCGAGGTCAGTCTCGCAGGCACTCCAGAGGGATCTGATGATGATGTTAAGATGGAGGCGAAACCCTGTTGTGAGATTAATGTAGACTTGGCTGTCATGGAGGATTTAGCCAAGGATTATAACTCAATGAAAATTATGTCGTCTTGCATCGATGCAGAAATCAAATACTATGAGATGATCACTAACGAGTCCTGTATTACTGCCCCGAAGGCATGCTGTAATACCACAACGAAGCAGGAGGAAAATATTCCTGATGCCCCAACTGTGAACACAGAGAAAGAGGTTGCGAAGTACCTCAAAGATGAGTATGAGAAAATGCATGCGCTCAAAGCTGCTGTCGATTCAGTAGATACATGCCTCACTACGACGCAGTCCGATGAAGACCGGCATGCCGAGGCGATGCGCCGAGCGGTTATGGTGGAAGCAGCCACCATGGAGGTGGAGTACGAAGGAGCTGAGCAGCAATTCTTGCTGCAACAGGAGCAACGCCGTGCGCGACCTTGGAGGTGGGTGCGTGCCGACACTGCGCCTGCACACATCGATGTACCCGAGACTGTCCACGAGCCCATCTCCGACACCGAGACCGAGTTGGACTCTCGCAGCATGGGAGTGGTCACCGACATGCACGGCTTGGTGTTCCAGTGCAGGGATGTGAGCACGCAGGCGAACAACGAGCTGGATTTACAACAGCAGCTGCAGGAGGAGGTTAAACAGAGGGTCGCGCTGCAGAAACATGTTCGCGTGTTGGAACAGCAGGTCAAGGATCAGCGTCAAACCTTGGCAGATCACAGGAAGATGACCAATCAGCTGGAAACCTCCATCTGTGACAAAAAGGTGAGTTTTGCTATTTGGATGGAAATTTTAAACTTTTAAAGGTGGAATTCTTATTACAAGAATTTAGTGCCGATAAAGCTGCGAGTGGCGCACAAACAGGTGATCGTGTCTTAGTCATATCCATGTCATGTATGTGGTATGGCATTGGGATGGCTACACTTACACTGGGTAGGTAGGCTGACAGCTACGAACGAGAGAAGGGCAGGATGGGGATTTGAGATGAATATGCCATGAACGTGAACGCCACTATATCATGTAAATGGAATTCCATATTAAGGACTATTGATGACTTGAAGCATCAAATGCCAAATATCTACGAAATTGTTTTTAGCAAAGAAATAATGGATCAATAGACATACTATTTTCACAGAAAGGAGGCATAATGTTGTATTCCATATTACTAAGCAAAAGTAAAATAATATGGACGACAATGTGTCATATCACATGATTAAGAAGTCAAATTATGAGTTGAGGCAGCATTTTCCCTGTCCCCTGGTGATATTATCATGAAACATCACGAAATTTCATATGATTGTTTATATGGCATGAGTTGTCTTTGCGGAATGATATCACAAAGCGGAGCTGAGTGATATCTGTAGCAAATGTAGCAAAAGACTATGAATGCTATGTAAACAATCATATCAAATTCAGTGATGTTTAGATTTTATCCTACCCTGTCACATGTTTTTAACTTCATATGTTACCAGTGACATAAATATTTTATGGCATAACCGTGGCATACAGTCACACCATGTTAAGTCTATGGAGATTTATATGCGGGGTAGGATAAATATGGATACCATCAAGCTCTACCCACAGACGCGCGTCCTTAAAGGGTTAAGCCGATAAGATAAATTAGGTGTTACTTGGGTTTAGATTTTTGTCATTTTAGTGGAAATATTATCAGAAGTATCTCTTTTTTTATTGAAAAAAAAATTAGAGAAACTTAATGATAAATCACTTGTTAACTAATAACTTGACCAAATGATACAGGCATTTATGGTCACTGTAATATTTTAGGTTTCTAATTTCTTTAAACCACAAGGGTTCAGTAAACTATCTTGAACCAAATGCTTATCTCAGAACATTTGTTGTTCATGATAAGTGCAATTTCTCAGATGTCACACTTACCAATAATCACTGTGTGAAATGAATAATGCTTTACTGTAATGAGTATCTACATTGGTGTATAACTTCTGACGGAATATGCACATGACCATGTCTCAAGGAAATCAATAGTTGAATATTCCTTTTGGACAAGCTCGTAACCCGCTGTGGGAATGTTGTGTTGCAGGCTGAAGCCTCTGAAGCTAAGATGATGGCAGCGGAGTACAAGTCCCGCTGTACCGATCTGGAGCAGAGCCTGGACACCGCGCGAAGCGTCGTAAGTATTTTTGTATACAAGATTGACATAATATAAAGTGTCAAAAGTATTTCTGTATACCAGATTGACATAATATAAAGTGTCAAAAGTATTTCTGTATACCAGATTGACATAATATAAAGTGTCAAAAGTATTTCTGTATACCAGATTGACATAATATAAAGTGTCGTAAGTATTTCTGTATACAAGATTAATGTAGCATGAAGTGTCGTAAGTATTTCTGTATACCAGATTGACATAATATAAAGTGTCAAAAGTATTTCTGTATACCAGATTGACATAATAGAAAGTGTCAAAAGTATTTCTGTATACCAGATTGACAAAATATAAAGTGTCAAAAGTATTTCTGTATACCAAATTGACATAATATAAAGTGTCAAAAGTATTGCTGTATACCAGATTGACATAATATAAAGTGTCAAAAGAATTTTTGTATACAAGATTGACATAATATAAAGTGTCAAAAGAATTTTTGTATACCAGATTGACATAATATAAAGTGTCTTAAGTATTGCTGTATATGAGATTGACACAGTTATATTATACAAGAATTAACTTTATTTCTAAGTAAATACAATTATATACAGTTTTATAATACAAGAGTGATCCTTATTTCTAGATGAACACAGTTATATGATACAAGAATTAACTTTATTTCTAAGTAAATACAATTATATACAGTTTTATGATACAAGTGTGATCTTTATTTCTAGATGAATACAGTTATATGATACAAGAATTAACTTTATTTCTAAGTAAATACAATTGTATACAGTTATATGATACATGAGTGATCTTTATTTCTAGATGAATACAGTTATATGATACAAGAATTAACTTTATTTCTAAGTAAATACAATTATATACAGTTATATGATACAAGAATGATCTTTATTTCTAGGTAAACACAGTTATATGATACAAGAGTGATCCTTATTTCTAGATGAATACAGTTTTATGATACAAGAGTGATCTTTATTTCTAGGTAAACACAGTTAAATGATACAAGAGTGATCTTTATTTCTAGGTGAACACATTGGAGGACCAGGTGAATACATCCCATCGTATGTCAAGGTGCGTACACACTCTCTAAATCCTGAAATTTACTAATTGTGGATTTATATATACACAATATTACCCTGATTTTGATCTGCATGGTGCTATTCTCTGCGTACTCCATGTGTAGTAATATCTGAGCGTATGCGATGATACTGCGCAGTGTCAACCACGACGAGAATTCGATCATGCAGATCAGAATCATGGTAATGTTGTATTTATCATCCAGCATTCCAAATGTAAGTTTTCAACGGAGAGACAAAATATCCACCAATCTTCTCACACACTATTTTTCACGCTAGGGACTTTTTTCCGTTTTCTCCTAGAAGAATACAGCATCCCATATTCTACTCAATGGCGATCTGTAGGCTACATAGGTTTAATATAAAGACCCCGTGTTAAGTGGATGATAAACACCAATAATGATCAGTCTCTCAGTCCTCATATCGGCATTCCGTAGTCTCTGGCCCAACTCGTCTTTTCAGTAGTCATCTGCATACCTCAACTCATTTGTTCTGTAATCTATTCCCTTAAATCCATTAATGTTATCATACCATGTCTATGTGGTGTGGGAAGTAAAAGAACTCTCACCTCGGTAAATGTGTAGGGGTGAGATTTCTACCTGAATTCATCACATAGATTCAATCACCACCCTCGCGGTGTAAAAGAAACCTTGAGAAAGTCTGGTAAGGACCTATAATGGTTAACTGGACGTTAAATCAAACATTAATGTAATATATATCCTGAATATAAATATATACGCTGGTCTCCTTAGGAGACAATGGCGGACGCTAAGCATGTGAAGCCCGCGAATAAAACATGTAAGGACCATGTGACCTAATGAATATTCATGGATTTGTGTTCCTGTGTCTCCGAAATATATATCTATATAATAATACAACAATATAATTATACATGGGAAAACTGTATTAAAGACCATCCGTTGGCCTTTCTTTTCAGTGGTGTCGATTTTGTTCTGGAAGCAAACATGGAGAACATCAGAGCCTCACAAGCGCAAGCCAAGATCGACGGTACAGTTTTCTACTTCATTACTGAAACAAACAAAAAATTCATAATTTATTAGCAGGTGGACGGTTGGTCTTTAGGTTATGGCTATAGCCTACTGTAGTACAACTGCTTGTAGAGTCACTAGATGACCTGACCACATTTTTGCCTTTTATAGCTCACTAAGTACAGATAGGAATATAATTTCTGTTTTGGAAAGAAGGTTTTATGGTGGTACAATGCCTTACAGTTTTGATATTTAGTATTTTGTTATGGATTTTCAAAAAATAGTGAATTCAGGTGGGGGGGGGGGACTATTGTAGCCACAGGTCCATTTTTAAGAACTCCTTTATGGACATATTTCTACCCCTTAAACTGGTTCAATCATGATATAATATGCCTCATTTGAACGACAATAGAAAAAACAGTAGGTGCAAGGAAGTAGAATTTTCTAGGTAGATTCTATATTTACTGAGATATTCAACTATTTGTTGAAAGTGGGTGGGGGGTTGGTTGGAATGTGCATACTGAAACAGAGGTTTACTCAATATTGATTAACAGGGAGCATTGGTGTAACATTTACCATCTCCATAAGTGGCACTGACAGTTGCTTACCCTCTAGGAAGTGTCATTATTTAGGTTCAACTTGTATTTGGCATGATATTCATGTATTTCTGCCTAATTTCAGAGCATGGGGGGGTATCAGCCATCTTTGAATTTTAGTGCAGTCATGTTCCCCCAGAGGACTCTAGTTCCTGTCACTCTCAAAGCATATTGGCACATGCCCTATACCTGTATCCTTATAAGAACACTAAGTATCTGAACATGGAGCCTGTAGTATGTCAAACTAACCCTAGATGGAGTCATAATGAAGTACAGATAGGTATATGATTTCTTTTTTCTGGACAAGTTTTATGGCAATGCAATATCCTATAGTTTTAGTATTTTGACATGGATTTAAAAAAGACAAACTACTTTATGAACTTCCCAAAACACCTGACAGGCCCAGTAATCAAAGACTTGTAAGATATGCACAAAACTTGTATAAGTTTCTCCTATGGTAACCCAACACCTCTCTTTCCCCCTCCCCTATACCTCCAATTCCTGCCAACTCTTGGGGGGCTTCCTTGATCTCATAGTAATTAATTGTTTGTGGACCTTGTATTGAGTTTTAAATGTGTCCACCTGCTAATCTGGCCTTTAACGGCCAATATTTCTATTTTAAAATGCACTCTTAGCTCTTGTTTGTTAAATCCAGCATACAATCTTGGTTCAAAAGTGACTGGAAATTGTCATTTTCAAGGTAGCATCGGCTTGCCATAGACCCTATTGAGGTATCCCAGAATTCAGTCTGTTTACAAGTTCTGGTGTTCGCTGGTTGCCGACATGGTATGGTGATAGTCCCTTGAACCGTAACCCACAATTATCCAGTTTAACCGTTTTCAGAAATCTTCAAATTGAAATTCTGATGCCAGATATGGAAATTTCAGCTATTTCTACCTATCATTCCTAAATTATATTTAGTTTCTCCAATTATAAATAAGGAAACTGTGGTTCATGTAGTCGTGGTGTGCCCAGTCAGTCGCGAGCGGAACTTGTATTTACCCTGGACGATAATGGGGAGTTTAGTAATCTCTGGAGGGCATATAGAGGTGTTATTGCCATGTCATTCTAATCTGATTTTGAATTTAAGTTGACTATTAACATTAAGAGCTAAAAGCTTTTTACCATCCTAGAGACGTTTTATGGATGCTTGATGTTATTTTATTATGTTATGTACTGTATTTTCTTGACCTTCATGCTATTGTTGGAAATAATAGATCATAAGTCATGGCAAATTATTGATGTAGAAAATTTGGATTTTTCAATCAGATCTGGAAACCAAACTACTTCTTTCAAAGGCCGAAGTGCAGAAGCTCCTCGATAAACTCTCAGACCGCAACAAACAGTAAGTACAATTTACTAATAACAAAATACTGAGAATTTATTACCCACCCAATACAGAGTCTCCATAGGAAATGGACCTGGATTAGGAAAAAAATTTACCAGTAGTCGCTCAAGCCGATCGCTCGTCTTACACTTTATAAGAACATTATTGATAATGATGTTTTGGGTTACAACTGAGATGAATAACTGACTCATGATACTGAAAGAAGATATGTAACTTTCTATATGCCTTAATTAAGGGAGCTAAGCTCATAAAAAAATTTCTGATCTTGTATGAACTCGTGTCTCGATGCCAATTCCTAGGTTTTTTTTTATATTGAAACGACAGAAAGGATTGTAAGGGTTCAATAGCTAGACTATTGTCAAAAATGAGTTGTCTCTGGTTTTATTACCCACCGATTACGGAGTCTCCATAGGGAATGCACAGGGCACCTGGAATTACCTACCCGGAGATTCTGGCATGTCAGAATCCCTGCAGGAGATTCTGGAAAAATAGTCCTGTCCATAATGGAGTTAAAACATCATGTACTTCGAAATAAGTTTCTTGAATGTTTATTCAATGCTAATTATTTATAATCAATCATAATGATCTCATTTACCATCAGAAATCAGTGTCATAACATATTTTACATGCTAAAATTGCAGGTTAATGGCGAACTATATTATTGGTGTAAGTCTACACCCAATTACTGCCACGCCTGAAAGTGCTGTGGTGTCTTGAACTAAATGTCTTCCAGAAACTTTTTAATTGCAATAGACTTGTTATTAATCTTAGGCCACTCAAAAAAAAAAACTTGTTTCTCATCACCGCGCGCATAAAAAAAAACGATTTTAGAAGATTTTTTTTTTTTTTTTTTAAATAGATGAATCTTGATATATTATGAAAGGTATGTGTATTTAGTATCAAATTAAAGCTCCTGATGTCAGGGATGCATTAAATGTATAGCCAGTAAAAATCTGGAAACCCTGTGTAAGCAGACACCCCGCGTAAGCAGCCACTTTGGCCCAGCTCGGAGGGTGTCCGCTTATGCGGGGTTTTACTGTATGTCTGCCATCTTTGATATAGCAAAAAAAAAAAAAAAAAAAAAAAAAAAAAAGCGCCCTCGTCATATTTTTCATGGCTTGGTGATGAGAAACAATTTTATTTTTTTTAGTGGCCTTATAGGTGGGTTATAAATACAATAACGACTGGTATTTTGTACGTGTGGCTGTAATCTTGGAGTAGTTGACGCGTAGTAATATCCGAGCGATTAGCGTAGATATTACGTCGTCAACTACGACATTATTGTGTAACGTTTAGCCATAGGAATAACCTCAAAAAAATGTATGCAACAATGAACCGCATAAAGTGAAGGGAGATGATGTTATAAGGAACTGGCCAACCAGTGGCCAGGATTTTAGAGAGCAGACAAAAGATCAACATGGAGATTTATATGTAAATCTAAGCAAGCAATAAACATTACCCTGTTATCCAACTTTATTTCTCTGTCTCTGGTTGTGCCTTCTTCCAACTTATTATTTATATGTTCCTACCTGGATTTGCAAATAATTCGAATTACTCTGATATTGTGATGCTATTCTAATGTACATGAAAGGGGTGAGATAAATCCAGAACCATACCCACATCGTATAAATACACAATACTTCACGAGTTGGAATGTTTCATAATCGTAACTTGGCTTCGTTTTGATGACAATTGCAGTACATCCAAACTGGTGGAGTATTGTGTATTTATATAATTCTTGATCCAGTTCAATATGAATGTTTAATCATTTGATTATTTCTTTTTGATTAGATATGATTTTTTTACTGGCTACCAGGGACAGTGTGAAATATCGAAAACAAATACCAGCTTTCTAGGACTTCATAGCAGGATGTGTTGCAATGGAGTTAAAGATGTAGTTCAGAAAAAGATAGCAAGAATTTTAAATCCATCGTGGTCTAATTTTCAGTACCTGATGGATATGTGGTCTGTGTTGAAATTGTCGGATTCTCATGGGCGCTTCTGGTGAAACATCTTTTGTCTATTGCAACTTGAACGAATTATTTTTCTGTTGTGTTTCGTTTAATGTTTGTATTCAAAGCCATTAGTTCTAGTTCAAGTTCAGGAATATTCTGTACCAAGAGTTATGAAGTTTCATTAAACAATATTGCAAGTTGTCCATTTATTATAGGTTTTATTTTTTTCCTCGGCTGAAAAGAAAAGTGCTGTAAACGCTCTAAAATATTTGGATGAGGATTTAATTGGTTAAGGTATTAGACTAGTAATCCGATGGTTGTGGTCCCACTGCAGCCACCTTTGTCCTTCATCCCCAGCAGTGGTAGATTTACTGCTATATCAAAAGCCAGTCCTTCTCATACCATGTCTATGTGGTGTAGGAGGTAAAAGAACTCTCACCTCAGTAAATGTGTAGGGGTGAGATTTCTACCTAAATTCATCTCATAGATTTGATCATCACCACTGTGGTATAATAGCAGTGAGAAAAGGCTGAATCTTGATGAAGTTTGGAAAGGGCTTTTACTATATACCCATGCCGTATATACTGTAAATACACACTGTTACGTCATATAACGTAAAAATAATGTACGGACCACTGGTCCGTACAGGAAAATATAGACTACCTTTCCATACATCTCTATGAAAAAATTGGTTGTTGAGCCAAATGAAATAAATGATTTTTTTTAAATTTCGGGTATATAGTAGATATAGAACGACATTACATGCTTATACAAGCCACAAAACTTGATAATAATTCACGGTTTGTACGAAACGTAAACGCCTCGTTCTGTACAAACCATGAATTATCATCTCGTTATGTAGCTTGTACAGCATGGTCAGGACATTCCTATATAAGTAATGGTTGACCAGACATCAAACAAACAACAAACTTAATTAGTTTCAGTAGATTAAACCTGATGCCAATGGTGGTTCATCATCAGCGGATCTCACTAAATTTCTGTAATTCTGTTGTTGGGGTAGGTTGGATCTGATGCCCATGGTGATATATCATCAGCAGATCTTGTTAACCCTATTGCGGCGGGTGCCCACGGCAATAGCACAGGCATGAATCCAGGCACTAGTGCCAGAGAACACCAGTAGAGACTGGGTATAGAGGACTAATTAGAATCCTTTTATCTTGACGTGATCCTTGATACTATTCTTTATTTTGCATAGAAATATAAATATGATATTATACCAACATACTGTGAAAGGTTCATGTTCACTGAGCAAATATTTCCAATTTCATTCACCCAGCCAGCCCTGGTTGATACCTTGAGGCATCACCTGGCCAGCCGTCATTGGTGCCCAGCGTGAATGGGTCAAGTTTCTATAATCTTTTTGTTGTGGTAGATCAGACCTGATGCCAGTAGTGGTTCATCATCTGCAGATCTCGTTAAGTTTCTGTTATCTCTTTGTTGCCGTAGATTGGACCTGATGCCGGTGGTAATTCATCATCTGTGGATCTCATTAAGTGTCTGTCATCTTGTTCTCGTGGTAGATCAGACCTGATGCCAGTGGTGGTTCATCATCTGCGGATCTTGTTAAGTTTCTGTACTCTTTTCGTTGCCGTAGATTGAACCTGATGCCAGTGGTGGTTCATCATCTGCGGATCTTATTAAGTTTCTGTACTCTTTTCGTTGCCGTAGATTGGACCTGATGCCAGTGGTGGTTCATCATCTGCGGATCTTGTTAAGTTTCTGTACTCTTTTCATTGCCGTAGATTGGACCTGATGCCGGTGTTGGTTCATCATCTGCAGATCTTATTAAGTTTATGTACTCTTTTCATTGCCATAGATTGGACCTGATGCCAGTGGTGGTTCATCTTCTGCGGATCTTGTTAAGTTTCTGTACTCTTTTCGTTGCCGTAGATTGGACCTGATGCCGGTGTTGGTTCATCATCTGCGGATCTTATTAAGTTTCTGTACTCTTTTCATTGCCGTAGATTGGACCTGATGCCAGTGGTGGTTCATCATCTGCGGATCTTGTTAAGTTTCTGTACTCTTTTCTTTGCCGTAGATTCATCATCTGCGGATCTTATTAAGTTTCTGTACTCTTTTCGTTGCCGTAGATTGGACCTGATGCCGGTGTTGGTTCATCATCTGCGGATCTTGTTAAGTTTCTGTACTCTTTTCATTGCCGTAGATTGTACCTGATGCCAGTGTTGGTTCATCATCTGCGGATCTTGTTAAGTTTCTGTACTCTTTTCATTGCCGTAGATTGTACCCGATGCCAGTGGTGGTTCATCATCTGCGGATCTTATTAAGTTTCTGTAATCCTTTCGTTGCTGTAGATTGGACCTAATGCCAGTGGTGGTTCATCATCTGCGGATCTTATTAAGTTGCTATAATCTTTTCGTTGCCGTAGATTGGACCTGATGCCGGTGGTGGTTCGTCATCTGCGGATCTTATTAAGTTTCTGTACTCTCTTCATTGCCGTAGATTCACCATCTGCGGATCTTATTGAATTTCTGTACTCTTTTCGTTGCCGTAGATTGGACCTAATGCCAGTGGTGGTTCATCAGCAGCACATGCAGAAAGCGGAGGGAGTGCGGCAGGAACTGCAGCTCAAGGTGGCGCAGCTCGAGTCAGAGGTATGTCTGTTGTCTCTCTACACCCTACATTTGACACTAGATGGTGTTGTTATTGCATACCAAACTGAATACAAAAAATAGAGCACAAAGTTAAGTCTATTCCTAGTAGATGATCAGTAACTGATACGAGATTTTCAAAGTAATCCACATATTCTATCATGTACCATCATGATGATGACACTGATATTTTGATTCCACTTTTTATTAGTGCTTTACAACTAAAATGCCTTTTATACTTTCAAAGGAAAGACCCAGGGAGAATTTCCTAACGTGTCAAACTGCCTTCCTGTATGCTAAGAAATGTTTTTTATGTATTTGCAGCTTGCTCAGTTGAGGAATGTACGTGATGTGTGGGGGTCGTGTCAGCAGCCCGCCGCCTTACAGGTAAATACCCTCATGTCATGTTGACTATCGACGATGAGTCAAACCTCGCAATAATCACTCGGTAAACTGATAATAAACTGATAATATGTTGGGATTGTGTCAGAAGCCCGCCGCCTTACAGGCAAATCCCCTCATGTCATGTCCACAGTCGACGATGAGTCAATCCTTGAAATAATAAATCAGTAAACTGATGATAAATCTAACATGTGGGGATGGTGTCAGCAGCCTAAGTAAATCCTGTCATGTCATGTCAACAGTCGACAATGAGTCAAACCTTGAAATAATCACTCGGTAAACTGATAATAAACTGATAATATGTGGGGATCGTGTCAGAAGCGGGTCGCCTTACAGGTAAATCTCAGTCGCGCGGAGTCAAACGTTGAAATAATCACTTAGTGAATTGATAATAAATCTAACACGTGGGGAATGTGTCAGCAGCCCGCTGCCTTACAGGTAAATCCCTTCATGTCATGTTAGAAGAAATCCATGATTATAAAGTCTTCAAACAATGAGGAAGGCAGGAAAGGACCTGCAATTGTTGACCAGATGTAAAATCATTCAAACAAACAAAATGTTGACAGTTGACGATGAGTCAAACCTAAAAATAATCAATCAGTAAACTGATGATAAATCTTACATGTGGGGATCGTGTCAGAAGCCAGCCACCCTAGAGCTAAATCGTTTCCTGTCATGTCGATAATCGATGATGAGTCAAACCTCGGAATAATTACTATTAGACGAGAATTTCCTCTATGGCAAGCCCCAAAAAATATTTCTGATAAAATCCACTGATAATTAGTCCCGCCACAGTGATTTGGATGGCGTCGGGGGGGGGGGGGGGGGGGGGGGATGGTCGTATCCATAGCACAATAGCTATGTGCCCTGTACCACATGCGTTTTAAGTGATGCATAGACTGGCCTCAGTCCCCATGTAGGATTTTTTACCTGACCCATAGAGCCTCCAGAGGTTACTAAACTCCCGATTATCGCCCAGGGTAAAGCAAAGTTCCGCTCCCGATTGACTTGCCACACTACGACAACATGAACCACAGTTTTCTGATTTATAATTGGAGACACTGAATGTAATTTCGGATTTCCATGTAGAAATAGCTGAAATTTCCATATCTGGTATCAGAATTTCAATTTCTGAAAACCGTTAAACTGCATTAATTTTGGGTTACGGGTAAAGAGTCTATCAGCATACCATGTCGGTAACTAGCGAAAACCGGAACTTGGTCAACAGACTGGATTACGGGATACCTCAATATAGAGCCTCCAGAGGTTACTAAACTCCCGATTATCGCCCCGGGTAAAGCAAAGTTCCGCTCCCGATTGACTTGGCACACTACGATCGCATGAACCACAGTTTTCCTATTTATATTTGAGTAACCTGAATATAATTTCAGGTTTACATGTAGAAATAGCTGAAATTTCCATTTCTGACATCGGATTTCCCATTTGAAGATTTATAAAAACCGTTATAAAGCAATGATTGTGGGTTACGGGTCAAGGGTGATTACCATATAACATCAGTAACCAGCGCACCCCGGGAACTGTAAACAGACTGGATTACCGGATACCTCAATAGAGTCTATAGAGCCTCCAGAGGTTACTAAACTCCCGATTATCGCCCCGGGTAAAGCAAAGTTCCGCTCCCGATTGACTTGGCACACTACGACAACATGAACCACAGTTTTCTGATTTATAATTGGAGACACTGAATGTAATTTCAGATTTCCATGTAGAAATAGCTGAAATTTCCATATCTGGTATCAGAATTTCAATTTGAAGATTTCTGAAAACCGTTAAACTGCATTAATTTTGGGTTACGGGTAAAGAGTCTATCAGCATACCATGTCGGTAACTAGCGAAAACCGGAACTTGTGAACAGACTGAATTACGGGATACCTCAATACAGGTGTTGCCGTTCAGCGCCGCCTAACGGCCCACTGTCTAGTTACGCGGCCGCTCGGACAAACACCGCGAGTCCGGCAGCATGCATATAGAGACATATAGCAATCACACCTAAAGTGTGAACGGTAGGTGTGGTTGCAGGAGTGTTGTTTTTTGACAGATTGAATTGTTGGAACAAACAAGGGTATTGTACCAACGAGTCTGGGCTGTCTCGACTCCATAGTTAATAATTATCTTGGTTTGAACATGGAAAAAGATAAGCATATAATAGCTAGGCCTGCCAATGTATTATTGTGTATTCAGTTTCGGTGTCCCTGTGTTATCTAAGCTATATCTAAAGTATCATTGAGGTGATATCCATGTATGATACATCAAATTGTAGCTGGAATACCATAGAATACAATGCAATAACTGTTTTGTCCCTGGAAATAATGTACACAGGTGTTATGAACGTATTACGCTCATACACTCAGTGGTCCCATGCTAAAGTATACGTTTCCAGGTGAATGTTTGGCTTCAGCTGTGGCGTAACTAAGCAGATAAGGTGCGACACCGGCCTATGGAAAAAGGCCTATAGGGTCTATGTGCCCTGTACCACATGCGTTTTAGGTGATGCATAGTCCCCATGTAAGATTTTTTTCCTGACCCCATCTGGCATCCGTTGATTCTCTCGGCAGCAGGGTGGCGGCCTGGCGATGGGCTTCCCGGTGACCGGGGTGGACCTGCCCCCGGTACACGCCGTCAACCCCACCTGTCTCTCCGCGCTGGGCCTGGGTACGTCGCCACCAGACGGCAGCACCAGTCTCACATCCGGGCTCCTCTCCGGGCTCTCCGACCTCCAGGCCAAGGCGACGCCTGTCGGTGAGTCGACGAAATAAAACTTTGTTATGCACTGACCGCCAGAGCTACACTATGTTAGTTCTGGTTAGCTTAAATCAGGGATGTCAGTTTTCCTTGTTTCCGCGGAATTCCGTGTTTTCATTTTTGGAATAAGATATCCTTTTTTCTTGTGTAAAATCTACATAACAATAAAAAGATACTCAAATCAACCATGATTCATAAATTCCCCAATTAACCTGCCTCCAGACCCATGTTCCGCAGTGATAATGTTATTTATATCTACTATATTTTAGGTCTTTTTGGTGTATATATAGATCTGATGTCTAACCCTGTATTGCCAGGGAAATATTTCCTTGTTTTTTTCTGACCCCAACTGACATTCCTGTTAAATTCATGGCCACCTACAGGCCACCTTGACCCACTACCTGTATGTTTATGTTACTCTCCCAGCAGATGTTTATATGAAGTGGACCGATGCTTGGAGAGTGATATATTTCTATATATATATAGCTTTTTTTACATATCCTTATTTCCTTTTGTGTGTATTTTGAAAAAAATATAACCATAAAGATACACTTTATTATCAATTTGGTGAGCTGTGAATATTTCCTGATAAGTATTTCTGCTCCTAGAACCCAGTGTGATATAAACCATCTTGGTTTGAGAGTGAGAATTCGTGGAGACGACTAGGGTTTAACCATACCATACTAACTAGAAATGCTTTCTATAAAACAAACCCAGTTTCATTAATTGATAAAGTCTAGCTTTGTGGTCATTTTATTCAAAATACACCAAAAACAATGAGAACACGATAAAGGGTCTTGACAGTAAGGCACATAGTGGTCTTAAAATAATAATGGACAATTTTGCTTGAAAATTGAAACCCATGTCAATGTCCTGAAAATATATTATGATGATCTCCAAGTGTTGTCAAATACATGGCTAACTTAAAAATCGAGGGTCACCGTGCTTGTTTTTGTTTTAGAGATCAATATCATAATTATATTACAATTTAAATACATAGAAATTTAAAATAAGGTGATTTTGACATAGTAAAACCTGTTTCATTTTCTACAAACTTTCACAGAATATAGTAGATGCATAGTACTACAGATATGAATCTCAAAATTCATAGGTCACCGTCCTTATTTTTGAAAGGATTGAAGAAAACTATATTTTTCAAATTTAATCAAGCAAATGTAAATTACTTTACCTTACCTGTCAAAATTGGATAAACTGGACAAAACGTTACATTTACATATTTGACATTAAAAGGAATCACAAGAAACCAGTTTTAACTGGTAATTGACAATATTTAAAAATCACCAGATGGCCCCACCATAAATTGTCCAATATGCCTTTAATGCACACTTACAGCTCTATGACTCACTCTCCTAGCTGAGGTTCTCTCTGTGGTACTAGGAATCTAAGTTAAGAGATTGTCTATGATTGTAGATGAAGGCAGTCATGGATGGGACTCCAACTGACCTACACCTCCACCTAGCGGAGATAGAGAACACGAGATCTACGAGTCACAGTGGCGCCACCTGTATTAAAGTGGCAGTACTCTGGCTACCAGAGCACTTAGATTGGCCACCACCTCTGCCTCTGACTTAAGAGTTTGGGCAGGTCTTTCTGGACCAAGAGCTCGATAGAAAGATCCCGAAGCAGTGTACAATTTTGGATATGTGAGATATAAACTATGAAGACATTATTAGCTTAGATAACTGATAACATCTTGAACTCATCATCAAAATACTCAAAAAGCTAAGCTAATGATGTTTTGTAGTGAGCATTTACAGTTTATAATTAGATAGTCAACTAACACCATAATAAGTTGTGTTAGTGTTTATCGCACGATGGGCAGGTTGCGTTACTGCGCGAGGCGCTAGCCGAGTGTAGTGAGTAGCCGACCTGACTAGATGTGATAAACACTCATAGTACTAACTGGAGTTAAGTTTATTATCTCACCCCTGGAATAAATGTCCATAGGCTTAACATTGGGAACTCGTTCTCCACTCCCCTACGAGAATTGCGGATTATTCGCCACGCTATGACGTCAAATTCGGTAACCAATTAGGGGTGAGATAAATACAGAAAGCTACTCGGTTTACACTTCGTCGCCGTTCTCCACTCGTTCAAACACTGCGCGATATTCACTGCGCTTTGCGTCGTGAATATCGCTCCGCGTTTGAACTAGTGGAGAATGGCGACTCAGCCCAAACCTTGTTGGTTTCTTCCTTAATATTTATTATCCACCTAATACAAAGTGTCCATAGAAAACACATAGGGAGTTTGTATGGACATACCTGGCGCATACGGATATGTTGTATGCTCCAGGTGGCGCATACAGAAAGTAGTGCGTACGTAAAAATAGTGCATAACTAAAATGAACTGATATCGACATGCCACTTGCTCAGAAAAGGTGATGTATGGCACACTGTGCATTATCTCACCCTGGTATTTTTCTCCATAGGCTTAACGTTAGGAACTCGTACTCCACGGCCATGAAAGTATTGTACCCGATACCCAATGGCTAATTTGGCAAGTTATTCCAGCAATAAATGATGTTATACGGGGTGAGATAAAATCAGAAACCCACTTGATAAGAATAATTTGGTCTGCACTGCACCTTGTTTGACCGCTACGTAATTCACTCAGCTTCGCTTCGTGGATTACTCCGCAGTCAAACTCGGCGGAGTACGGACCAAGTTATTCTCATCTCGTGGGTTTCCTTCTAATTATCTCACCCCTGGAATAAATGTCCATAGGCTCAACATTGGGAACTCATTCTCCATGCCCCTACGAGAATTGCAGTTTTTTCGCCACGCTATGACCTCAAATTCACTAACCAATCAGCGCGCAGTAGTAACTGTAATATAGTCCCGGCTTGGTAGAGCGTCAGTTGTCACTCACAATGGCAACCGATGAATACAAATAAAGTTTCATTTAATTGTGGAGGGGTGAGATAAATACAGAAAGCTACTCGGTCTACGCTTCGTCGCCGTCCTCCACTCATTCAAACGCTGCGCGATATTCACTTAACTTTGCATCGTGAATATCGCTCCGCGTTTGAACTTGTGGAGAACGGCGACTCAGCCCAAACCTTGTTGGTTTCTTCCTTAGTACTCAATATATAGGGAGCAGTATGTACCTATCAAGAGTATAATGATACAGAATGTAAAAATGCGATATTCTGGTTGTTGTTTCAGTGGCCCCCCTCGCAATGCAGGAGGACATGGACTCTGACGACGACGTGAGCTGGAGTTCGGCAAGTGAGCAGCTCCGAGATTCCAGGTAGGTGGCCGGAGAACGCAGGTCATCGTCCGTCATAGACGGGCAACTCTCTGTATGTCTATATGACATGTAGCTGCCAGTCGATGGGCAGCTAGATCTATGTATATAAAATGTGGCTGTCAGTCGATTGGTAAATATCTCTATGTATGAATGACATGTAGTAGCCAGTCGATGTATGTATATATGACATGTAGCGGCCAGTCGATGGGCAGCTAGATCTATGTATATAAAATGTGGCTGTCAGTCGATTGGTAAATATCTCTATGTATGAATGACATGTAGTAGCCAGTCGATGTATGTATATATGACATGTAGCGGCCAGTCGATGGGCAGCTAGATCTATGTATATACGCTGTGTCTGTCAGTCGATTGGTAAATATCTCCATGTATGAATGACATGTAGTAGCCAGTCGATGTATGTATATATATGACATGTAGCAGCCAGTCGATGGGCAACTAGATCTATGTATATACAATGTGGCTGTCAGTCAATGGGCAAATATCTCTATGTATGAATGACATGTAGTAGCCAGTCAATGTATGTATATGCAATATGTGGCTGTCAGTCAATGGGCAATTATCTGTATGTATATACAATAGCAGCCAGTCGATGGGCAACTATCTGTATGTATTATATATACAGATACATGCTGTGTGTCAGGCAGTTATAGTAAGCGGTGCAGCGGAGCAGGCCATACCCTCAATGGCGGCACTGGGACAAGTGACTGTCCATAAAACCTAAGAAATTAGCTTTTGTGGGCTGACTGCAAACATTGCCCGCACAGCCGCCATGCAGCATTAACCGTTGAACTGGCCTGGGGGTTTCTACGCTATAAGCATGTTCCGCAGGCTTCCCCTGGCATCAGCCTCACGGAGCACCTGGTGGAAGACCCCTTTAAAATAACATGATATTGTATCGTGGAAATGCCAATGTCTTACTGCATTACTTATCTACCTCTACTCGTACACCCTCTTGGTCACCTCGCCTCCGTGTGGTGCAGGCCAGATATGCTTGCATGCAGGCATAACTAAAGCAACCGGGGTGGGGAGTTAGCTCAATGGTAAAGAGCACTGGACTCGTAATCCCAAGGTTGTCAGACTTTCAGGTTTGAGTCCCACTGCAGCCACTTTTCTCCTTCATCCCCAGCAGTGGTAGATTTACCGTTATATCAAAAGCCAGTCCTTGTCATACCATGTCTATGTGGTGTGGGAAGTAAAAGAACTCTCACCTCTGTAAATGTGTAGGGGTGAGATTTCTACCTAAATTCATCTCATAGATTCCGTCAAACCCAAAGTAGGTCTAATAGAACATATTGGACGTTAAACTACCCAAATGCCTACTTAGAAAAGTATTAACCACAGCAGTCTGATAATAGTTAATTATGATTATCGGACATTAAATCAACCAAAGCAAATCAAAACTAGCCGAACAAACAAAAACAAACAAAACTTGTTAGCGCATGATGATTCATGTTCCCGAAGCTTACGTTGCTCTCCTTGTCCTCGCAGTCTGGATCTCCACGAATGGTATCTGTGTGTTTTCTGTTTCTGACGCTTCTCGTTGATAAGTTGGCATGATGTCCTGTGCTGGGAGAGTGACCGGAACCGGATGGCGCTAGTGAGGTCACTTTCGGTTTAATGACGCATGCGTAGGGGGCGTGCAGGATGTAGATGGTGCTGCGATCATTGTGACCTTTTAGTAAAACTTTTAGAATGGAACTGGCTGAAACTAGGATACTTGTTTACAAAAGTGCACTTCCGGATACAAAATGAGGAATTTGGGCCTTTTAACATTCTCCAATATTTGATACTCTAAAAATATCATCATGTGTTATAACCGGATTTATTAAAACCATAATGTACTACACTTCAAGCATGGAGGCTTGTTCGGGAACTCGTCCGGGTCAGCAGCCTCACTGCAGCCCACACGAAGCCTGCACGCAGCCCTTACGCAGCCCGTAAGTGCCAGACGTTAAGGCCCGTTTCCAATCAGCGATTTTGGAGCCCTAGTCAGCAACTAGAACCCTAAGATTATAAGAGCCAGCAATGAGAGTCCACATCGCTTAAGCCAGGGACACATCAAGCAAGAAACGGCAGCGATTGCTGGAGACGCCAACACAAAATGGCCAATATGTGCGCTATTATTTTTATGTTTCGCCTTGTTTTTGCTTCTGAGATGCTAGATTATCGGTGGAAGATATCGTAATGAATATTTTGTTGGCAACTCTGATGATCACTGCCGTTTCTTGCTTGATGTGTCCCTGGCTTCAATAGGAACCTTTTTGCAATGTAGTCAGCAACTAGAGCCTCAACCCCAATGGTGGCGGCTCCAGGCGGCGACTAGAAACACTCCAGTCTTTTGCGATTTCGATATCAAACGCGTTTGATATTTCTTGTGAAGTAGTTGCTGACCGGCTAACTTATTGCCCTCCCACCTGCTGTGTGACTGGTGTTTCCCGGCGACTACAAGGTCCGCCAGTCGCAGGGACTAAAGTCACCATGTGGAATTGGGCCTTTCGCAATGATGTTACCCTCTGCTTGCACCTTGCCTCCTGTCAGGGCCGACCCCGCGCCAGGCGCTCTGCTCTCCAGCTCCGCTCTCCGCTCTTCAGCCAACAAGTCCTGCTTGCCTCCCAATTCCCTGCTTGGTAAGCTGGACTGTCGTGGCGTAGGCGCCACTCGCGCCGGCCTGCCGCCATGCGCCGCCACATCCGCCGCCGCCAGCCTCCCGCTGCAGCCAACCCAGCTACAACAACAACAAGTGAACCAGGTCTGTGATGTGCACCTACCAGTGCATTGTAGGGAGGGGCCGCTAAGTGTTATTATTCCCCGGTCCCCCCGCTCAGTATCATTATAGGACCAGATGATCATTCCCCAGTGACCCCACTCAGCATCATTATAGGACCGCTCCCTAGTTCCCCCACTCAGTATCATCATCTGACCATATGATCGTTGCCCCATTTCCCCGCTCAGTATCATTATCGGACCATATGATAGTTCCCTAGTCACCTTACTCAGCATCATTATAGGACCGCTCCCTAGTTCCCCCACTGAGTATCATCATCTGACCATATGATCGTTGCCCCATTTCCCCGCTCAGTATCAATATCGGACCATATGATTGTTCCCTAGTCACCTTACTCAGCATCATTATAGGACCGCTCCTTAGTTCCCCCACTGAGTATCATCATCTGACCATATGATCGTTGCCCCATTTCCCCGCTCAGTATCATTATCGGACCATATGATTGTTCCCTAGTCCCCCCACTCAGCATCATTATAGGACCGCTCCCTAGTTCCCCCACTCAGTATCAATATAGGACTGTATGATCATTCCCTAGTCCCCCCACTCAGTATCAATATAGGACTGTGTGATCATTCCCCAGTCCCCCACTCAGTATCAATATGGGACCATATGATCATTCCCCAGTCCCCCACTCAGTATCAATATAGGACCATATGATCATTCCCCAGTCCCCCTGCTCAATATTACAGGAGCTGATGGAAACCAGCGAACCTTTCGCTGATCAGCGAACCCAATTTAAGTATTGCTGATCGCTGATCAGCGAACCCAATTGAAGTATTGCTGATCTTATTTCTGTAATGATGTAAAACTTGAAAGTCAAATAAAGGGAGTTAGGATACTGTTTGATCATTTCCTGGCCTCCCTTCTTGGGTATCAATATGGGACTGTATGAGCGTTGCCCAGTCCCCACACTCAGTATCAATATGGGACTATATGACCGTTCCCCAATCCTGCCAATCAATATCATTATAGGGCTGTATAATCGCTCCCCAGCCCCCCATTCAGTATTATTATGGGACTGTATGGCCATTCCTGAATCCCGCTGCTCAGTATCATTATAGAACTCTATGATCATTCCCCAGTCCACTGGCTCAGTATCAATATAAGACCATATGATAATTCCCCAGTCCCCCAGCTCAGTATCAATATAGGACCTTATTTAATACGTGTTCATGTATTCTTTCAAGGCATGGTTTACTCACGGTTAAAACTGAAAGCCGTACCAGGATAAGTTTAGGACGCAGTGCCGACAAAACACACTCACAAATTGATCAAGGATTTCATGCTTTTGGACGTTTTCTTCATGGAATATAAAGCCTGAACCACCATAATTTTTTCCGAATTCTTTACCTGTTCCCACAGGTATTCAACAAGATATTCAGGATGAATCCACCATGGAAACTCAGTGCATATTTTACAAATTTGACTGCATACTACACAACTTACATTTTAAAAGATTTATCTGTGTATAAGGGCAGTGTGCATGAGTGCGCTGTATATTTATAGGAATGACGCTACCAGCCTGTTTAAGTGCTCGTTGCATCCATAGTTCAGCCACATAATTGCTATGTGCGTCTTGCATGAATACCTTCAGTATAATTTCCTGTTTTCCTCCATGTTTGCCTCATGCTGTATCTCAAAATTGAACCTCTATAGTGTATATCCTCATAGATTGTATTATGTACTGTCGCTAAATCATTTATTGATTAGTTTATGTATTTGCAAACATTACACATGTTCACTGGGTATAAACTGGTTTTATGTACTGTAGTCTTAAACTCGTTATTGTGTGGAACATTTCAGACATCGACCTCTCCAAAGCCCAAGGGAAACAAGAGGCGACATCGACAAAAGAAGACCCCGAAGTAATGGATGGGACGGTCCGTAGGCGCCCTGAGTAGCGCTACTGGAATCCGGCCCTTAGTGATGCTTTAGCGAGAAGGCAGACACATGTCTGTACTTGTTACAGGTGTGGCCGGCCATCTTGGATCTCCTATCTTCCGTAGTTATTGAGATTTGATCGTCCTCCGCTCCCCTCTTCCAGCTGCAGACTGTTCCGCAGATCTTTGCTCCTCTCCTCCAGCTCAGCTCTGTCCACACAAGCAAAGTTTCGGCGAGATGTGATGAGACTCAACGAGGCTCTTTAAGACCTACTCAGAGTCATTAAGACTCACTAAGACCTATTAGGACCTGCTGTTATTCAGACTTGATAAGACTCAGTAAGACTCGTCGAGACTTTGTGAGACTCGCTCAGACTTCCGGGGACTCGATAAAATATGTTGAGACTTAATGGGTCTCACTGAGTATCATTCAAACTTGTGAAGACTCATTAAGACTTGGCCAGACTCACTAAGTCTTGCTGAGACTTGCAGACTTTTTGAGGCTCATTGCGAGTCCTTGAGACTTAATGAGATTTGAGATGATGCTCGATGAGACTCGCGAAAATAGTTAAGACTCACTGAGACCAGCTCCGACTCGTTGAGACTCACTGCAACATGCTGAGACTCAGTGATATCTGCGAAGACTTTTCGAGACTCCCTAAGGCCCACTTAGACTCGATAAGACTTGCTGAGACTCACTAGGACTCGAGGAGACTCACTAAAAACTTGCTGAGCTGATGTGCACAGAGGGTGTGGATGAAGTGTTAGCAACCGATAAATGCTACTCCGGGTTCACACTCTTTATGTGTTGGTTGCCCTTGACGTGTGAGTTTAAAGCTGCTGGACCCCCGCTCCTCTCAGTCGTCTGACCACCCCATGTTTCCTGCTGTCCTTTACCCATGGGTCGCGTAGTGAAACATTATTGACCCAACGAACCAAAGGAACGACTAGAAGCAGCGCGCTCTCCTACATGGACTGGGTAATGTGGCAGAAAGATCAACCAGTGTAGGTGGGACTATTTTTTGTATATTTATAGACTATTCAAAGACTCTGTAGGCTTCCTGTGATGTTTCTTGCTTTCCTCACGCAATCCCTGGTTTTTTTTCACATAGACGTATCTATATATACATATACATATATACTTACACAAAGTGTGAAAGTCTTGTTGTAAGTCAATATTTGCGTTTTATGACTGGAGATACCTGGGATATGACTTATTTATTAGAGTCACGATTAACTAAGTGTATACGGTACTTGCTGTAATATATATAAAGTAGTTCTGTAGAGGTATGTAATGTCACTGGGTGTGTTCGAGCCTCTCAAAAATATCCACCAATCAGGCGCCGACTTATATTGCGCATGCGTATTCCCGCTGATTTACGGTCGGTTCCCTATTATCGCTCATTGACCCAGGTCGGACTACTTGGTGTAATATCGCTCACCTCGAGTCCCCTGTTATCGCCCACCTAGACTTCACCTTTTATCGCTCACCGTGAGAGTGTCACTTGATGTTTGGCTGTCGACATATCAGAGACCTGGGCCTGGAGATAAGGTGTGGAGAGCATGCCACCCACTTCACTCTGCACCAAGGTCACCCGCCAACCTGCAAGGTCATGCCTGCAGACACGCTCAGCAAAACGCTTTTATCTACTCTATGTGCTATTTTATTAATCATTTTATATTATTTATGAGCAAGTAGTATGTTTTTTGCCATTTATTATGATATATATATATATATATATATATCAGTTTCTTATATGAGACTTTTTTTCATTTTGAAAATTAAGTTATCTATGTGTTCTTTTTTGTGGATGATACTTTGGTGCTTTTCTTAGTATTTTTTTCATCATAGAAGGGGGATATGCATCCCCCTAATGCACCCCCACTTTATTGTATTTACGCACTCTCGCCTATTTTACTTGTAAATTGTTATACGATATTATCTACTGGTAATTTTGTCTCCACATCCTCCACTCACAGTTTGTTCACGTATTTTTATGGTGCAGATAGTGTTCATTCCTTATTGTTGTTTACACCTTGAATTATTTACACATGTTATCGGAGAGGAACTTTTGTTCTGTTTCTGTGTGGTGTGGACTTTATGTTGTTTAGTCACGATTCTGTCTTTCAATGCTGATGGCTATCAGTTAGTCCATCGAAAAGGGTTTGTTCCACCGGGTTAACTGTATCCTGCATCGAGTTGTCCCTATGCCGTCACTGCCATATTTATGAATATAGAAGGAATGGATTGACCCAGCAGCCAATGACTGCATTCAGAGCAAACCACGACCTTCACCCTGACCTCCTTACATAGTGTTAATAGCGCCTTGGGACGGTTCTACAGTCTATAGTTGACCTGAATTTCTTGGGCCAAAACCACCCTCGTATGGCACTGCACAGCCGACATGGTTGTCAGAGGCAGATGTATAGAAATAGGTGTAGTGGAGCAGGTCAAATCCTCAACGGCATCAGCCACATGACAGTGGAACAGGTCACAGATGCTAAAACCTAATTAAATAGCTTTTGCCGGGTACCTGCCAGCAGGGCCCACAAGGCCGCGAAGCGACATCAGCCGTTGAATGGGCCTGTTGTTTGTACACGATAAACATGTTTGGCAGATGTCTAACGGCATCGAAATCGCGATCACCCTGGTGGAACACATCCTTTATCCTACAGCTCCCTACGACTAGGCCAGACACTACACATAGTGGTCATATCGT
This sequence comes from Alentia gelatinosa, assembly GCA_950022655.1. Taxonomy (NCBI): domain Eukaryota; kingdom Metazoa; phylum Annelida; class Polychaeta; order Phyllodocida; family Polynoidae; genus Alentia; species Alentia gelatinosa. The sequence continues at coordinate 138,628,751 of OX465580.1, read as the reverse complement.
CATTCCTTGTAGTCCCTGTCAGTGTAACGAAAGAGAAAGACCGACAATGAGAGAGAGAGCGGTGCTGTAAATATTCTTGTTCAATGAGAAATTTGTGAGGACCTTTACAGTATTATTTCCTGTCGGCTTGTGTGGAGCCCCGTGGCTGAGGTTTAATAGTGGTTTATATATTAAATTGATGTCATGATATGGGGTGATTTCATATAATGGGGAAATGTCATTTCAAGCCTATAAGACATCGACAGGCTGATATTTATTAATGAAATAGTCAGGCAGTCAGTGGATATTGATTTATTATCCACCTAATACAAAGTGTCCATAGAAAACACATAGGGAGTGTGTATGGACATACCCGGCGCATACGGATATGTTGTATGCTCCAGGTGGCGCATACGGAAAAATAGTGCATATGGAAAAAAAGTGCATAACTAAAACGAACTGATATCGACATGCCACTTGTCCAGAAAAGGTGGATAATAAATACAATATAGACTGGTTTCAGATAAAAGCGGCTGTATGCTCATCGGAGTTGACTCTGCAATATCCTCGCATACGCTCGGATATTACTATGCGTCAACTCCTAGCTGCATACGGCCGCTTGTATCTGAAACCAGTCAATATTGTGTATGTATGCACTTCACTCACCTGAAATTATTACCCCTGAGGGCAGTCCTATTATGGGATAGTGTTGCATAATTGGGTGATGTCCTGTAAAGGGGAAATGTCTGAAAATGGAATTATATACTATAATGGGAAAATGTCCTTGAACGGGGTGATATTCTACAATGGGTGAAGATCTATCATGGAATCAATGTCTTATAATGGGGAAACGTCCAATAATGGGGTATTATCCTGTAATGAAGGAGTGTCCTGTAACGGGAAGATACCCCATCATGGGGTGATGTCTAAAAATGTAGTTGTATACTAAAATGGGGAAATGTCCTGCAATGGAATCAATGTCCTAAAGGGCAAATGTCCTATGATGGAATCTAAGTCTTATAATGGGACAATGGTGTAGAATGATCAACGTCCTAAAATGGGATTGATGTCTGGTAATGGAAAAGAGTCCTATAATAGAATCAATGTCTTATTATGGGGTGAAGTCATATAATGGAATCTATGTCTTATAATGGGGAAATATCCCATGATGGAAATAATATTTAATGGAGCAATGTCCTGTAATGGGGTGTTATTCTATAATGGAGAAATGTCCTTTAATGGAATCTATGGATTATAATTGGGCAGTGTCTAATAATGGAGTGATATAATATCATGGGTTGAAGTCCTACAATGGGGTGATGACATTGTAAGGTCAAATCATGGGGCGATGTCCACAGTAACGGGCGAGATATGAGTTTCATGATGTATGTGTGACTCCCACACTTAATGGTGTACCGTGTAGATGTAGAAGTAATATGTTATGTCTCAAATACGACAAGCAAGCCCCTGTACTATGGGGCACAGAGTGATTGCTAGTTCTGTCATCATCCTCTAGTACAATGTAAGAATACCACTGTAGTCGGGGGACAACCACTATTTCCTGCTGTCAAAATTTATAGATAATTGTCAATCGTAAGCCAAGAAAAAGGTTTTAAGAAAATTCATTGATAACTGGACCCTCCACATGGTGTTTTGTTTAGCAACAGGGGGGCAAGATGGCCGCCTCCATAACACAATAGCTATGTGCCTAGACTTGCTCAAGTCTTTGATTATGAACATTCATTGAATGATTAAACACAATTAGAATAAAGTTCATTAAAGGATGTATCCTTTTCTGACTGGCCCTAGCGAGGAGGGTAGCCATAGGATGCAGGGACTGGAGCCAGTATCCCTGTATCCCAGCGAGAAGGGTAGCCATAGGATGCAGGGATTGGAGCCAGTCTACTATGTGGCCTATAAGTGAGAGACAGGTCAGGAGATGTAACATGTCTGGGACCTGTTTCAGTAGTTTCGTGACATGTCTAGACGGCGTCTGTGACACCATACGGACAGATCACAAGACTGCAATCGATGACACGCGGAATTTCACTCACTTCCCGTAAGAATTAAGTGATGGCATTTTAACATGAGTAGGGGATACATCTAATCTATAATCGTTCCAAATATGAAGAAGATTGGCTGCTCCGACCCTCTGATATTTGCTAGACATTTTCCGCTGTTGCTTGCACTGTTGGTGCCACTGTTGATGTCTGTCTAGGCCTAATGTCACGAAACTACTGAAACAGGTCCCTGATAAAAAAACTGATTAGTGGTCACTCCCGCTTGTAAATGTTGTATGTGTTATAATGGTCGCTGCTGAGTAAAAATAACGAAGAAGTCACTGGCATCTCGTTACCACAGTCGCTGTGAAAACCTGTGTCGCAATTACCATCAAACAGAATGATACTGACGAGGATGGCAGATCTGAAAGTAGAAGAGTCCGAGGAAGGGTTTTGTAAATGTGGCAGGCAAATATTTATTGTAGAACAGAGACATCTATTAAGGAAAACAACCACCAGAGTTCTAATTCATAATCTTGATAAACTGGTTACTATGACGTATTGTGATTTATCCTACCCCTCATATGAATCTCCATAGACTTAACATGGTGTGAGTGTATGCCACGGTTATGGCATAAAATATCTACATGCCACTGGTGAAATATGAAGTTAAAAACATGTGACAGGGCAGGGTAAAATCTAAACATCACACAATTTCATATGAAATTTCGTGATGTTTCACGATAGTATCCTCGGCGGCCATCTTAAAAATGTGTCACATGTACCTAAATAAAACTCATTGTATCCATACGGTTGATTCCCCAAGGCATCATTCGCCCTGAGCTAGGTGATGCCTCAAGGCATCATCTACCCTTAAAGGGTTATAGTTGACATGTAAATTGCCCCATGTATCAAAAGACTTGGATTAAGTGGGGCTAAGACAAAGTGGCAGTTTCCTGTTATAAGGTCAAACATGAAATGCTCAGTAAAGATGTATGTAGATGAATGGCCGCTCAATGGTATAAAGGAAGGATTTTGCTTGCTCAGATAATGTTAGATAATCAGCTTGGTTTTGCAGTACTATGAACATTGAGAATGGGGGAGATTCCACGGAGCCAATGTACTATTCCGGTAAGTGATGTCAACGGCCATGAAAATGTCGCCCATGTTGTGCATAGTATATGTGAAAAGTGCTACGAATAATGAATAAACACTTCACGTCTTATCTCCAAGTGACGGTGGCACAAAGTTAACATCACTTAACGGAAACAGTTAAAATCGCATGTTTTGGTAGAGCGGAAACTGAGCCGTATAAGAGTGATGAGTGACGGGATGACTCCGTGCCACGCGTAACTGTAGTAGTCGTTCTGCACCTTGTACATGGACCTCGTTATGACCGGCCACATGCACACCCCTCTCGTAACCTCTCTTAAAAGTGGTGTATCATATTTATGGTCAGTCCAGATCTCCCAGAAAACAGCATTATTGTACCCGTCAATAGGACTACCGGTATTTATTATAGCTTGGGATGTTGATGCAATCCATCTGACTTGCAGATGAATATTTATTAGTTTTCACTTCGTTGTCTGAACCAGAAATCTGGTTTTCACTATTTATTCACAACTGTAACCACGCATTCACGCCAATGTTATTGACGGCCAGGACCATAAATAAAAGTCTACGAAATAATGTGTTTTACCCTTGTTTTATTTCATCTTACATTGCTATATCAAAGGCCAGTCCTTCTCATACCATGTCCATGTGGTGTGGTATACAGCCACCTTTCTCCTTCATCCCCAGCAGTGGTAGACTTACTTCTATATCAAAGGTCAGTCCTTCTCATACCATGTCTATGTGGTTTGGTGTACAGCCACCTTTCTCCTTCATCCCCAGCAGTGGTAGATTAAATACTGCTATATCAAAGGTCAGTCCTTCTCCTACCATGTTTATGTGCTCGATGATAATTTACCGTTTGTATGGAACGAAGCATAAATGCCTCGTTCCGTACAAACCGTAAATTACCATCTCGCTCTGTCACTTGTACAGCATGGTCAGGACGTTCTATATAATTACAGATCTAAATCATGGTGATATTGTACGTATTATTCAGCATTCACAATATGAATTATGAAAGGGAGGAGAAAATGGCCGCAGATCCTCTCATGTACTATTTTAATGTTTCAGGGACTCTCTTTTTCAGGGACCCATTGTTTTCTCCTCGGTAATAATCTCGAGACTCTATAGGGCACTATAGAGGAAACCCATGAAAGTTTAGGGTCTGAGCTCGTATCCCATCGAGTTTTAATCACGTATTAATTCACAAGGCGAAGCCGCGTGAATTGCTATGTGATTCAAATGAGATGGGATCAAGCTCTGACCCTAAACTTGAATGGGTTTCTGAATTTATCTCACCCTTAATATTGACTAATGGGCTAACAATTGTGACATTATCCCCCATTGGAAATATTTCCTAAATATCTAATGGGTGTTAGATACGAGTTTCCATTGTTAAGTCTATGGAGAAAAAATATCTGGGGTGAGATAAAGAGTAATTGCTGCTTCTGCCATTATCCACCACGTAATTGTAAGATAGCGCCACTGTAGTCGGGGGGGGGGGGGGGGTGGCACTGTTATCAGTTGTTATAATTTATAGATGAATTTTGTGTCTGTGACTAGAGGTACCTGGTACTCCCAGTCTCAGACTAGCGGGAAGCGTGCAGTTCACACTGTGCGTTTTGCGGCCCTAGGTGCTCGACCGTACCTCTAGTCTGCAACTGGGCGTACCTAGGTACCCCCAGTCGCACACTTTATTATCCATCGTATACAAAGCCCCCATTGAAAATGTATAGGGGCTCAGTAAACCATGACCCATTGTATAACCTGTCAGATACCATAACTGTGGTATACGGAATCTAACCTGTGGTATACGGATTCAAAACCATGGTATACGGGAAAAATAGTCCCTTTTGGTATAGAGCAAAGAAATAGTCCATATTGTTATACCTTTTAATATGGCAATAACTGGGTTTAATTTATTCGAAAATATGGATAATAAATACAACAAACGATGATTTTGTGGACAGGCGGCTCTGTAAACCACTCGAGGTTGACGTCGTTGCATCCCTAGCGCTCGTGTATTACTACGCGTCAACCACTCGTGGTTTACGGCCGCCTGTCCACAAAACCATCGATTATTGTCTATGTGAACGGGGCTTAAGTAGACTCAGTGTACAGCGTTGTCAAGTGGCACTCCGCCAACCTTTGGTCTGTCAGAGACTTCAGTTTTATGATAAACTGAGATCTACTTCTACTTTGTCCAAATGTATCCTAGTTGTTTCTGTGCTATTCGCATGAAAAGAATGCATTTCTTTGTTATTAGGATGTGGGGGACCCCTGAATTATTTTTATGACTCACATGCAGTTTATAATTATCAAATAGGATTTTCTCATAGTAGACAGGAATCAAAACCATCTTCAGAGCTTTCCAGGGGCAGTTTGAGTAAAATTTGGTAAGATATATCTTTAGGCCAATTTTTAGTGTTAATTTAAAAGAATCATTTTATCAAGCTGAAAAATCTATTTTCAGCCAAAAAAATGCCAAAATCTATTTTCAGCCAAAAAAATGGCTGCCAATAATTCTGAGGAAACAAAAGATTCTTTTCTAAAAATCATCATTATTTTATTTATATGGTCATTCAGTCGCTCAAATTAAAGGTCTCACTGAAACATATTACCTTACACTAGTATCGTGGTTGTCATGACTATTTGGTTGACATGGCAACCAGAAATCAATTGAAAAAAATCGACTATTTAACAATTGAATTACTATATTTCATTAGAGACCTATCTCTTCCAACCTCTCCCCCTCAGATTGCTTCTCTAAAAATCTAACTGATTTCGCTGCGCCCTCTATTCGGGAACCAGCGTAAAATCCAATAGATATCTGTCAGGTACCAGCTCAATGTAATCCCACAATACACTAGAAAGAGTCGTGTCCCATACCTAGCATAATATGTGATTGAGAACAAATCGTTGGAGTTCCAAAATGTTGGAGAACAAATCGCCGCCGAACCTGCGTCGGCAGTGCATGCCCCGCCCCCTAGCGGAACGCGCTCCTGTGCCCGGGCATGCGCATGGAGTACCGACCCGTTATCGTGTGACGTAACAGCGTCTCCTCGTCCAAGTGTCGCCCGCTGTCTCCATGGCAACGGACGCTGTCCGCACACACCGCCACCGTGCGGCCACTTCATGAACTATGCGTGTCTGGGTGAGGGCTTTAAAACACTCCACCTTTATGGCACCCCCCCCCCCCCTCCTCCTCCCCTCTGCCCCCTCCTCCTCACACCCCCCTCCTCCTCCCCCCCCCCTCAGATTATCTTCACAGTAAATCCCCACTCTCCGATCATCCACCAATACCCAGATGCATTCTGGGACACGCTCCCTAGTCACAGATGCATTCTGGGACACGATCCGGGCACACAGATGCATTCTGGGGCGTGATCTGGCGGTATCCTCCCCCCTCATGTATGGTTAATCCTTAGCTGCGGCCAGGAACCAGCACTGTGCGTGTCGTCACTGTGTCGTCACAGAGTGTGGTTGTCGTCTGCTCTCAGTGGGAGGAGGTTCTGCATTCAGAAGATGGCGTTAAGGACGTTCAAGGTTACGCTGCTGCTCCTGTCTCTCTACGGTAAGTTGCCCACCTCTAAAACCATCAACTTGCGCTACATCATAACCCATATGAACATGGAGTAAATGTTGTCACCGGACACCAACAGAATTCCTGTAATTGTAACTCTGGATCCGACTTGGATCTATTTATACATGATCCGGGCCTTTTTAATGGACCATCCAAACAGTGTAAGGTCAGGAGCTGTCGGGTGTGGAAGTCACTTACATTTGACAACAGATTTATAGGTCATCATTTGTAACTATATGAACTAGTTTTTTTATAGTCCAGAAAGAGCCAAGTTTACAAATCATCAACACTGTCCGCTGCGACATCTTAATGTGTGTGGACCCATGGACCGACTGACTTGCTGTGTAACGTTTATGTAGGTTAATTTGATTTTAAATTGATGTAAATTACACCGGGTATTGTGCACTGTCAGCTCAACATGAAATCTCGCCAAATCTCGGCGCGCGCGAGAATTCCCCGTAACACACTGACCTCCAAGCGGAGGCTGCCCGAGGGGCGTATGTCCTGGTGCTTCACAATCACACTCTCCTAGCAGAGACTCTTAACCGCTAGTCCTATCTCTGCAACACAACACTTTTTTTTGCAGAAATATTAGCATTCTATTTAAAAAAAATGAAGTATAGGCATCTTACAGTAGGTATGATACACTTCTTACTTTTATCTGTGGTGCAGAATCTGGTATGATGCCTTTTACCTCACCCCTGGTATTTTTTCCCCATAGAGTTAACATTGGGAACGCGTATCCAACGCCCATGGGATATTTAGGAAACATATCCAATGGGGGATTGTCATAAACGTTAGCCCATTAGTGAATTTGAAGGTTGAGGTAGATTCAGAAACCTATTCAAGTTTAGGGTCGGAGCTCGATCCCATCTCGTTTGAATCGCAACGTAATTCATGCGGCTTCGTCTTGTGAATTACTATGCGATTCAAACTCGATGGGATACGAGCTCTGACCCTAAACTTTCATGTTTACTACGGAATAGAGGGAAACTATGTTCCGGTGGGAATAAGTCAAAGTTACGAGGTAAGGCTTGGAAAAATTACTGCCCAAGGCGTAGCCGCGGGCAGTAATATCGTTACTAATGGCTAATATCGTTAAAAACCGAATGTCTCTGAACGTCAACCTGGGCAGTAAACGTCAACCTGGGCAGTAACTTCAACCTGGGCAGTAAACAAAAGTTATTCCACCCCCAGCAGCGTTAAGTAATCATAGGTTGTTCGCTCATAGGTATATAGGAATACTAGTTTCTTGTATGGGGAAATATTTTAAAGTGGCCGTGGATTCAGCTTCAAATGCCCGCCGTAGTCTGCCATAGCTTTATGAAGGGGCAGGAGAAAGAACCGGAATACTAGAAACTCATTTCACACAAAAAATCCCCCGCCACACATTTAACCACTATATACCCCTGTTTTTTCCCCTAGACTTAACATTGGGAACTCTTACTTAACGTCCATGAAGTATTGTCCAAAAATTTGCAATGGCAAATGATGTCAAAAACCTTAACCAATCAGTGATAGGGGTGAGATAAAATCTGAACCGCACTTGATCCACACCCACTGAAAATACGCCATTTGTTTTAGTTTGCTGCATAATCTCACTTCGCTTTGCCTGGTGAGATTTCTCCGCTAGGAGAACTCATGGTTTAATTAGAACAGCTACAGATCTCAATATGCCATATCGAGGTATCCCATAATTCAGTATGTTTATAGGGTACGGTGTTAGCTGGTTTCCATAGTTGTACGGTAATAGACCCTCGACCCATATCCCACAATTATTGCAGTTAAACAACTTTTTATATATCTTCAAATTGGACATCCTATGCCAGAGATGGAAATTACAGATATTTCTACATTTACATGCCAAATTATATTCAGTTTCTACGGTTAGAAATAGGAAAACAGTGGTTCAGTGGTGTGGCCAGCAAGTCGGGAATGGATCCTAGGCATCCGGGGCGATATCAGGGAGTTTAGTAACATCTGGGGGTGTATGTATTTCCCATCCCACTTGCACTGCACGAAAACCACCATTGTATTCATATATACGCCATCGCGGAAGTGCATGTACTGGCTGAATATTCATTGGTTTTCATATATATGTATCAACCAGGGTTTATATACGGACGCGTCTTGGCTGTATTTCACACCCGGCGTATATGAGAGGAAATATTCTCTCCCCTCACTGCCTCCCGCCCGTTTGTGTTGGTAGAAGTACAGGTAACCTCAGTAGGAGCCCCCCCCCCCCCCCCCCCCCGCCACCTCCCGCCACCTCTTCCCTGGACGCTTATATCCGCCTACAGATGACGCGTATACACGGGGAATAGGACGACCTATACGCAAAATACCTACTTATATACGCCGGGCGCATTCATATGTAAAATGGTGGTTTTCGTGCAGTGTTGGCGATTCCTGCCCCTGAGACTACGGGCCTAATCGCCGGGAAACGCCAGTCGCACAGCAGGTGGGAGGGGGTATAGTCCGCGAACATGCCCTTATATTTCAAACATGTTTGAAATTGAATCGCAAGAGACTTTTAGAGAGAATCCAGTCGCCGACGATTTTGCCATTTTGCATTCCCACTAGACGACTCAGCATATTCCTAGAAATTTTTGTTGGATAGTCGCTGACGGGCGCCCTCTGAATCCCCCAAAATCGCTTAGTGGGAACCTGGCTTAAAGGCCCATTCCCACTAGGAGATTCTTGCCCCAGAGACTGGTGTCCGCCATAGTCACCGGGAAACGCCAGTCGCACAGCGGGTGGGAGGTCACAGTCAGCGACTAGCGGCCCGAAAATCTCAAACGTGTTTCAAATTAAATGGCAAGAGACTATAGTGTCTTTTATAGACAGACTTGAGTCAGCGACACATGCACGCTCTGTGGGGGGGGGGGGGGGGGGGGGGGTACTTGGCATATTAAAGGGTATAACCAAAGGGACTTCTCCTCTGCTCCATAACACGAAGGGCCGGGGCAAGAGTCGTCGCCGATTTTACATTTAAATTAAACCCAGTACTTGGCATATTAAAGGGTATTTATAACCATAGGGACTATTCCTCTGCTCCATAACACGAAGGGACTATTTTCCCCGTATACCATGGCTTTCAGGCCGTATACCACAGATTTGAATCTGTATACCACAGTTATGGTATCTGCCAGGTTTTATATAATGGGTTGTGGTTTTGCGTTCCCACTTAGCGACATGGCACATTCCTAGAAATCATAATCGCCGACTGAAGCCCCGCGCATGCCCCAAAACCACCCAGCGGGAATCGGGAATTATTTGTCCGCTTCCTTAAAGTAGTCCCACTTCCTGTTCCGGTACGTGACGTCACTGCAGAGACAAGCAGCGCAGAGTATCTGCTTGGAGACGGGCGCCCTCTGAATCCCCCAAAATCGCTTAGTGGGAACCTGGCTTAAAGGCCCATTCCCACTAGGAGATTCTTGCCCCAGAGACTGGTGTCCGCCATAGTCACCGGGAAACGCCAGTCGCACAGCGGGTGGGAGGTCACAGTCAGCGACTAGCGGCCCGAAAATCTCAAACGTGTTTCAAATTAAATGGCAAGAGACTATAGTGTCTTTTATAGACAGACTTGAGTCAGCGACACATGCACGCTCTGTGGGGGGGGGGGGGGGGGGGGGGTGGGGGTACTTGGCATATTAAAGGGTATAACCAAAGGGACTTCTCCTCTGCTCCATAACACGAAGGGCCGGGGCAAGAGTCGTCGCCGATTTTACATTTAAATTAAACCCAGTACTTGGCATATTAAAGGGTATTTATAACCATAGGGACTATTCCTCTGCTCCATAACACGAAGGGACTATTTTCCCCGTATACCATGGCTTTCAGGCCGTATACCACAGATTTGAATCTGTATACCACAGTTATGGTATCTGCCAGGTTTTATATAATGGGTTGTGGTTTTGCGTTCCCACTTAGCGACATGGCACATTCCTAGAAATCATAATCGCCGACTGAAGCCCCGCGCATGCCCCAAAACCACCCAGCGGGAATCGGGAATTATTTTTCCGCTTCCTGAAAGTAGTCCCACTTCCTGTTCCGGTACGTGACGTCACTGCAGCGACAAGCAGCGCAGAGTATCTGCTTGGAGACCGTGGTATACCTGGTCAGATCAGAGTGGCAGAGTTTCTTCTTTAATCCTGTCGTTGATCTTTTTACCCAGAATCCATCTCGTGTCACCTATGTAAACACCTGACGGCGGTGTCTCGGCGCCATTAGGAGGTGAGGGAGGGTTGACCTAGATACGCGTTATTCACCAGAAACTGACCTGTAGGCCAACTCCTGCACCGACTCCAAACTCTCCGGGCCAAAAATAAAAAATGTCTGTTTCTGCTTACCCCCCCCCCCCCCCTCCCCTACCTAGACTGACTTCAGTCCCTTTATCTCACCCCTGGCAGACTATTTATTCTCCATAGACTTAACATTAGGAACTTGTATCCGACGCCCAAGAGACATTTAGGCAAAATATCCAATAGGCCCTATTGAGGTATCCCATAATTCAGTCTGTTTACAAGTTCCTGTATTCGCTGGTTGCCGACGTTGTATGGTGATAGACACTTGAATCACTAAGTAATTCACGCGGCTTCGCCTTGTGAATTAGTACATGATCCAAACTCGATGGGATACGAGCTCAGACCCTAGACTCTTATAGGTTTCCTCTATAGTACCCTATGCCTATCCCTCCACCTAGCCCCACCCCTCTACTCCCGCCTCGCAGCGATACAGGGGCCCGTTTAATAAACTAGGCTCGTACATGTAGACCCTTTTCTGTAGGCCATAGAGACTGAGGGGCGATGTGGGTCAACTTTATTCAACACTTATGGACGACCAATACTATCTTAGCGAACAGGCTTTTATCAAACGTAATCCACAGGGTCTCCATGTACGATCCTTGATCATTAAACGGGCCCCAGGGACTGCCAGCGAGATCCACACGTTACAAAGTAGTTTTATTAATCATGTTCATAGACAATAAGTCTAACCCCCACACCCCCCCCCCCCCTCAACATCTAGCAAAACCTTACCCTACCTAAAATGTTTTTGCTTCAAAACAGTCGGTGACATGGATTCTGGTAGTGACCGAGAAGCAGGAAAATACAAAAAGATAAAAGGTACTTTGATTTACATTATTTTGTAGATGATTTCGTGACCCGCAGAAGAGCCAATTGCCTCAGTTGACACAGCAACTGGTTTTCATGGCTCTGCCTTTTACACAGTGGGTAAACCCTATACAATATATAAAGTATTGCAATCATTTCCACTGACATAAATAGCATGAAATAAGGTGAATAACCTTTCCTATAAATGTCTAGCCCATAGAGCAACTTTGTATGTTATAATGACCAGAAGGGCTGTAAAACAATCGAATTGATTTGAGGTTTGAGGAATATTGATTGTTGTTTTTGATAGTGAGCAGGAATAAAACCAAGAAGAATAACTTCTTTTTTTTTCTTTAAAAAAAAAAAAAAAATATATATATATACACCGTTACTGCCGTTACACAAGAAGAATAACTACCTAGGTTTTGGGGTGGTAAGGGCTGGTTCCACCAACATGATGGATTTGTCGTGTTAAATCTTGGTAGATCTCGTTTTATCTCACCCCTGGTATTTCTTCTCCATAGACTTAACATTGGGAACTTGTATCTAACGCCCATTAGATATTTTGGAAAAATATCCAATGTGAGACTATCGTAAAACTGGATGAGGTTTAATCTTGGCCACCGTATTCCACGACTGGAGTTTGGCATAGTGACTTCATGAGGCGAAGCCGAGTCAAGTCCGGAGCCAAAACTTCATGAAAGGCATGCGGTGGCCAAGATTAAAACGAATCAGATTTGATTTTATCCTACCCTATCTCCTCGATTTTGGAATATTATGTTATAACAATTTTGTATGCATATAAATTAATATAAAATATAAATTTAGTGGCATATAAAACTCCGTATGCCAGTCAGCGTGGCATACGGACACTCAATGTTAAGCCTATGGCAACATTTACCCCTAAAAAGCAACAAAATCTCATGAGATTTTGAACCCTGCAAGGAACATGAATCCCACCGTGTGAATTCCACTTAACAAGAAAGAGAATCTCAAGAGATGTTGAACCTGTGAGTTACATGAATCCACTTCAGCAATTCAACCAAATGGTGGCAAATCTCGGTATATCTTGTGTGTTGGTGGAACTAGCACTGTAACAAGAAACACATATTTTTTTATTTCTCTTTTTTTGGCCTGAATGTATACACAGCGAACTGGTGGCGGATCTTCCCGGACCTCTGTACACACACACCGGAGTCCCCCCGATGTTTGTCTGGTCCAGATTTGTGGAGTTAAGAATGTGTCTGTCACAGGTGAAGCGTCCACAGTACATTGTCACACCGCTAGGGGTGAGCCCTGAAACAGATTTATAAAAAGGTCTCAGAGGCACCCACATACCCCGATAATCTTCCCGATTAACCCCGACATACCCCAATAATCTTCCCGATTAAAACCACATACCCCAGTAATCTTCCCGATTAAACCCCACATACCCCATTAAGCTTCCCGATTAATCCCACATACCCCAATAAGCTTCCCGATTAATCCCACATACCCAGATAAGCTTCCCGATTAATCCCCACATACACCGATAATCTTCCCGATTAACCCCCACATACCCCAATAAGCTTCCCGATTAACCCCCACATACCCCAATAAGCTTCCCGATTAACCCCCACATACCCCGATAATCTTCCCGTTTAAACCCACATAACCCAATAAGCTTCCCGATTAACCCCGACACACCCCAATAATCTTCCCGATTAACCCCACATACCCTGATAATCTTCCCGATTGACCCCATATATACCCCGATATGCTTCCTGATTAACCCACACATACCCCGATAATCTTCCCGATTAATCCCCACATACCCCGATAAGCTTCCCGATTAACCCCCATATACCCCAATAAGCTTCCCGATTAACCCCACGTACCCCAATAATCTTCCCGATTAACCCCGATTAGATCAGGACAAGAAAAGTCCCGAGGAACTGCGATAGAATTTTTATCGCAGAGTCCAATCTGGCCCCAATCATAAGCAAAACAGATGTGCACCAAGGTTTGACGATTATTACTGATTAGAAAAGGGGCGGGGGTCAAGTAAAAATGAATTAAATTCCATTTATTTCCTGTGCTAGCAACATATAAGTTTAATAACTTTCAGGGGCATTGTTTTACATGAATTTAAACCACGCCGATTTTTCTCTAATGAATATTTGTAAGTTTATCTAATATTTAGATATATACTATAGATGAAAACTGTGTATTATAAAGAATTCCCAGTTGAATTTCGATTAGGTTTGCAGAGAATAAACAAACCACGTTTATGTTACGCCATGTTTAGCTGGAGAGACACACAGTGGAATAGTACTTTATCCTACCCCTCATATAAATCCCCATAGACTTAACATGGTGTAACTGTATGCCACGGTTATTATCCTACCCCTCATATAAATCCCCATAGACTGAACATGGTGTAACTGTATGCCACGGTTATTATCCTACCCCTCATATAAATCCCCATAGACTTAACATGGTGTAACTGTATGCCACGGTTATGGCATAAAATATGTATATGCCACTGGTGACATATGAAGTTAAAAATATGTAACAGGGTAGGGTAAAATCTAAACATCATTCAATTTCATATAATTATTTATATGGCATTCATTGTCTTCCGCTACAAGAGAGAGAGAGAGAGAGAGAGAGAGAGAGAGAGAGAGAGAGAGAGAGAGAGAGAGAGAGAGAGAGAGTAGAACCCCGCCTAACAGACATCCCACTTAAACGGACACCCCGCGTTAACGGACACCTATGCTCGGAACGGTTCCCTCTATTAGATGTTTATTTCAAACTCGCGTAAACGGACACTTTGCCCCGGAAGGGAGGGTGTCCGCTTACACGGGGTTCTATTGTATATATATAGATATACATGTATATATATATACATGTATATCTATATATATATACATGTAGCTTATATCTATATATGTATATCTATATATATACATGTTTATCTCACCCCAGATATTTTTTCTCCATAGACTTAACATTGGAAACTCGTATCTAACACCCATTAGATATTTAGGAAAAATATCCAATGGGGGATACTGTCACAAATGTTAACCCATTTGTCAATATTAAGGGTGAGATAAATTCAGAAACCCATTCAAGTTTAGGGTCAGAGCTCGATCCCATCTCATTTGAATCACATAGCAAATCACGCGGCTTCGCCTTGTGAATTACTACATGATACAAACTCGATGGGATACGAGCTCAGACCCTAAACTTTCATGGGTTTCCTCTATAATATCTATACATACGTGAAAAAAACACCATGAGGAAAGTACCAGGTACCAGTAGAGGCGAGACTGATGTCCCGCTGTGTTTCATGAGAAGAACAATGACTGGAGAACTCTCCATAATAAGAGGTAAACAAACACCAGCTCGTAAACAACGCTCATTAGGGCGGCGTGTGTCTGGGGGATCCGTGTAGCGATAATAGGGGACATGAGAACGGCGTGTTCGCGCACACTGTGACGGGATGACAAGTGGGTGTCGCTGGTATCTGGGTCGTGGTGGTTACAGGAGGAGGTGTAAGCTGAGACCTGACAAGGGTTCCTCCGGGTCAAGGTCACTCCAGTACTCACCTCCCGGGTCCCCTCCCGACCCTCTCCAGGACACTATGGTAGTATGTAGGTCTTTATGTTACACCGTACACACTTATAACCCTTCCTGGCATGACTTATATAGAACTGAATCGAGAATCGTATAGATAGACAATACTCCACGAGTTTGGATGGACCGCAATCGTCATCGAGGCCAAGCCGTGTGACGATTACGGCCCATTCAAACGAGTGGAGTATTGTCTATTGGTGGGATAATTAGTAGAAACCAAACAAGAGTTAGCCTTGTCAATGTTTATGCCACGATGGGCAGGTTGTGTATTACTACACGAGGCGTTAGCCGAGTGTAGTGAGTAGCAGACCTGACCAGAGTGGTATAAACATTGAGAAGGCTAACTCGAGTTCGGTTTAGTATTTATCCTACCCCATCTCACCGATATACATATTGCTCTCTGAATTAAAAAATAGCATGGTGACCCCCGATGTACGAGTTAGGTTTGCATACTACAACAGTTAGAGATCATCATATTATAATTTCAGGAAAATGACATGGATTTTAGTTTTTAAGCCAAAATGTCCGATATGCCTTTAAGGTACTGAACCCGTAATCCCAAGGTTGTGGGTTCGTATCCTACTGTAGCCAGTTTTCTCCTTCACACCCAGCAGTGGTAGATTAACTGCTATATCAAAGGCCAATCCTTCTCATACCATGTCTATGTGGTGTGATGTATAGCCACCTTTTCCCTTCATCCCCAGCAGTGGTAGATTTACTGCTATATCAAAGGCCAGTCCTTCTCATACCATGTCTATGTGGCGTGGTGTACAGCCACCTTTTCCCTTCATCCCCAGCAGTGGTAGATTTACTGCTATATCAAAGGCCAGTCCTTCTCATACCATGTCTATGTGGTGTGGTGTACAGCCACCTTTTCCCTTCATCCCAGCAGTGGTAGATTTATTGCTATATCAAAGACCAGTCCTTCTCATCCCATGCCTATGTGGTATTGCAGTGCCTTCAGTGTCGACACTCAGAACTAAATTCAACACTGGTGCTGCCAGCTAGTTTCATTGAAATATTGTAGTTTCTCATAAACACTAATAGTTTAGCTTTTACCTTCTTCTTTCCCATAGAAATTAACACTGTGACATGCCCTTTTTTGCATTTCTATTTGCTGATATATGAAACTTATATTATCTAGAGTTTTTTGCAAAAACCAATATAATTTATAAGTCACCCAACTACCAGCATTTGTCTTTTAACAAACAAAATATTCTCGATAATTATAAGTAACCTTTCACGTCAATGCTTCTTTACTTCTTGGATGTGGTAACGAGTCCTGGTACTTTGACCTCACCGTAGAAGAAAATACAGATTTTGATTAATTCTGGACTAGATAAAAATATCTAGGAGACAGATCTACCTGTGAACATGGTGTCGGCAACTCGTTTAACTCTCACCAAATTTGGAATAAGGTTCGCACGGAAATAAACCCGAGTAGTTGAGGGTCTGCATTGGAATGGATTCGTATTCGGTTTCCAGTTTTAAACAGTGGGGAAAGTGAGTTGACTATACCACAGGGGGGTTCGTGGGTGTGTGTGTGTCGGGGGGGGGGGGGGGGTAGTGGGAGGGGGAAGGGGCTAGGGGCTGGGGTGTCATGTTGCAAGATAAGCAAATACAATCAGTCTTACACAACATCAGGCAGGGTACCAGTCCCTGGAGATTTCTGCACCAGACGGCGTTAGTAGCACTTGTGTAACATCAAAGGATGGGCGTCAACATCATTGGTTTTTGATACAGAGGTTAGTATGTAATGATAATTATAATTCTATAATATAGAGATTCTAAAGATTTTATCTCTCTTAATATAACACTTGTACTTTTAGGTAACTTTCAGTGAATATGTGAATGTGAGTCTGCTATATATCTCACTCCGGTATTTATCTCCATAGGCATAACGTTAGGAACTCAATACGCCATAGCTGTGAAGGTATTTTACCCAATACGCAATGGCTAATTCAGAGTTGTCAGTTTTCCACTTTTCCGTGGAAATCCACTTTTCCATATTCAGTATATGTAATTTCTCGTCAAACAAAAATAATATTGATTTAGCCTCAGTAACACCAATAAAACAGTGGTTTGAAACTCTCAACAGACCCTCGGTCCCATGCCGTGACAGACAGGGACATTTTATCCATGTTTTCCCGGTCTCTGTGTTGTGGAAAAAATATTTCCGCTTTTTTCCCTGACTCCAACTGACATCCCTGCTAATTTGGTGATTTCTGTTATTGATTAATAATATTATGGGAACAGATAAAATCAGAAACTTTGCTCGGAACGGAGGGTGCCCCTTAAGCGGGGTGTTACTGTACATGTATATGGAGTTGACTTTCACCTAACAAACACCTCGCTAATACGACCACCCCGTGATTACGGACATTCTCAAGGCTCTAAGCCTAGTTCATTAAGAATTCTTCTCCCATAGAGCGCAGTGAGAACCTTGTACAGAATAGGACTTAGAGAGTGTGAGATCTTATGAGAGGGGTGCACCTTGAGAGTGTCCGGTGTTTTCTGTATGGCACATCTTGACTTTTTATGATATCTGCAGGATACACTTCTAGCAATATATAAAATCAACATAAATATATTTCTTCCTACATGTCTGCCGGGTGAATTGCTCATACAATCTAACCTTCACATGACACCTCGATATCCTACCCGATGATTAGCCTTCTCCCCAAGTGGAGTAAATTACAGTCTGCTTGCGCGGGGTGTCCGCTAACATGGGGTGAACCGTTCCCAGTAATTGTGTCCGTTAACGCGGGGTGTCCGTTTGGCAGGGTTCTACTGTATATGATGATAAGGAGACATATAGTGAGTGTGTCGGAATTACATCTGTACCGTGTTTTTGGTCGAGAACATTTGATCTCGGTGAATATTTCCAACCAATTTTCTCCGAACTCGGTGAATTTTCCCACCGAAACAACTCAGAGGAGATTTCATTCAGGCACTCCAACCATGTCTCCCTATAACAATAATATAGTCGTGATAATAATATCCACAGAAAACCAGACAAATTTAAAGTGAATTTATTTGGGGGTAATTATACATCGAGATAGGGGGGGGGGGGAGACTTGGAATTGCTTATTTGCAACGTTTCGTCTTACATTTAGCAGACTTCTTCAGGCAATCTGTGACCTGTATAACAATAATAACAAATCGTCCGACATGCCTTTGAACATTCTTTCAACAAATATAAGCACTTAATTTTTACCGTCATCACCCCCGCCCCCCCCGCCCTACCCCCTCCCCCTCCCTGGGCTGAGGCTAATTACTGGAGACTGGTCGCATTGCATTTCGGGATACGTTTGTCAGAGTGAGGGTACCAGGCGTGTTGCATGCCGGGATAGTATCACCACACCCTGTAACTCGGCCCGCTCGCTAATTACTCGCTAATTAACACTCTTTCAGGGGCGGGGCGTGCGGAGGGCGGGCGGTACCCCTCGCTAGGTGGCGACACTTACCCCGACGTCCGGGTTCGAGAGACGCGCAGTGTGCGTGCGCACCTCGCCCGGAACAGACGCGCGGCGCCCACAGCGGCCGACAGGGGAACCTGCAATGGGCAGACGGTGAGTGAAGTTTGTCGAACTTTTTTTCTTTTTTCATTTTGGCTCATTTTTTGTTTTACAGAGATGTCAGTTTTCCACTTTTCTGTGGAAATCCACTTTTCCATATTCAGTTTATGTAATCGCTTTTCCTAATGTAAAACAAAGATAATATTGATTTAGCCTCATTTACGCCAATAGAACAGTGGTTTGAACCTCCTGACAGACCCTCAGCCCCATGCCATAAACAACAAGGACATATTTTCCAAGTTTTCTGTCTCGTTGAGGCAGAAAAATCCACATGAAAAATATTTCCACTTTTTTCCCTGACCCCAACTGACATCCCTGGTTTTATACTAGCGCCTTCTAGCAGATTCTGTCGAAATTGTGCCTTTTTATATATAGTAGGTAATTAATCATTACGTTTAGAGATATGTAAATGTGATCAATCCAGCGGTGATAAAAATAGGATATTGTCCTCCATCAAAGAACAATTTTTTAGGTAGATACTTAAGAATAACTGACAAGTATTCATAAAAGTCGAGTGAATATCGAGTCAACTTTTTTTCTTCTTTTTTCGTGTGCAAAATTTGAGCCTGTAATGGGCAGACGGTGAGTGCAGAAAGACAACCTTTATTTCTTTTTTATTTTGGCTCCTTTTTTGTTTTGTATTAATCATTACGTTTAGAGATATGTAAATGTGGTCAATCACGACTCATGTGAAGTACTTAGGAGAAACCAAACGAGAGTTAGTTGTGTTGTTGTTTATCGCACGACAGGAATGTTGCGTTTACTGCGCGAGGCGAAGCCGAGTGCAGTGATACGCGACATTGCCAGAGTGCCGCCCATGTGGCGAATTATTTGTAGTCGATTAAAAAAGGAAAAAAAAAAGGATATTGTCGTATTAGCTACGTGTGATCTATCCAACTGAGAACAATTCTCAGTTAGTGCAGTTTGTCAACCTTTTTTTTTTTTTTTTTTACTGGCTATACATTTAATGCATCCCTGACATCAGGAGCTTTAACTTGTTACTAAATTCACATACCTTTCATCATTTCTATAAAGGTTCATCTTATTTAAAATAAACAATCTTCTACAATTGTTTCTTTCTGATGCGCGCGGGCATGATAAGTAATATTTTTTAGCAGTCTTTAAAATCCGTAGTACACTCGTATGAGGTGAACATCGAGAGGACCTCATTTTAAAACGCTCCCCATAATGCATGAACATCAGGCAATGGACATTAGTTTAAAATGAATGGCACTACTATCCTTTCAATGTCAACCTTTCAAAAGATAAAGGATAACTTATCAAAATGTTCCCCTAAAAACGGACAGATTTAGACAGTAGTACCACCACTTGTCACCAGGTGTCATACAAGTAGTCAATGTGCAAGTTTAAGTGAAAGGAAATTGGAGTTCAGCAATTCATATGTTTTTGTGCATCCTATTGACGCCATTGAAAGAGAATCAGGGGTCACCATGCTAGACTTTGATTTATAGAGCAATATTATGATCATTTTATATTAGATTATATAGAAATTCTAAAAAGTTGTTTTTCACATAGTATAACCCATGTCATTTTCCTCAAACTTTCACAGAATATAGTATATGTATAGTACTACCTATCTAGTTTTTTTAAATCACAGGTCACTGTCCTTGTTTTGAAAGAATTGAAGAAAACAATATTTTGCAGTACATTTCCTGTATAAATCAAGCAAATGTAAATTGGCCTAGTTTACCTAATATAATTGGATAAACTGGACAGAACATCAAATCTACTCATTTGGAATTAGAATGAATCAAAAGGAACCAAATTAGACAGTTAATTGAAAATATCTAAAAATCACCAGATGGCGCCACCGTGAATTGTAGAATGTGCCTTTAACCAACCAAAACCAACCGGATTGGGTGAGGGGAAAAGGGTATCATTCCATTTGAATTTGGGAATTATAGGGAGCCAAAGTGAATCCGCTAAGACTTATGCTCAAAACAGCACCCCCCCCCCCCCCCCCGCATTGTGCAACGACTATAAATCTGTCAGATTTTATATACCGGGTCGTGGTTTACTGAGTCCCCATACCATAGATAATAAGTAGCATGAACCCAAGTTTCCGGGAATGCTCAGTAAGCGGCGAGTGACACCTCGTTGGACGTGCCTCTGAATGCCCCTCCCTCCTCCTCCTCCTCCTCCTGCCCCTCCCTCCTCCTCCTGCCCCTCCCTCCTCCTCCTCCTGCCCCTCCCTCCTCCTGCCCCTCCTCCTCCCTCCTCCTGCCCCTCCCTCCTCCTGCCACTCCTCCTCCCTCCTCCTGCCCCTCCTCCTCCTGCCCCTCCTCCTGCCCCTACTCCTGCCTCTCCTCCTCCTCCTCCTCCTCCTCCCTCCTCCTCCTCCCTCCTCCTCCTGCCCCTCCTCCACCTCCTGCCCCTCCCCCTCCTCCCCCACCCCATCCTCCTCCTGCTCCTGCCCCTCCTGCCCCTCCTCCCCCGTCTCTTCCTGCCCCTCCTCCTCCTCCTCCTGCCCCTTCTCCTCCTCCTGCCCCCCTCCTCCCCCTCCTCCCCCTCCTCCTCCTTCCCCCCCCCTCCTCCTGTCCTCTCTGTGTGCACACATGTTGACGCGCACCTAAGACTGGCAACGCTTCTCTCTGCAGCCTCCGCCCGCGAACCGCGTCGACTCGACGGCCCAGCTGTCACAACTCCGCGCTAAGATGCAGCAGATCCAGGCCTACATCGTGCCCATGGACGACGCGCACCAGGTGAGTGCTGCCACCTAGTGTACAGGTACTAACACTACATCGTGCCCATGGACGACGCGCACCAGGTGAGTGCTGCCACCTAGTGTACAGGTACTAACACTACATCGTGCCCATGGACGACGCGCACCAGGTACGTGCTGCCCCTAGTGTATGGGTACTAACACTACACCGTGCCCATGGACGACGCGCACCAGGTGAGTGCTGCCACCTAGTGTACAGGTACTAACACTACATCGTGCCCATGGACGACGCGCACCAGGTACGTGCTGCCACCTAGTGTACAGGTACTAACACTACATCGTGCCCATGGACGACGCGCACCAGGTGAGTGCTGCCACCTAGTGTACAGGTACTAACACTACATCGTGCCCATGGACGACGCGCACCAGGTACGTGCTGCCCCTAGTGTATGGGTACTAACACTACATCGTGCCCATGGACGACGCGCACCAGGTACGTGCTGCCACCTAGTGTACAGGTACTAACACTACATCATGCCCATGGACGACGCCCACCAGGTGAGTGCTGTCACCTAGTGTGTGGGTACAGTACTAACACTACATCCTGCCCATGGACGACGCCCACCAGGTGAGTGCTGCCACCTAGTGTACAGGTACGTTAATGACACTACATCGTGCCCATGGACGACGCGCACCAGGTAAGTACTCCACCTAGTGTGTGGGTAATGTACTAACACTGCCACGCCACCTAGTGTACAGGTATGGTACTAACACTACATCGTGCCCATGGACGACGCGCACCAGGTAAGTGCTGCCACCTAGTGTACAGGTACGGTACTAACACTGCCACGCCACCTAGTGTACAGGTATGTTACTAACACTACATCGTGCCCATGGACGACGCCCACCAGGTATGTACTGCCCCTAGTGTTCAGGTACGGAACTAAGACTACTATGCCACCTAGTGTACACATGTACAGATACAGCACTTACACTACATCGTGCCTATGGACGACACGCATCAAGTATGTGCTGCCACCTAGTGTCTGGGTAACAGACCAATACTGTCACGCCACCTAGTATGCAGCTACAGTATTAACACTATATCGTGCCCATGGACGACACACATCAGGTATGTGCTGCCACCTAGTGTACAGGTAACATACTAACACTATCATACCACCTAGTGTACAGGTATGGTAAGTGCACTACAACACCACCTACTGAACAGGTAGTGTACTATCACACCATCTAGTGACAGATACAGTACTAACACTAACCTCTTGCCCATGGACGATGCCCACCAGGTAAGTCCTGCCACCTAGTTTACAGGTATGGTACTAACACTACATCATGTCCATGGACGAGGTGCATGAGGTACTTGCTGTCACCTAATATACAGGTACAGTATTAATATTACCATGCCACCTAGTGTACAGGTATAGTACTTACACTACATTGTGCCCATGGACAACACCCACCTGGTAGGCACTGTACAGGTACGGTACTAACACTACGTCATCCCTATATACGAAATGGGTTTCATTTTCAGGAGCATAAACAAACTGATTATGAAAATATAACTGTGCAAAAATATCTACCATGTCTGTACTGCATCTAGTGCCTAACCACAGCCTGCAGCATCTGTACCTCATCTAATAGGATGCAATTGTACTCGATGTGCTCATAGGGAGCCAAAGTGAACCCGCTGAAACCACAGATACCCGTTTACAAAACACCATTTCCGGGTATATGGGGGCTCAGTACTTTGACTATGTAGGTTCGAGATGTGTCATTCTCCAATCTTTTAGATCCATTTTTTCTATAAACTTAACAACCGTCATCATAGCTTCGAGACAGTTATTCACAGACGATAATAGTAAACTATGCTTTGAAAGTAACAAACGAGACCAAAATAAAAATTCTAGCCTCAAACCCCCATAGGTTTAGCACTAAGCCTCGTTTTTACTGGCCACCGGAAATGGTGTTTGGAACACGGGTATCTGCCGTTTTAGCGGGTTCACTTTGGCTCCCTATGGACTTGGATTTGTAAGTCTGTACTGCTCTGCATAAAACCTTGGCTCCACAGTGAGTTGCCAATTTTTAAACAGATATACTTTCAAAGTTTGTTTACGCTCTCTTTTCAAGTGCCAAACCACTTTGCATATGACCATATATGGCAAACTCTGTTTCCGTGTAATGGCCGACGCCCAGCTGAATGCAATCCCACAATGCTCCAGTAAAATGGTGGTATTTACCTGGCCTAATATGTGAGTGCACATTGGCCAGGCTTGCAGGCTACAAGCTGACCTTGACCCTACATCCCGCACCACAGAGTACGTGCCCTAAGGCCATGGGAGGTCCTATCACAGATCACCGTCCGAGCCTTCTTGAAAAGTGATGAGGCATTTTTTCATTATTCATTATTTTCTATACGGCATATAGCCTATGAGCTATGGGGGCTGCCATGACACCCCCCGAGTAGGAGTTCTTCACTAATGGAGGTGAAAAAGTAGGTGTTCTTCACTAATGGAGGTGCAAAAGAAGTGAGTGATAATTGGGAAGTGTCATAATTCTAACCTTGCTCACATACCTATATAAAGTGTTCCATGTGAAAAACCTCATGTCCTGGGTTTAATCATTATCTCATCCTGCTCTGGGATGGGTGTAGAGAGTCAAGGGAACCATGGTAAAACATTGAAAGGCAGTTGAATTTTGTAAGAACAAAGAGCCAGAATATAGTTCTGTCCCCCCAAGGGGCCTGCCATACTGCTAGCCACCTAGTGACTGCTTCATGAACTAACAATGGCTCTGTCCCCTATACTCAAATATGGGTCAGTGTACAGAAAAACGTACTTTGGACAATTTCTCTACCTTCCTTCATTCTACAGAAGCTCATAGCACTTCTATTTAACTGACAGAGTTATATCTAGTATTTATGGAAAGAGAACATTTTAATGTATCAGAAAATGTATACTATTGGGGGTTTCTTTCCTACGTCTCTAGCTTTTGAGTCATTGAATCCTGAAAAACATGTAAATTTAACAATTTTTTAAGAAATATATAAAAAAAAATTAAGAAAAATATCAACAACTTACCTTTATCACTTAATACCAACCAAATAAATCAATATAATCACATATACAGATATTTCAGGTTATAATGGGTACAAATTCCAGCTATTCAAGTTATTTACCAAGTCCCTAGAGCCTTATTTAAAAAAAAACACTTTTCAGTATGGAACGTTCGGTATGTAGATTTTATAGCTGTATAAAAAAATTTATCATATATTAATACGTCATATTAATTAGCGCATCGTAAGGTACTGGGGGTGCAATCATAGTCTTGAGCCAGTCATACACAAGCACTTGATAAAAACCTTAAATTCATGGGATGTAAGGTGGTGTAGGTCTATGTGGGTTTAGGTGGTGTGTCTGTGGGTGCTGATGTGTAAAACCTACTTGTTTTTGAAATGATGAAATTTGTTAGGATTTTGAAATGTTTCTTGCGGCCCCCTTCAAAAGGCATGCGGGCGGTGGACAGTAATGTGTAATAGGACTTCCCATGGCCTAATTGTAGGCGTGTAGATAGTGAGAGAACCAGCGCACGTATAGACAGACCACCCACACACCGAGTTTACGGGGAACCAGCTAAGTACTCAGTGGTGATAAATTATAATAATTACACTCATCATGACCTACTGCTGCAACATATAAAAAAAACCTTATGTCTCTAATATCACTGCCTTGTTTGTATTGGATACATTTAAGTTCATTGTCGCAATTCCAGTAACCATCTAAAGAGAATTCCAGCGATTGATTCAATCTTGGTTGGAATTTACTTTGAGAAGTTATTTACAAAGTCAAATGCCACTTTGACAGACATTGATCGATTCATGCGGGGACAGATATATCTGGTGCGACCCCGAAACCCTCAACATCCCACCATTAAAAAAAGATTAAGTGTAAATATCTGCCCAATATCCACATTACTGACCAGTTGCGGCGGACGACCACCACCTGGCTGACCTTGAGAGCGTCCTGGGTGACCCTGACCCCGTGTGACCTTGGCGTGACCTTGGCGTGACCTCTAGGCTCGGGGACGACTCTCAGTGGCGACATCTTGCGGTGTGCTATGCGCTGAAAGCTGTGGCCGGCCTTAAGGTCACGCTCCCAAGATGGCGGCCATTCTAGAACGCTGCGTTGGGATTGGACGCTGCGTGTGGGCGGGGACCGGAAGCTGCGCGCGCCGAGTGCGCATAAATCGTGGCGCCGCGGTGTCTCGCGGGTGTGTTGTGATCGTCTGCAAAGAAAACACGTCACGGAAACATCGCAGCCAGAACGGGTCTTTCACAGCCTTTTTTAGACTCAGTTTTATTGTGGTTTTTTTTTGTTTCTGGAGGTTGAGTGTTTGTTAACTCGGATTGATTGAGGTTTTATTATTCTCTGGTTTCGATCTCTCCGCAGAGCGAGTATGTGTCGTCACACGATAAACGGATCCAGTTCGTCTCCGGGTTCTCCGGAAGTGCGGGTGAGTGTCTCCTGAATATCCTACCTCCCATATTGAAGAAGAAACCAATAAGTTTTGGTCAAAGTCGTTGTTCTCCACGAGTTTGATGCGGAGTGATAAGAACGAGGCGACAGCCGAGTGAATATCACATAGCATTCAAACGAGTTGGAGAATGACTTCTTTGACCAAAACGAGTTGCTTACTGTATTTATCCCACCCCTGTACACACTAAAGGAATGGACAACGCACTGGATATAGACCATGGAGAATGGACTGCAATACTCGTAGGGGTATGGAGAACGAGATCCCAATGTTAAGCCTACAGGACAAAAATACCAGGGTTGTGACTTTATCTCACCCCTGGTATTCTTTCTCCATAGACTTAACACTAGGAACTCGTATCCAACACCCATGAGATATTTAGGAAAAATGTCCAATGGGGGATTATGTCACAAAAGTTAGCCCATTAATCAATGTGAAGGAGGAGATGAATTCAGAAACCTACTCAAGTTTAGGATCAGAGCTTGATCCAATTTTGTTTGAATCGCTACGTAATTCACATGGCTTTGCCTTGTGAATTACTACATGATTCAAACTTGATGGGATAAGAGCTCTGACCTAAATTTTCATAGGTTTCCTCTATAATCTCATATCCCTCATATAGATATACAAAATATAGAAGTAACATAGTGTGACTGTATGCCATGACTATGTCATGAAATATTTATATGCCATGCATGACATTAGTCAGTATGTGGGGAGTGATAGCGGACACACCGTTGTACTCCGTATAACTAGCATAACATTTGAAGTTAACTAGGAGCAAATAGTATGATGAGCGTGCAATTATGAATGAATAATAATTGAAAGGTTTGAGTTAGATTCAGCCTATGGATAGTTTTCTATAACCCACTTGCACCCAGTCAACTTGCCATTTCGGCAACTGCCTATCAAGGATCCAAACACATCACTAATGGGTCTTGGGTGATTGGTCATGGTCAGATAGGCACGCCTCTAAGAGACTGAGACACTGGCTCTCTGCACTGTTCTCAATATCACAGTCAAGAGCACACAGATAGTGAAGGGATAGTTTGTATGCAGTACCCTCTAACCTCTAGGTGATGTACATGTATATAGTGCGTGCAAACAGGCTCTAAAAACATATGACAGGGTAGGATCAGCACTCAATTACATATAATTATTTACATGGCGTTCATTGTCTTCTACTACAGATATCACTCAGCTCCGCTTCATGCATGATATCATTCCGCAAAGACAACTCATGCCATATGAGCAATCATATGAAATTTTATTGCATTTCTTGATAATATACCTTGTATTAGTTATTTTTATATGTGTAGCTCTTCTGTGGGTATCAGTTTATTTTGCCCAGATATACAGCATATGATACAGATGGCAGGTTTCCACATTTACAAGGAAATCCTTGTTTTCATTTCCAGGGGGGTGTTTTTCAGTTGTAATTATCTCACTTTTTGGGCTGTGAGTGTGAGGTATCATTCTATAGTCGTGATATCTCTGACCTATGTGATAGATCGTAGCAGGCAAGCCCATGGTGACCGACCTTGCGAGACTTTTTCTGATAATTAGGGTTTGATCATTATCACTCGCAAATTTACTTGTATAATGCAAGTGAGAGAACCATCTAACGAGCGAGGATGTCTCTAGAATAAAGAATGGACATTATTGTAAATAATCATTGCCCATGCGCTCCCTTGCTCACCCGTATGTATACCCCATACTATTACGACTGAAAAACACCTCCCTCCCATGATTTTTTTCTTGTATAAAACAAAGATAGTGTAAATTGAGACTAATTTATCCCAAATAAAACAATGATTTGAAACTC
The DNA here is from genome assembly GCA_950022655.1 of Alentia gelatinosa. NCBI lineage: Eukaryota > Metazoa > Annelida > Polychaeta > Phyllodocida > Polynoidae > Alentia > Alentia gelatinosa. The sequence goes on along the minus strand of OX465580.1, from coordinate 138,600,707 downwards.
CAAACACAAACCCAGTTCCATTCCATGGCCAATACCAATGTATTTTCCATGTTTTCCGGTTTCTCTGAGACAGTAAATTCCACATTAAATTGTTGTAGTGATAAATCTATATTTGCTAATCACTCAAGTAAATTATTTTGGACATTTTCATATTGATTTACATATTTATGTATGCTACTTGAGCTATGAAGTTGCTGGCAAGGAAGCGAGTAGAGTGGAGGTGGGAGGTGGGAGTATAACCTTGTTCGGAATGTTGTCAAGGTGGTTGTCCTGACTAATACCACAAGGTGAAGAACAAACCAAAACTTTCTCTAGGTACAGGGGTGATGTAAACATATAATGATCTTTACATGTTTGCACAGGTACAAGATAGATGTTGTAAACATACCGTGATTTTTACATGTTCGCACAGGTACGTTATTGTAAACATATCGTGATTTTTACATGTTCGTACAGGTACAGCGGTGGTGTTGTAAACATATCGTAATTTTTCCATGTTCGTACAGGTACGGCTGTGGTATTATAAACATATCGTGATTTTTACATGTTCGTACAGGTACGGCTGTGGTATTATAAACATATTGTGATTTTTACATGTTCGTACAGGTACGGCGGTGATATTATAAGCATATCGTGATTTTTATTTGTTCATACAGGTATGGCTGTGATGTTGTAAACATATCGTGATTTTTACATGTTCGTACAGGTACGGCTGTGATGTTGTAAACATATCGTGATTTTTACATGTTCATACAGGTACAGTGGTGGTGTTGTAAACATATCGTGATTTTTACTTGTTCGTACAGGTACAGTGGTGGTGTTGTAAACATATCGTGATTTTTCCATGTTCGTACAGGTACAGCTGTGGTATTATAAATATATCGTGGTTTTTACATGTTTGTACAGGCACGGCGGTGATATTATAAACATATCGTGATTTTTACATGTTCGTACAGGCACAGCGTTGATGTTGTAAACATATCGTGATTTTTACATCTTTGTACAGGTACAGTATTGTAAACATATCGTGACTTTTACATGTTCGTACAGGCACAGCGTTGATGTTGTAAACATATCGTGATTTTTACTTGTTCGTACAGGTACAGCGTTGATGTTGTAAACATGTCGTGATTTTTACATCTTCGTACAGGTACAGCGGTGGTTCTGGAAGACAAAGCCGCACTCTGGGTGGATGGTCGCTACTTCCTGCAGGGAGAGCAGGAGCTGGATTGTCAATGGGTCCTCATGCGCATGGGTGAGTTCTCAGAATACCAATCTCTGTTAAAATCTTCTCTCTTAGCATTAGATCTTTACCACTGAGATCCAACCCCTTGTCTCTTCAAGATCATTTCAATGCATTAGGTTATTAGTTATTTAAAGTAAAATTTATTTGAAATAGACTTCAAGCTTTTAAAGGAGAACATAGCAGTGCAGATATGCCTTGTAGGAGAAATTTACAGATATGGGACCTGTTTCAGTAGTCTAGTGACATTAGGCCTAGACAGACATCAACAGCGGCACCAACAGTACAAGCAACAGCGGAAAAAGACTAGCAAATATCAGAAAATCGGAGTGGCCAATCGTCTTCATATTTAGAATGATTATAGGTTTTATGTACCACCTACTCATGTTAAAGTGTCATTGTTTAATTCCTACGAGAAGTGAGTGAAACTCGGCGTGTCATCGACTGCAATCTTGTGATCTGGCCGTATGGTGTCACAGACACCATCTAGACATGTCACGAAACTACTGAAACAAGTCCCTGCTGCATAATTTAAAGGAGTCACTCATAGTTACACATTGGTGTGGACTTTCTGTTTGGTTTATGTCAGTACAAGGGGTCGTTGCTCCGTTGCAGAATAGCGATCCGAGATCGAAAGCGTTGCTCCAGCTTTTTTGCGGATCCCGTCATAATTATGTCGCTGTCCAATTAAAAACCTAATGAACCTTTCATTTATAACACTGAAAATGTGGTGTTGTAAAAGGTAGCGATACAATGTGAAAATAACGATACTACACGACACGATCCGACATTACTGGAGCAATGCTTTTCCAACATTTCTAGGAGCAAGGACCCTCAGACACACTGCAGATATTATAGATATAAGGCTGCACTTTTAAAGGCATATCGTACAATTTGGCTTGAAAATCAAAACCCATGTCAATTTCATGAAAATTTGATATGATGATTTTCAAGTAATGTGGAACACATATATCTAACATAAAATTCGGGGTTCTCCGTGCTAGTTTTTGATTTATAGATCAATATTGTGATCATTTTATATTAGAATATACAGAAATTCTTTAAAATATTTTTTCACATAGTAAAACCTATGTCATTTTCCTAAAAATTACAGAGAATATAGTACATATATAGTACTTTTAGGTTTTAAAAATCATAGGTCACCGTCCTTGTTTTTGAAGGAATTGAAGAAAATCATATTTTCCCGTACATTTTCTAGGTAAACTAAGCAAATGTAAAGTGGCCTATTTTACCTATTGGAATCGGAAAAACTGGAGGAAACGTTAAATTTACTCATGTAGAATTAGGATGAATCCCAAGAAACCAGTTTTGACTAGTATTTGCCATTATTAAGGTGGCTCCACTGTGGATTGTAGGATATGCCTTTAAGTTTGGTTATTATAGAGGAAACCCATGAAAGTTTAGGGTCTGAGCTCATATCCCATCGAGTTTGAATCACATAGTAATTCACAAGGCGAAGCCGCGTGAATTGCTATGTGATTCAAATGAGATGGGATCGAGCTCTGACCCTAAACTTGAATGGGTTTCTGAATTTATCTCACCCTTAATATTGACTAATGGGCTAACATTTGTTACATTATCCCCCATTGGATATATTTCCTAAATATCTAATGGCTGTTAGATACGAGTTTCCAATGTTAAGTCTATGGAGAAAAAATATCTGGGGTGAGATAAAGATGCTGAAACTGTTAAACTCTGATCGGGATGAACGCTCAGTCGTCAGATGTCACAGTTACTGCTGGCACCTGGTCACCTTCAGCTGGATTCTGGGAAACCTCCCTCATCTCCCAGAATGCTCTCCTTCCTGGTAAGACCAGTGGGGACACCTGGTGGTGGTCTGCGGCAGTCTCCTCCTGGGCAGGTGGTGACCTTCAACATCTGCAAGGTGAAGTGCTGTCTGAGACCACCACGTATTACTGCTACACTAGCCACTTCGTCGTGTCGTGTTAGTGGCTTCGTGGCGCCCCCTACTATAGGGAGCCAAAGTGGACCCGCTGAAACCACAGATACCCACCTACAAAACACCGTTTCCGGTGGCCAGTAAGAACGAGGCTTAGTGCTAAAGCTATGGGGGTTTGAGGCTAGACTTATGTTTTTGGTCTTGTTTGTTACTTTTGAAGTGAAGTTTATAAGTATCGTCTCTGAATAACTTTGTTTCAAAACTATGATGACAGTTGTTAAGTTTATCAAAAATTTGGATCTAAAAGATTGGAGAATGAGACATATAATCTTGAACCTACATAGGCTAAGCACTGAGCGCCGATACCCGGAAATAGTATTTTGTGACCTGCTATCTGTGGTTGGAGCGGGTTCACTTTGGCTCCCCATTGATACCTGGAACTATCGTATGGTTCTTTGCTCTTGTGGCCCTTCAGTCTCCAGCCATAGGTCTGGTTCACTCTGTCTCTATGTGCGGGAGACACTCCAAGCGGATCCGACTAAAAGTAGGTAACCAGCGTAGTGGTCTCATTGCTTTCTCTCGAGACTAGCAGATAAAAAAACTACTCTCTCATGGACCCTCAGTCTCCAAGCCTAGTTTGGTTCACTCTGTCCTTATGTGCACTCTAAGCGGATCCGACCGGAATCGTAGTTTTTTAGATAAGGTAGGTAATAATCAAAGGTTGGTTCAACAGCCAATCAGAGCACAGAGCTCACGGTACAAAATCCTGCAGTGTCAATCCTCTGGAGATGGACACACAGTATTCCCGCTAGGTGACATCATTGAGATTATAGGAATCTTTGGTTGCATTGATGTACGCCTTTAGCACAGGAGGCAGGCCAGTGGATTCCCAAGGCTCTAAGCCTAGTTCGTTAAGAATTCTTCTCCATAGATCGTAGTGAGAGTACAGAATACCACTAAGAGAGTGTGAGATCTTATGAGAGGAGTGCACCCGGTGGCCACGCAGCACCATTTTCATGCCATGTCGCCGGCCCGGTGGAACACACACTTTAGAACACATACTATTCATGTAATAATCTTCACGGTTATATCACTGTGACCTGAATTCGTCTGGCGATTGAGCAACATGCCTCTGACACGCTGTTTACATTGATGACAACTGCCAGATGTCATGTTGTGCAATTTTCAGGATGCTTCGCTGCAATTCCATTCTTCTTCTTACAAACCTTGTACAAATGTAAAACTCCATTCCATTTGTTAGATCACTATGTGATTTCACCTCCTGAGATTACTACGCCATCAAACTCATGGTATATTAGTCAACCTTCACAATTCTCACTGGTCTCCTCGAAAGCAAGTGTCTGTGTATATATAGATTTATCTCACCCTTGGTACTTTTTTCCCAATGGACTTAAAATTAGGAACTCGTATCCAACACCCATGGAGTATTTTAGAAAAAATACTCAAGGGGGGATTATGTTACAAAGGTTGGCCCATCACTCAATGTGAGGGGTGAGATAAATTCAGAAACTTATTCAAGTAAACAGTCAGAGCTCGTATCCCATCTCGTTTGAATCGCTTCATAATTCACATGCCTTTGCCTTGTGAGTAACTTGATGGGAAATAAACTTTCATAAGTTTCCTCAATAGAATACATGTGTAAAGTTCCTATGTTAAAATGTATGTAAATAATTCCTAGTGTATGTATAAATGTATGTGTCTAGTTCCTAGTATATGTATAAATATATGTGTATAGTTCCTAGTGTATATATAAATGTATGTGTATAGTTCCTAGTGTATGTAAAGACGTGGGCATGAAGAGAGAAGATGAGGCAGTATTGGCGGAGTAATACGTTTATATAACAGTGTAAACAAGTAAATAATACAGAACCGACCAACAGGAGGTAATGAGAAGAAAGAAAAAAATCTGTGTTGTTGAAGTGACGATTGGTAGTCAAGTGACGCGGTGGTGCCGCTGCGCTAGCCACGATGCCAATCGCGCATGCGCCAGTCTTTACCTGGATAACTTCCTGTCTTAAGTTCCAAGTTATCCCGCCCATAAATGTATGTGTATAGTTCCTAGTGTATGTATCAATGTATGTGTATAGTTCCTAGTATATGTATAAATATATGTGTATAGTTCCTAGTGTATGTATAAATGTATGTGTATATAGTTCCTAGTGTATGTATAAATGTATGTGTATAGTTCCTAGTATATGTATAAATACAGTAAAACCTCTCTTCCGGGACACCCCGCTTAAGGGGACACCCCGCTTAAGGGGACAATTTGCTCGGAACGGAAATTTTCCCCACTATTAAGAGTTTATTTTAACCCCGCTTAAAGGGACACCCCGCTTAAGGGGACACCCCGCTTTAGGGGACAGTTTTTCGGTACAGAAATGCTTAAAAACCCCGCTAAAGGGGACAGTTTGGCAGCACATCATATCAAAAACACCGAAAATCCAAGCAGGGTTCGTACATAGACAGCCCATTAAAATTCCAGGATTTTTCCAGGCTTTTCCAGGCTCTAATATATTTTTTTCCAGGCACATCTGGTCACTTTTTTTAAAACCATGTCGGATTCATCACCAAATTTAGTTATGATTTTCTTCCTTACTACCTGTGGAAATTCAGTGGTCTGGGATAGATATCTTCAATTCTTTTCCACTTTTAAATATTAAGACAAATAATCAAATCCATGCTATATTATAAGCAATTTGCTATACATGCTCAAATAAAGGATTTTTGGAACTATTTAATCCAGGTCACTGATATTTCATAGGCAGTCTGGTACTCTAGTCAACGAAAGCTAATAACGACCAGAATTTCATAGACTAGAAAAATTGTGTTTATGCAAAACTAAATTTTCCAGGCTCTTACAGGTTTTTCCAGGCCCTTCTGTGAGAATTCCAGGCTTTTCCAGGCCTGGAAAACCCAAAAGCACAATTCCAGGCTTTTTTTGTTTTTTGTATATTTATATTCATTTATAATATATTATTTATATCTATTTACTTAATTATGTGTTATTGATAAACATTTTAATCTAATAACCATCGTTTCCTTCATTTGTGTAAGTATTCTCTATTGTATAACCATTGACAGACTGAAAACCCCGCTTAAGGGGACACCCCGCTTAAGGGGACACTTGGCCCGGAACGGAGGGTGTCCCTTAAGAGGGGTTTTACTGTATATGTGTATAGTTCCTAGTGTATGTGTAAATGTATGTGTACAGTTCCTAGTGTATGTATAAATGTATGTGTACAGTTCCTAGTGTATGTATAAATGTATGTATATATAGTTCCTAGTACGAGACTCTGTTGTGATGAAATAACTAAACTGACGCCACTTTCAGGTGTGGCGGGAGTGCCCAGCATCACCGGATGGCTGAAGGAAGTGCTGCCACAAAACAGTGTGGTGGGCGCCGACCCTCGCATGGTGTCTTACGGTAAGTCGCACTCGTGGTAGATTTACTGCTATATCAAAGGCCATTCCTTCTCTTATATCACCCCGGTATTTTTCTCCAATTTTTATCAATAAATAATGTTATACATGGTGAGATAAAATCAGAAAGCCACGAGATGAAAAAAGCTTGGTCCGCACTCCACCTCGTTTGTCTTCAGGGTAATTTACTCAGCTTCGTTTCGTGAATTACTCTGAAGACAAACTCGGTGGAGTACGGACCAAGATATTTTCATCTCGTGGGTTCCTTCTTAATACCATGTCTATGTGGTGTGGTGTACAGCCACCTTTCTCTTTCATCCCCAGTAGTGGTAGATTTACTGCTATATTAAATGTCAGTCCTTCTCATACTATGTCTATGTGGCGCAATGTACAACCACCTTTCTCCTTCATCCCCAGCACTGGTAGATTTACTACTATATCAAAGGCCTGTGCCTCTTATACCATGTCTATGTGGTGTGGTGTACAGCCGCCTTTCTCCTTCATCCCCAGCAGTGGTAGATTTACTGCTATATCAAAGACCAGTCCTTCTCATACCATGTCTATGTGGTGTGGTGTACAGCCACCTTTCTCCTTCACCCCCAGCAGTGGTAGATTTACTGCTATATCAAAGACCAGTCCTTCTCATACCATGTCTATGTGGTGTGGTGTACAGCCACCTTTCTCCTTCATCCCCAGCAGTGGTAGATTTACTGCTATATCAAAGACCAGTCCTTCTCATACCATGTCTATGTGGTGTGGTGTACAGCCACCTTTCTCCTTCATCCCCAGCAGTGGTAGATTTACTGCTATATCAAAGACCAGTCCTTCTCATACCATGTCTATGTGGTGTGGTGTACAGCCACCTTTCTCCTTCATCCCCAGCAGTGGTAGATTTACTGCTATATCAAAGACCAGTCCTTCTCATACCATGTCTATGTGGTGTGGTGTACAGCCACCTTTCTCCTTCATCCCCAGCAGTGGTAGATTTACTGCTATATCAAAGACCAGTCCTTCTCATACCATGTCTATGTGGTGTGGTGTACAGCCACCTTTCTCCTTCATCCCCAGCAGTGGTAGATTTACTGCTATATCAAAGACCAGTCCTTCTCATACCATGTCTATGTGGTGTGGTGTACAGCCACCTTTCTCCTTCATCCCCAGCAGTGGTAGAAGAGGACCTGTATGTATTAGGTGGTTGATAAATGAGTGGTGTGGTTACAGATAAATGACAGTCATACATGGACCTGTATGTATTAGGTGGTTGATAAATGAGTGGTGTGGTTGCAGATAAATGGCAGTCATACAAAGACCTGTATGTATTAGGTGGTTAATAAATGAGTGGTCTGGTTGCAGATAAATGGCAGTCATACAAAGAGGACCTGTATGTATTAGGTGGTTGATAAATGAGTGGTGTGGTTGCAGATAAATGGCAGTCATACAAAGACCTGTATGTATTAGGTGGTTAATAAATGAGTGGTCTGGTTGCAGATAAATGGCAGTCATACAAAGAGGACCTGCAGGCGGCTAACTTGACACTGGTGGAGACACCCGATCTGGTGGGTCTGGTGTGGGACGAGATGGGAAACCGGCCCGCCGCCGCCGACAAGCCGCTACTTGTACTCCCAATAAACTTCGCAGGTTTGTAGTCTTTTTACCATTTGTCCCAACAAAGACTGGTGTAAGAGACTATTATGAAACATCAGGAAATTTCATATGATTGTTTATATGGTGTGAGTTTTTAGCGGAATGATATCACGAAGCGGAGCTGAGTGATTCTACTTCCTGATATGTGTAGCGGAAGACAACAAACGCCACGTAAACAATTATATGAAATTGAATGATGTTTAGATTTTATCCTACCCTGTCATATGTTTTAACTTCATTTGTCACCAGTGGCATATAAATATTTTATGGCATAACTGTGGCATACAGTCACACCATGTTAAGTCTATGGAGATTTAAATGAGGGGTAGGATAAATAAACATCTTTAGTCCAATAGTTCCTCTTAGTGTTGACCCGACTCAAAATATTGATAACTATCAGAAAGGGATAATGGGGATGTAAAGCTAAAGGCAATATTTAATCCATCTGGGGTACATTGTAACTATGATTAAATTTGAAGTGGCAACTCAGGGATGCAAAAATGTAATGTAAGTCATGTTGGCACGAGATTCACTGGAGATTCTGGGGCCCGTTTAATAATCTATGGTCGTACATAAAGACCATTTTCAGTACCTCGCACAAGGGTTAGCATTTGATGATATACGGAAACAGGGTTACTGTGGCTGGACATGATAAATACGTGGTAAAATTGTCAATAAAACAAACCGATGCCACAGGCAGAGGTTCGTTTCATCGTCAGTTTTACCAAGTATTTGTCACGTACAGACACAGTATACCTGTTTTCGTATTATTATATACATGTACCTTAAAATATCCAACTTTTAACTTTGCTTCTGGGCGAGTTTTTGGATTTCGCTGCCGTACATGCCCCGTACGCCACATACATACCTTGTACGTCACCTAGGTGTCGTCCGGATATAAATACGACATGGGTAGGAGCAGGCCGTATGTGTAGGATATACTATCACAGGTATATAATAATATCTAAATCTGTTCACTAAGACAGTATTAGATGTCCATAAGGTCATTCATAAGTGTTGAAGGAAGGTGACCTACGCCGTCCATGGGTCTATCTGGCATACAGAAAAGGGCCTACACATACAATCCTAGATAAACAAACGAGCCCCTGGAAGATAGCGAAGCTAGTCTACCTTAAAATACACTGCAGGGTAAATATAAATCTTAAAAATCCTCTACTTCGAGGCCTGAGCTTTCTACACCTGACGAGTTCTCATAAGAAATGAAACCAAGTAAACAGTCCCTGTTATCCTTGGGTACTAAATAGTCTCCCCAGGCTTGTAGGGGCATCGATTCCCCAGCTGTACTCCTTACCTGTAGGTATTTATGTATTAACTGGTTTTATGATATATGCACTTGATTTTATGGGTACAAATCGTCAAAATATTCTCTTTTTCAATTATCAAGTACTGTTTTATTCTTTTCTAAATATGATATAGAAATAAAGTAGTTCTCCCATGAATCATCAGAACCACTCACCAAGTTTTGTGACTTTTTGGGGTTTGGCCCTTGATTGACCTTTGACCTTTGACCTTTGACCTCAGGGGTGAGCTGGCAGGACAAGGTCAAACTGGTCAGAGAAGGGTTCGGGACGAACGCGGACGCCGCCGCCATCACAGCACTGGACGAAGTCGCATGTACGTCATTAATATTCACACTAATTTGCATATTCATGTACGTCATTAATATTCACACTAATTTGCATATTCATGTACGTCATAGATATTCATACAAATTTGCATATTCATGTACATCATTAATATTCACACTGATTTGGATATTCATGTACATATTCACACTAATTTATATATTTATGTATGTCATTAATATTCACACTAATTTGCATATTGATGTCCCTTAAATATATCCACGTCATGCTATTCCTTTTTTTTTTCTTTTTTCCTTCAATTTTTTTCTTCTTCTTTTTTTTTTATACTATTTTTGACCTCCCCCTCCCCTTGTCATATTTTTTCATACATCATACAACCCTTGCCATCTTTAATTTATATATTCATGTACGTCATTAGCATTCACACAAATCTGATATTCATATTCATCATTGGTATTTACCCTAATTAAAATATTCATGTATGTCATTGATATTCACCCTAATTTACGTATTCATGTAATCTATTGATATTCATGCTAATCTATGTATCCATGTACATCATTGATATTCATACCAATTTCATGGAGTCCAACCTTTCAGAAAATTTTGCATACGTACTATATGGAAACTGACTGGCTGTCTCCGTATATCAAAAGTATGCATCGAAATTATCAATCAGATATATCCCGATGCAGAAGGCAGCGGGATGTATATGATTGATAATTTTACCAAGTGTTTAGACGTACTGAGATATTCAGCCTGTTTTCGTATTACTAAAACCTAAATAAGGTGAAATTTGCCCTAATCACGTGACGTCTCAGTGTGACGAATAGCCATTAATACGTCATGGGTAGAAGCAGGCAGTATATGTAGGTCATAGGTATTTAAAAATATATGAATGGCCCAAAATGAGAGTAAATGATCAAAGCACTGACACTGATGCAAAGTGGGTGTTATGTATACTGCTACTATCTGTATTGACCAATACTGCTGCTACGACTGGACTGCTACTACCGACCTATAGCCTATATCTATAGGTACAGGGTCCATATTGATGAAATATATATTTGACGCTCTCTGATTGGCAGGGCTGCTGAACCTGCGCGGCTCGGACGTGGAGTACAACCCGGTCTTCTTCTCATACTGCATCGTCGAGAAGGACAAAATCACGTACGTCACATCTTATCAATGTCAGACGGGTCCAGGGGTGTTTCCTAAATAATAACCCCAACAACAGTACAATATCCAGTTTGTGGATCTGCATGGAGTTGTCCCTATGCCGTCACTGCCATATGAGGAATATAGTAGGCATGGATTGCCCCAGCAGCCAATGACTGCATTCAGACCAAACCACGACCTTCACCCTGACCTCCTTTCATAGTGTTAATAGCGCCTTGGGACTGTTCTACAGTCTATAGTTGACCTGAATTTCTTCGGACAAAACCACCCTCAGATTCTGCAAGGACCAGGGGAGTGTTTCCTAAAGAACCTGCACAATGATGTCCTGTTCAGTGTGTGCATTCAGTCAGGTCCTGGGGTGTTTCCTAAATAACTGACACAAAATGTGTATTTTGTTAGTGAGGATTGCTTTGGTATGCATAAAGACTTTTATTATCCACCTAATAGAAAGTGTCCATAGAAAACATATGGGTAGCGTGTATCTACATACCCAGAGCATATCTATATATGTTGTATGCTCCAGGTTGCAAAAGCCGGTGCATATGGAAAAATAGTGCGTATGAAAAAGTAGTGCATACCTAAAATGAACTAATATCGGTACCCCAATTATCAGGAAAAGGTGGATGATAAATACAAAAGCGGTTGTATACTCCTCGGAGTTGACTCTGCCCAATATCCTTGCATGCGCTTGAATATTACAATACATCAACTTCCCCGAGAATACCACAGCTTGTATCTGAAACCAGTCAATATTGTGTATGTAGTCTTGACTTACACAGAGGTAGAACTGTTCACCTCGTAACACACATTTGTAGGTGGGTGGGCTGTAGTTATACATAGTACAATACTGTGTCCGCTATCACTCCCCACAGACATACTTAAGGACAAACTTTGAGATCCATTGTGAACCAAACTGGTTCGCACAATAACGTTTGTAAAGGAAGTGGTATGGAATAAAAAAACAGTTGAATTCAACAACTTACATCACAATCTTTAGTCTGGCATTATATCAGTAGCAGATGTCACCTTTTTCGTTATCAAATCATCCTTTGATTTCCTGAATGGGGCATCTCCTTGAACAGGCATCCACCATTTTGAATCCTCTCCTGAGTCTAAGTTTGAAAATTGAGCTGGTTCCCCAGACAGTGAAATACGTAATCTGAACAATATTAGCCTTTGATTTAACCTTTTTGAATTGAATTTACATAATGCAGACATGTAATTATTGTTTGGCACACACTTTGATGTGCCTAGACTGTGTTTGAAAAGAGAAACTGCCATTCTCAAAGTTTGCCTATGATCTCAAGTCCGACTCTAGTGAGGAACGAACAGAGTCGCACCACGTCTGACTAGGTGGGCTGGTGTCATCCTGTTTTCCCCTGACTACTGATATCAGAGCCCTCCTCTAACCTCCTCTGATGTAAATTACAGACTGTATCTACTGAACCGTGACGACCGCCTCACAGAGGAGATACGAACACACCTCAACACGCAGTCAGACGGAACGTGCGCCGACCCGGCCAACTGTGTCCAGGTGAGTGTATAAAGTACCAGACCCAAAACAGAGCCTTGAGGTACTCAAACTGTAAAGTACCAGACCCAAAACAGAGCCTTGAGCTACTCCAAACTGTAAAATACCAAACCTAAAACAAGGCCTTGAGGTACTCCAAACTGTAAAGTACCAGACCCAAAACAGAGCCTTGAGGTACTCAACTGTAAAATACCAAACCTAAAACAGAGCCTTGAGGTACCCCAAACTGTAAAATACCAGACCCAAAACAAGGCCTTGAGGTACTCCAAACTGTAAAATACCAGACCCAAAACAGAGCCTTGAGGCACTCAAACTGGAGGTTTTATTCTTCTATTGTAAAGTGATCCATATTGGAATGTGAAGATTAAGAAATTGATCTCACAGGAAGTTGTAGAGGTTTCATCATGAAGATTGTCTCATGTCTCACACCAAAGTCTCTGTCTTTGTAGAATCCTGGCTCTGAAACTATCAGTAACATGGTATAACAATTATATACACATATGTATGTATACATATATGTACATGTACATAGTCATATTTTCAATACATATTCATAGTATTCATATCTCACACCTCTGGTTCAGAACTTAAGTGATCATACCTCACTTTCACACCTCTCCTCTGGTTCAGAACTTAAGTGATCATACCTCACTTTCACACCTTTCCTCTGGTACAGAACTTAGGTGATCATACCTCACTTTCACACCTCTCCTCTGGTACAGAACTTAAGTGATCATACCTCACTTTCACACCTTTCCTCTGGTACAGAACTTAAGTGATCATACCCCACTTTCACACCTCTCCTCTCGTACAGAACCTAAGTGATCATACCTCACTTTTTCACCTCTCTTCTGGTACAGAACTTAAGTGGTCATACCTCACTTTCACACCTCTCCTCTGGTACAGAACTTAAGTGGTCATACCCCACTTTCACACCTCTCCTCTGGTACAGAACTTAAGTGATCATACCCCACTTTCACACCTCTCTTCTGGTACAGAACTTAAGTGATCATACCTCACTTTCACACCTCTCCTCTGGTACAGAACTTGAATGTTTAGACCTCACTTTCACACCTCTCCTCTGGTACAGAACTTGAATATTCACCCCTCACTTTCACACCTGCAGGTGAAGAACTATGACCAGTTCTACCCGGACATGGAGGCTCTTCGCACGGCACCGGGCATCGATCATGTCTGGGTGTCTCCGATGGCCAGCTACGCCCTCTTCTCCAGCCTCGGCCAAACAGAGGTAAGCTGCATGGAGTTGTCCCTATGCCTTCACTGCCATATAAGGAATATAGAAGGCATGGATTGACCCAGCAGCCAATGACTGCATTCAGAGCAAACCACGACCTTCACCCTGACCTCCTTACATTGTGTTGATAGCGCCCTTGGACGGTTTTACAGTCTATAGTTTACCTGAATTTCTTGGGCGAAAACCACAGGTGTCTCCGGCATTGAATCACGTCTTCGGGCACATTAACCAAAGAGGTGGCGCATTTGAAACATCTGGTGCTGTCTGGAACATCTATGTCTTTTTATAATCTGTAAATAAATGCATGATTACCATAGTTTGAGGAAAAATTCTGCTGATAATTGTTCAGATAAGAGAGAAATTGCATATGAATCTGAAAAGAAATAATTCCATACTCACAAATTATTGATTCAAGGGAATTCTGCTTATTCTTTGGCATAAAGGATACCTGGGAGCTGTTTCAAAAGTCGGGAGGGTGCTAAACGAGAGGACTCACCGCCAAAGCGAGAGCTAACAATGGCACTTGAAGTGTCGCTGTCGAGGTGGAGGTGCCGCTCGCTATTGGGTATTGGTAGCGGTTTTGCTGCCGCTTTGATTCAAAGTGCCGCTCGCTGTTGCGGCCTCTCGCTTTGAAATGTGATGTGCCGCTGGCGAGACTTCACTCGACTTTTGAAACAGCTCCCTGATTAAATTGCATGTAAATCAGAAATGAAATAATAACACACATGAAAATAAAAGATCTTAAGAAATCTGCTTATTAATCTTGTGAATAAATAACTGATAGATGGTGAATTATTTAATGACAGATATTTGATTTTTAGGCTGAGGCGAAGAGGAAGGCCTACTTAGAGCCTTCCCGCGTGAGGGCGCTGAAGGGCAGGAAGAACCCGGTGGAGGTGGAAGGCCTCAGACGCTGTCACGTAAGTGTTCACCAATTATCTCATCACATCTGAACTAATGAGCTGGACTCTAGTAATATAATTGTTTTTCACTTCATACAAGTATTTTATAGAAGATGTTGGTTTCCCTTCATACAAGTATTTGATATAATTTGTTGGTATTCATTTCACACAAGTATTTGATATGATTTATTATTATTCACTTCATACAAGTATTTGATATGATTTGTTGGGTTTCACTTCATACAAGTATTTGATATGATTTGTTGGGTTTCACTTCATACAAATATTTGATATGATTTATTGTTTTTCACTTCATACAATTATATTTTTTTTCACTTCATACAAGTATTTGATATAATTTGTTGGGTTTCACTTCATACAAGTATTTGATATAATTTGTTGGTATTCACTTCATACAAGTATTTGATATAATTTGTTGGTATTCACTTCATACAAGTATTTGATATAATTCATATTCACTTCATACAAGAATTTGATAGAAGGGTTTCGCTTCATACAAATATTTGATATAATTTATTGTTTTTCACTTCATACAGTTATATTGTTTTACACTTCATACAAGTATTTGATATAATTTATTGTCGTTCCCTTCATGCGAGTATTTGATACAATTCATTGTCATTCATTTCACACAAGTATTTGATATGATTTGTCGCTTTTTACTACATACAAGTATTTGATATAATTCATTGTTATTCACTTCATACAAATATTTGATATGATGTATTGTCACTTCATACAAGTATTTAATATGATTTATTGTTGTTCACTTCATACAAATATTTGATATGATGTATTGTCACTTCATACAAGTATTTAATATGATTTATTGTTGTTCACTCTATACACATATTTAATATAGGATGTTGGTTCTCACAGATTCGCGACTCGGCTGCGCTCGTGGAGTTTGTGTCGAGACTGGAGAAGGATGTGAAAGAAGGACTCCGTGAATGGGACGAGATTTCTGCCTCCGACACACTCGACAACATCCGAAAGTAGGTTTTTATGGAGTTAATCCCTCGTTATATTAAGTTAACAGCTCTCAAGTTTACAATCTCAGACCAGGAGAGACCAGAGAAGTCTAAGGATGAATCAGAAGATCAAATAATTGAATGATTTCATGACGAATTAGAAAACTGATATGATATAATCTGAACAATATTCAAATTATATATATAAACTAAACTAAGTGAAACCACCGCATATGTGATGAGGTTTGTATGATCAATGCTCTCATAATTTCTCACAGGCTCTAAGCCTTTTTCTTCAAACTCACCAACAAAACTCGGTACGCGTTTCACTCATGTATCCTAACCAAGTCTCTTATATTTCTGACCGTGAATTATGAATTATAATGCAGAATTGAGTATCGAGTAATAGAGGATATAGTCCCAGAAATGGATTTATTAAATCCCCTCCTTTCTGTTCGCATGATATTTTATGAGAAACCGTAATTACTGAGCCTGTAGTGATGGCCGTTCGGGGCTACTCATCCCATAACTGCAGCCACACGGCATAAGCGAAGGGCCATACAGGGATGCAAGTTCGCCGACAATTGACGGAAATCAGAAATTTCTTCATTTTGAAATATGATCATTAACAAAGTATAAACCGTTAGCATTGACGCACAAGCCGGGAAACCGACACAGTCAGTACTTTGGCGGCAGTTAAACACGCCAAGGGCCGTTGACACTGCCGTCAGAGTTCCGCCAAGTGCCGAAATTTTGTTTGACGGCATGGGGGGGGGGCGTCCCCCCCCCCCCCCCATGCCATCAAACAAAATTTCCCCCAATACGCCCCAGTTTTTTTTGTGTTTATGTTTCCGACTTTTTCATCAGTCCCGACTTTCATCCCTGGGGCCATACTAATGGGGTGGAAGACCGACAACAATCAATACTACAGACTCAATGATTATGTTTCCTTATTATTTTCATATACCTGAGAATCAAGCCATTTTATGCACAGCTTGCCAGTTGGACCGAACATTATTTAAACGTCATACACACAAGTGTTAAATACCTGCAAAAACAGTCCCGAATGATAATACTATGTTATGCCCTATGATATGGCATTGGAGAAATTGATTCGATAAGATGGATAATAAACTCATGGTTTTGGGACAGGCAGCTCTGTAAACCACACAAGGTTTAATACGCTCGCTAACTCTCTTATATTATCATGTGTTAACCACTCTTTGTTGATGACAAAACTATTGATTACTGCCTATGTACTCTATATAGAGTCTGTATATGAAGTGCTCGTGCATTACTACATGTCAAACTCTCGATGTTTACAGCCACAAAGCAGCGATCATTGTTAGAACATGCTCTATATATATATATGTTGCCTAAAGGCTAGAGTGGTCACATATAGACTTCCAGTGCTACTCACTGTGATATTGGGAAAGGAGCAATGTGCCAGTGTCTTAGTGTCTTAGAGGCATACCCGGCTCACCATGACCAATCACACAAGACCAAAATACCTCATTGACCTACTGGCACTTGATGTGTTTGGATCCTAAACTCAAGCAGTTCCAGGAATGATAAGTTGACTGCAAGTGGGTTACTATAAAAGAAATCTATGAAACTTTAGGCTCAAAGCTCGTATCTCATCGGGTTTGAATCACATAGTAATTCACGAAGCAAAGCTGCATGAATTACTTAGCGATTCAAACGAGATGGGATCAAGCTCTCACCCTAAACTTGAATAGGTTTCTGAATTTATCTCACCCTTCACATTGACTAATGAGCTAACATTTGTGACATAATCCCCCATTGGATATTTGCCCTAAATATCTCATGGGTGTTGGATACGAGTTCCCAATGTTAAGTGTATGGAGAATAAATACCAGGGCTGAGATAAAGAAAACTATCCCTAGACTGAATGTATCCCTAACCCTTTGATTGTTATTCATTTGTAATTGCACTCTCATTCATCAATGAAGAAGAGATCATTTTCTCCTAGTTAGAGCGTGCTCTTGCGCTATATACGTTGCCTATAAAAGGTTACTATCTCTTCACTATCCGCGTGCTATTCGCTGTGCTATTGGATAGGGAGCAGGGTGCCAGGGTCTGAGAGGCATGCCCAACTGACCTTGGCCAATCACTCGAAACCGAAATACCACTTTGACCTACTAGTGTTTGATATGTTTGGATCCTAAAGATAGACTCAGGCAGAAATGGCAAGTTGACTGGGTGCAAGTGGTTACAGAAAACAATCCATAGACTGAACGTAACCCAACCCTTTGATTGATACACATCTATAATTGCATGCTCATTCATCAATGATGAACAGACCATTGCTCCTAGTATATTGACAACACGTTACTGGTGCGTTACAGATCTCAGGAGCACAACAAGGGTCTGAGCTTCCACACCATCTCCGCCTCCGGGTCTAACGGCGCCGTCATCCACTACACGGCCTCCAACGCCACCAAGAAGGCCATCACCACCTCCGACATGTACCTGCTCGACTCGGGCGGCCAGTACCTGTGAGTCTCTTAAAGCTGACATGGTATACTTATTAAAGATGGAATATAACAAAACTAAAACTGAACTGCCGTAAAGCCTAACCTCCGACATGTACCTGCTCGACTCGGGCGGCCAGTACCTGTGAGTCTCTTAAAGCTGACACGGTATACTTATTAAAGATCGAATATTACAAAACTAAACTCCCGTAAAGCCTAACCTCCGACATGTACCTGCTCCACTCGGGCGGCCAGTACCTGTAAGTCTCTTAAAGCTGACGTGATATACTTATTAAAGATGGAATATAACTTAACTCCCGTAAAGCCTAACCTCTGACATGTACCTGCTAGACTCGGGCGGCCAGTACCTGTAAGTCTCTTAAAGCTGACACGATATACTTATTAAAGATGGAATATTACAAAACTAAACTGCCGTAAAGCCTAACCTCCGACATGTACCGGCTCGACTCGGGCGGCCAGTACCTGTAAGTCTCTTAAAGATGACGTGATATTATACTTGTTAAAGATGGAATATAACTAAACTGAACTGCCATAAAGCCTAATCTCTGACATGTACCTGCTCGACTCGGGCGGCCAGTACCTGAGAGCCTCTTAAAGATGACGTGATGTTATACTTGTTAAAGATGGAATATAACAAAACTGAACTGCCATAAAGCCTAACCTCCGACATGTATCTGCTCGACTCGGGCGGCCAGTACCTGTGAGTCTCTTAAAGCTGACGTGATATACTTATTAAAGATCGAATATTACAAAACTAAACTCCCGTAAAGCCTAACCTCCGACATGTACCTGCTGGACTCGGGCGGCCAGTACCTGTAAGCCTCATAAAGCTGACATGATATACTTATTAAAGATCGAATATTACAAAAACTAAACTCCCGTAAAGCCTAACCTCCGACATGTACCTGCTTGACTCCGGCGGCCAGTACCTGTGAGTCTCTTAAAGCTGACACGGTATACTTACTAAAGATGGAATATAACTAAACTGAACTGCCCTAAAGCCTAACCTCTGACATGTACCTGCTCAACTCGGGCGGCCAGTACCTGTAAGTCTCTTAAAGCTGACGTGATATACTTATTAAAGATCGAATATTACAAAACTAAACTCCCGTAAAGCCTAACCTCCGACATGTACCTGCTCGACTCGGGCGGCCAGTACCTGTAAGTCTCTTAAAGCTGACCTGATGTTATACTTGTTAAAGATGGAATATAACTAAACTAAACTCCCATAAAGCCTAACCTCTGACATGTACCTGCTAGACTCGGGCGGCCAGTACCTGTAAGTCTCTTAAAGCTGTCATGTTATACTTATTAAAGATGGAATATAACTAACCTAAAACTGAACTGCCATAAAGCCTAACCTCTGACATGTACCTGCTAGACTCGGGCGGCCAGTACCTGTAAGCCTCTTAAAGATGACCTGATGTTATACTTGTTAAAGATGGAATATAACTAAACTGAACTGCCATAAAGCCTAACCTCCGACATGTACCTCCTTGACTCGGATGGCCAGTACCTGTAAGTCTCTTAAAGCTGTCATGTTATACTTATTAAAGATGGAATATAACAAAACTAAAACTGAACTGCCGTAAAGCCTAACCTCTGACATGTACCTGCTCGACTCGGGCGGCCAGTACCTGTGAGTCTCTTAAAGCTGTCATGATATACTTATTAAAGATGGAATATTACAAAACTAAACTGAAATTCCATAAAGCCTAACCTCTGACATGTGCCTGCTAGACTTGGGCGGCCAGTACCTGTGAGTCTCTTAAAGCTGACCTGATGTTATACTTATTAAAGATGGAATATAACTAAACTAAAACTGAACTGCCGTAAAGCCTAACCTCTGACATGTACCTCCTAGACTCAGGCGGCCAGTACCTGTAAGCCTCTTAAAGCTGACGTGATATGAAACTTACTAAAGATGGAATATAACACAATAAAACTGAACTGCCATAACGCCTCAGTCTGTTAAAGCCTAAGCCTGTTAAAGTTGACGTGTTATGAAACCTCATTCTTAAAGCTGAAATAATAAAGAAGTTTGTTCATCCTGAAGACTTGGAATGTAAAGCCCCTAAAAGTTTAAGTCTGCTGAGGTTGACGTGGTTTTGAAACTTCAATCATAAAGCTGAAATAGGGCAAGATAAAAACCTTGTTAATCCTGTAGGCTTGAAACTGAATTCTATCAAAGTCAGCTGAAGTTGAAGTCTGTTAAAGATGATGTGTTACAAACAGGTAAAATTCCTAAAGCCTGGAGTCTGAGATCTGATTTGTACTAAATTAAAGCCGGTCAAGATTGTGTAAATGAAGGTTGACGTATGATACATTTCTTTGCATTTATCAGAGGATAATTGTATTTGAGTTGATTTGACATATTTCATCTTTAATTCTAGGGACGGCACCACTGATGTCACCAGAACCTTCCACTTTGGAGAACCAACAGACTTTGAGAAGGTACGCACAGTAAAACCCCACCTGACGGACACCCCATGCAAGGCGCCACCCTGTGTTAACCGACACTTTTACTCGGAACGAGATTTTCTCCCTCTATAAGATATTTAACCCCGTGTAAGCAGAGATCCTGTGTAAGAGGAAACCCCGTGTAAGCA
This sequence comes from Alentia gelatinosa, assembly GCA_950022655.1. NCBI lineage: Eukaryota > Metazoa > Annelida > Polychaeta > Phyllodocida > Polynoidae > Alentia > Alentia gelatinosa. The sequence goes on along the minus strand of OX465580.1, from coordinate 138,579,867 downwards.
GGCACCCCGTGCAAGCGGCCACCCCGCATTAACAGACAGATAAAAACCTTTAAACTTCATCTTATCAGACAATTGGCGGGACCCCTTATCAAGGCTGGGTGGTGTGGGGACCACACTATCTTGATTCATTGATTATCTTGATTCATTGTTCATGGTGTGTGAGTGAGATGGGTAGACTGGTGTCAAGGGTTCATGACGCCTTGAGCCCGGGACGATTTGAGCCCTGGATGCCTTGAGCCTTTCTGTGGACGCCTTGAGCCTACCCTCTGGACGCCTTGAGCCTACCCCGCAGCTCGTAGCATACAACATATCTGTAGGTTACAGGCAAGTAGATACATGCTACTCATGTGTTTTCTACAGACACTTTGTATTAGGTGGATATATCGGTATGCTCCGGGTATGTCCTACGTGTCCCTATGTGTTTTCTATGGACACTTTGTATAAGGTGGATGTGTCTGTATGCTTCGGGTATGGAGATACACACTACTAATGTGTTTTCTGTGGACACTTTGTATTAGGTGGATATATCTGTATGCTCCGGGTATGGTGATACATACTCCCTATGTGTTTTCTGTGGACACTTTGTATTAGGTGGATATATCTGTATGCTCCGGGTATGGTGATACACACTCCCTATGTGTTTTCTATGGACACTTTGTATTAGGTGGATATATCTGTATGCTCCGGGTATGGTGATATACACTCCCTATGTGTTTTCTATGGACACTTTGTATTAGGTGGATATATCTGTATACTCCGGGTATGGTGATATACACTCCCTATGTGTTTTCTATGGACACTTTGTATTAGGTGGATATATCTGTATGCTTCGGGTATGGAGATACACACTCCCTATGTGTTTTCTATGGACACTTTGTATTAGGTGGATATATCTGTATGCACCGGGTATGGTGATACACACTCCCTATGTGTTTTCTATGGACACTTTGTATTAGGTGGATATATCTGTATGCTCTGGGTATGGTGATACACACTACTAATCTCACTTCTAATCATTATCCACCTATATTTTAGGTGGATAATGATTAGAAGGAAACCCACGAGATGAAAATAGTTGGTCCCGAGTGTGACTGCAAAGTAATTCACGAAGCAAATCTGGGTAAATTCTTTTGAATTCAAATGAGGTGGAGTGCGGACCAAGCTATTATCATTATGTGGGTTTCTGATTTTATCTCACCCTGTATAACATTATTTATTGATAAAATGGATCACCCAATTAGCCATTGAGTATTGGGTTCACGAACTTCACGGCCGTGGAGTACGAGTTCCTAATGTTAAGCCTATGGAGAAAAATACCAGGGTGAGATAAGGCACTGTTTTGGAGAACGAGGCGTATCTTGAGAGAACCTTTGCCCACCGCGAATGGTTTTGTGGACAGGCGGCTGTAAACCACGAGAGGTTGACGCGTAGTAATACACGAGCGCTAGCCCCTAAGTGGTTTACAGAGCTGCCTGTCCACAAAATCATCGTTTGTTGCATTTATTAATCATCTTTTCAAATAAATCAAACCCAGTAATTGCCATATTAAAGGGTATAACAATAGGGACTCTTTCTTTGCTCTATAGCACAAAGGGAATATTTTTCCATATATCATGGGTTTGAGGCCGTATACCACAGATTTTAATCCGCATACCACAGTTATGGTATCTGACAGGTTTTATATACAATGGGTCGTGGTTTACTGAGTCCCCATACATTTTCAATGGGGTCCTTGTATATGATGGATAATAAAGACCGGTACGTTACGTGTATTTCAGGAGGCGTACACGCGCGTCCTCATGGGGGTGATTGACCTTGCGACGGCCGTGTGGCCTGAGGGTACGTACGGCCGTGACCTTGACGTGCTGGCGCGCCGTCCGCTGTGGTCCGTCGGGCTCGACTACCGGCATGGGACGGGGCACGGCATCGGCTTCTTCCTCAACGTGCACGAAGGTAAGTCGGCACTGACTCCACGTAAGGGCAGGTCAGCCAACTTGCCTTGAACATGTCAAAACCCATGTCATTCAGCTGGAAGATGAATATGATGATCTCAAAGTGTTGTAGAACACATATCTAACTTAAAAATCAGGGTCACCATGCTGATTTTTGATTTAGAGATTCATGTAATGAGATGATTATAAAAGAATATATAGAATTTCTGAAAAGACTAGTTATATGTGTAGTAGGCCAGAGTCTATCTGACAAAAATCTAAACCTGAAATGGCACTTAGCGTATAATATATGGAGGCTGCCATTTTGCCCCGACGCCAAACAAGTGGCGTCCTCATGTGATTTCCCTGGAATATAATGGAGGTTGGCCCCTGACGGGTCACACTGCAACTACCGGTCCCCTAGTGGATGTCTGAGGAACAGGGTAGGCTATGTACCATGTAGTATGTATAGTTTAACCACTGACCACAGACCTGGGAGCTGTTGTACTAATGCTGCATGCCTTATAATGGATGGTTCAGAATGCCAGTGTCACTGTTATATGCCTACACTGCTTGCCTCGCTATCTCCAGGCTAACGGTTATCGCCGGTACAGTATTCTGTGCTGCAGGCTGTAGGGCCAGGGTGCACCCCTCTCATAAGATCTCACACTCTCTAAATCATATTCTGTACTCTCACTACGCTCTATGGACAAGAATTCTTAACAAACTAGGCTTAGAGCCATGAGAATCCACTGGCCTGCCTCCCGTGCTAAAGAGGTACATCAATGCAACCCAAAGATTCCTATAATCTCAATGATGCCACCTAGCGGGAATACAGTGTGCCAGTGGATTCTCAAGGCTCTAAGCCTAGTTCGTTAAGAATTCAGTTAACAGTGCAGTGAGAACCTTGTACAGAATACGAGTTAGAGAGTGTGAGATCTTATGAGAGGGGTGCACCGTTAGCATGCTGATCAGTGGTGCGAAGTAATGTGCAACACAGTCACCACTGCTCACACACACTCCACCCGTTACAACTCCAGTTACCATCTGGTGGTAGTTGGCCATACTACAATGTCATGGTGGGTTGCCTCCCACCTCGATTCGCTCAGGTACTAAGAAAGAACTGCATCAATATCTGTAGATACTGAAAATATGCCATGAGTTTTGGCATCTCACGAGGCAAAGCCTCGTGAGATTACGTAGCAAACCAAAATATAAATGGCATATTTTCAGTATAAATCTATGGATCGAGTGCGGTTCAGATATTATCTCATCCCTATCATTGAATAATTGGCTTGTGATATAACTTGTGATATCACTTGTGATATAATTCTCATTGAGTATTTTTTTCTAAATACTCCATGGGCGTTGAGTACGAGTTCTCAATGTTAAGTCTATGGGGGGAAAATACCAGAGGTGAGATAAAGTGCTCAAAGGGTCAAGGTCACCGCAGTTGTAAAGGTTACTCAACAGGAAGTAAAGTGTAACACAGACCTTACTGCAGACACAAAGACACACTCACAACAGGGAGCTGTTTCAAAAGTCAGGAGGGCGCTAAACGAGAGTACTCACCGCCAAAGTGAGAGCTAAGAATGGCACTTGAAGCGTCGCTGCCGAGGTGGAGGTAGCGCTCGCTATTGGGTATTGGTAGCGGTTTTGCTGCCGCTTTGATTCAAAGTGCCGCTCGCTGTTGCGGTCTCTCGCTTTGAAATGCAACTTGCCAATGGCAAGACTTTCACTCGACTTTTGAAACAGCTCCCAGATCTTTCATGGTGCCTCGGCTTACAGGGTGTGGGATCTATGCTTGGAGAGTGATACATAGTTACACCGCCTCTCAATGCCCCTCAGACCTGATCAATCCATTGTAGTGCAGTAGGTATCTTGAAGCAAATTATGCTTTCGCTCATTGGATTATAAACTAGGAATGCTTACTACAAAATATTCTTAGCTCATCCAATTGCTAACAAGGCCTAGCTTCATGGTCATTTTATGCAAAATACACCCAAAAGAGAGTACAAAATGGTAGACAGTGGATTATGGGAAGGTAACTCGCATCTTGAGTATAAACAAATGTTGATGTTTATCTGATACTAAACAGTTTTGATGTGCATGTTGAATTTATTTATTTGTCTTTACTACTGGTAGCCTTAGATTATGATTGCGCGACTGGCAAATGTTTTCATAGGGCCTGTTGCGAAAAATCTCATGTATACCCATTACCAAGTTGTGCCACGGTGGAGTACACCAGGTGGTGTCAGTGTATAGTTGGAGGAGACGTTGATGACTTCTATAGGAAAGTGGTTGGTGAAGGCAATACACATATGATACAGCTATGAGAAGCCTTCCCAATTAATTACCGTGAGGATGAGATACTTCCCTGTCATGGTCAAATTGTCTTCCTGCTGGGTATTTGATGTATACACTACGCAGAGCCTCAAAATATGGTTCTGTTCAGTAATGCAGGTTTAAATGTTAAGCCAAAAATTGAAAGTTGTCCTTGCGAAATATAGGTTCTTTTGGGGAATGGTATTTATTAATAATTCACCCAAACAAAGCGCTGATTTCCTGTGGCAAGGCGACACCAGTAATTAGTTCATCAAATCAAAAAATGCGGAATTAATTGACACAACGATTGTTTCAATGAAAGCTGGCCATTTATTGAGGTATGTATAATTTTTTTTCTGAACACTTCTAATACTTCAAGACACTATTATATCATTTGTGAAAGGAAAAGCAATAATAGACCAATTTGAACCCTGTATATAGTCAAGGGGAAATTAAATGTATATGCTTAGATAATAGATAGATAAATAAATAGTGTGCATGCAGATCATTTTTGACCAGTTTTGTTGATTATGATTTTCAGGCCCGGGTCGCATTGGCAAAGGCTATTATCGCACGAGCTATGAGAGTCCGCTAGATGGAGAGATGTTCTTCTCTGATGGTGCGTATGCATCATTTTAAAGAGATTATTATTCGCAAGGGTAATTTATGTTACAAAATCAATTACGGGATAAATGTGATAAAGTAAATATTACATATCATATATATTTGTCTTGTGGTCAGCATTCAAGGGATGTACATTCTACATCCATGTTTTTCTCATATTGATTTTTTTTATTTCTTTATGAATAATCTATAGATATCTTGATTATAATGTGTATAAAGAGTAGCAGATGGGTATAAAGAGTAGCAGATTTTCACAACTAGTAATGATATATATATACCGTAATACTGACATCTCAGTTTTGTGTTTCAGAGCCGGGATTCTACAAAGACGGAGAGTTTGGTGTGAGACTCGAGACAATTGTCATGACGAAACCTCTAAAACTTCCCGTGAGTTCAGTTTCTAAATCTTCATATTCCAATATGGATCATATGACATTACAATAACAAAATTTCAATTTGAACAACTTATTCACAGGGCAATCCAACCATTTATCTCACCCCTGGTATATTTTCACATTGACTTAACATAGGACATTCATGCCTCTTTTGCAAAGCCTGAAAAATGGTTTTGATTCATTATTCTCATCTCTGGCATCAAAGTGTAGTTACAACAATTGACTATTTATGATAGCCTCTAGTGTTTTGGCTACATATAAGACTGAGATACTACAAAAGGTTGATTCTGGAGTATAACCTTTCAAGGAATATGATTCATAATCAACACAATCAATGTTAATTTTGTGATGACATCTAGTTTTAAAGCTTGTTTATGCTATTTATGTCTCAAGACAAAAATGGTATTATATAAAAATGAATAGATAAATACTGCAATGGTGGATTGTACATTTCAATGAAAAATTCTCATTTCAGAATCGTTTTGGCGATAAGGACTATTTAGGATTTGAGGCTTTTACGCTGGTGCCTTTTGAGCCTCATTTAATCAAGTTGGAGATGTTGAACTCAGCTCAGGTGAGATTTTTTAAATATTACTTCCCTGATGAAATATTGGCATACCCATTGTCTATGTGCACACTTCACTCAGTGGTCCTTTTAATTAACATTGGCATGTTTCCTCCTGTCTCATATACAAACATTATTCCCATGTATGGCTTGGACAAAGATAGATCTGGGAACAGTTTCATGATAACTTAATCAGATCAAAAGTTACTAAGCTTTGCATTGTTTGAATCACCAGAGCCATGGCCCAGTCTGACCCAAGTGACACTTTTTGATCTCCATCATTGATCTCCATCCAACTTGATATCATTCATTGGATTTTCATTGAGATGACCATGAATCCTATGCCATAGGGCAATTGCTAAACATGCTTGTAGTGTATAAACCCACAAACTAGTTCAGTGGCTGACTGCATTGTTGGTATGCAGGCAATACCTGCAGGCAACCGACAGAAGCCAATTTCTTAAATTTTATGGGATGTTGCTTTCGTGGCCCAATCTACTGCACCAAATATCGTAATGGTGGCAATATGTGTAGTGGCTACATGATGCTCTTTTGTATTTCTGCAGACATCCCAATAGAACACCCCCTTAAGTATGATAAAGTTACATACTCAACAATCTCACATACTGCCATATTAAAAATAATTCGTCACCTGTTTACAGAGACGCTGGCTGAACGACTACCACAAGAAGGTACAGGAAGAGGTTGCAGAAAAGGTGCTCAAAGCTGCTGGCAAGACTTTAGCCTATGAGTGGGTGACGTCAAGGACAGGGGCCGTGCCAGATACACCGATCTACACGACAAGCTCTGCTCCGCACGTCACTGTGCCAGCCCTGCTCAGCCTGCTTGTCATCTCACTATGCTCACTGTCCGTCAAGACTCTCTAGAAAAAGAGTTCATATTTGTTTCCATTTTTAATGGAAGAGCACTGCACTCATAATCAATGTAGAACCTTGCTTAAACTGCCACTCTCCTGTCATGCCCAAAGTGTTCCCCTTAAAATAGGAGAGCTCCTCAAGTTGGTTAAACTCAAACATCTAATGAAGAGTAAATAATGAGTAACAGTGTACCCTTAACAAGGTGTCTCCTTAAGGGCATATCGGACAATATGGCTTGAAAAGTAAAACCAATGTCATTTTTCTGAAAATTGAAAACAATGATCTTGAAGTACTGTAGAGCACATACCTGACTTAAAAATCAGGGGTCATCGTGCTAGATTTGGATTTATTGAGCAATATTTTTATATTAGATTATATAGAAATTCTAAAAAGTTGTTTTTCGCATAGTGAAACCAATGTCATTTTCCTCAAACTTTCAGAAAAATCATAGGTCACCGTCCTTGTTTTTGAAAGAATTGGAAGAAAACAATATTTTTCAGTACATTTCCTATATAAATCAAGCAAATGTTAATTGGCCTAGTTTACCTATTAAAATTGGATAAACTGGACAAAACATCAAATCTACTCATTTAGAATTAGAATGAATCAAAAGGAACCAAATTAGACAGTCAATTGAAAATATCTAAAAAATCACCAGATGGCACCACCGTGAATTGTAGGATATGCCTTTAAGCAGGGTTTCCCTTAAGTAGGGTGGTCCTTATGCAGGGTGCTACTGTATTTCACACTCTCAATTAACTTAAGTTTATGGTTAGGGGAGTCACATTCTAGATTAGCACTACACAGCACTGGATGATTGATCGCAGTCTCCTAGCAGATTCTTCATGGTGGCTTTTATGGCTTGCAGTAAGGAATCTCTGATAGGAGAGTGGATTAAGAGCACAGCTTGCATGGTTGGTTTCTGTACCTCTAATACTAATAGTATGGTTGATTCAGAAAACCCAGGGGCCTGTTTTTCAGACAGCGACGTCTTTATTTGTAGTGATCACAAAAGAGTGACCAGTTGGGCGACCAAACCAGTGATCATGACCAAAAAGTGTTCCTCAGACCTGGTCGCTGTTCAGCTGTTATGATCACTGTTGGTCCAAGGCCCATTCAAAAACAAAAGCATGTCTCAAATGTATATTACTCAACAGAAAATTGTGAAATTTGGGAATAAGATAAAACAGATATAGATAATTCATCGCAGTAAATATGTCACCAACTGGTCACAACTCTGGAACCCAAAACAGTGACCACGACAGTTTACCCCTCTAAATGGTCGCACATGTTATGACGACTTATCTCTGGAACCCAAAGGTCTCCAAACAGTCACTAACTGGTCACTATGGGAAATGGTCACAACTAAAATACAGGCCCCAGATTCTGAAGCAAGGTTCAGCCTTCTATTCTACTGCTACTAAACTAATAAGACCAATGTATCTGAGAGAGGAACTGTGATCAACAAAGACTGTGCCAAATAGAGCATAACCCAGCTGATTTTCTGTTACTAAGTACTGATTTCCTTACTAACATGTCACATTTTGATGCTTTGTGTTTTATTCTAGATTATTACGTTTTCAAAGCTTATCAATATTTTCTAGCTAACTGTAATGTTATTAGAGTGCTTACTTTGTGATAATTGTGATGTTTTTGTGTTTCATGATGAGAACAAGTAAAAGGCATGTTACAACTTTCATATGGCACAGAGCCTACCCTGCTTCCCCAGCCATCCACTAGGGAGCTCAGCAGGACCTCGAGATGGCGCCACCAGTCAGGGTTAACCCCCATTGTTCTATTCGTTGACAATTCAGAGCCAAAACACAAAGGTGGCACCACATATTTGATATCAGGGGTTTATGGTGGTGCCCATGTTAGAAAGGCTCTGTACTGTAAACATGATGGGATTGCCGTAGGAAGCATACTCGATGAGATTCTGGAGGAATCAGACTAGTTTATATGGTCCTTTCAACATCCTTAGCACACCACATCCTCTCTATGAATTTTTTAATAGTTTTTATTCTTGAAACACCTTTATCCTCTTAACTTGAGTTCAGCCTAATACATATGGTGCTTAGATGCTTCTGTAGAGAAGGATATTTTATCCCAACTAAGAGGGTGCTAACTGTTTTGGTTTATTAAGAAGATGGAATTGGTATAAATAGGGTAAAAGAGGATGTGAAGTACTTTGAAGAAGGCCTTTGAGCATCATAAAGCACATTCTTGGAGAACAAAAAATTACCTGATTTATTCAGTGTTATATGTACCGCGGTTTGATCTGAGTATTAAGTTTGTTGTCGAAAGCATTTCTTGTTATGATTGAACATGTTTTCTAATCATGATTGTATTTTTCATTGAATGTTTTTTTGCTATACACAGGAGAACCTCACACACATTCGCTTTACTGCCACTGACCTGTGATTGAAATAAAAAATCTGTTTATGATTAACATTGTGTTTATTATGACTATATTTATAAAGAACAATGTTTGTACCATTCAAAGGTGAATGGATCGGATGTACGGAAGAACAGTGTGTATACATTGAGAACATCAATAAAAGATCTAAAAAAAAAAGAAAAAAAAAGTGAACCTCAGCAAGAAATAGGTGGTTTTCCTTACTCTATTTTGTTATACTGGTAATAAGCCATTCGTCGGTCTATGTCAAGGCTACATTGGCCATGAGAGCAAACTCTTGCCACGCATACATTAGCTCTGGTGGAGTACAATTTGGGCTGCCTCGACACTCTGTGGTAAAGGGTATATCAGATTGTTGCGACAGGCCCTACGAAAACATTCACCAGTCGCGCAATCATTATTTGAAAATCTAAGGCTACCAGAAGGAAAAACAAAGAATGAATTCAACTTCAAATGAACTATTTAGAATCAGATGTACAATGTGCAACATTTGTTTATACTCCAGATGCTAGTCCCTTCCCACAATCCACTATGCATCATACCCTACTCTCAAGACACCTTTTTCACGTTTTCATTTTCTTTTGTGTGTATTATAAATGAAGCTAGACTTCACTCTCAATTAATTGAGCTAGGAATAATTCCTAGCAAGCATCTGCTTCATAAATCTACAACTACCCAAACCATACTTTGCATTGAGTTTGGGATTGGATCCCATCAACTTGTAAGTTGTAGCAGAGCGAATCCAGAGGTGAGTGGCCAATCGCTATCAAGGTGGGAAATAGTGATCGTCAAGTACACCAGGTGGTGTCAGTGTATAGTTGGAGGAGACGTAGATGACTTCTATAGGAAAGTGGTTGGTGAAGGCATAGACATATGATACCGCTATGAGAAGCCTTCCTGATTTTTTACCGTGAGGATGAGATACTTCCCTGTCACGGTCAAATTGTCTTCCTTCTGTCTGATAACATAATTCTATTGCCACACTAATGCAGGTTTTGCATTGAAAGTTGTCCTTGTGAAATATATTTCTTTTCGGGAATGGTATTCATTGACAATTCACACAGGCAAAATGGTGATATCCTCTGTGGAAGCAATTTTTCTAATTCATCGAAGAAAAATGAGAAATTGATTGACATAATGTAGGTTTCAGGGAATTGGCATAGTTTTAGGGCAGCACCTAGAAATAGTGCCAATAGTGTGAAAAGTTTAGTCAGGGAGTAATCGGTGCTGGTGTTTTTGTTTGGCATCAGGGACAAAATGGCAGTGCATATATTATGATTGCCACTTGTCATATACGATATTGCATCATTGATGAAAGAAAAAACAACATTGTATATCATGGGAAAATGAAACGTATTTGCTCAAATAATAAAAAATAGCATGCATACAGATCCTCATTGACCAGTTCTATTGATTGTGGTTTTCAGGCCCGGGTCGCATCAACATCGGCTACAGACCCACGCGCTACGAGAGTCCGCTGGATGGAGAAATGTTCTTCTCTGATGGTGTGTATACAACAGTATAAACAAATCATCGTTCACCACATGTTACAAAATCTGTTATGTACGTGATAAGCATTGCATCAAAGTCGATAATTTATATCATATAGATTTTATCTTGTGGTTGGCATTCAGGGGATGTATATTCTACTTTCATATGCAAGTTCTTTTGTGATGTTGATAATTTCTTCCTTGATCTATGCTTTAATATTCAGTTGCTTTCCTCCACTCCCAGACCTCTGTTATTGCCCTTCTTGTTCTTAACAATAACTAGAGAGATTCTTCATTTTCAAGGATTCACATTTCCAGAGAATGCTCACCCCTACCATAAATAATAAATACCCTGAAATTGGTGGTTATACAGTAGAAACCATTACATTGCAATCAAATCCTCACTCTTTCTTATTCATCCATTGGTTGTAATAGAGTGATGATAGATTTGTAAAAGAATTGCAATCATTACTGCAACTTCTAGTATGTGGTAAAAGGGTTCCCATATTAACCAAAGGACATTCCTCTTCACCTTGATTGGGAGGTACAGAACCCTCCTCTCTAGAGGAAAAGATTTTTATAACTTGAAATGTGATTCTTAAACTGTGATACTGACATCTCAGTTTTATGTTACAGAGCCGGGATTCTACAAAGACGGAGAGTTTGGTGTGAGACTCGAGACAATTGTCATGACGAAACCTCTACAACTTCCCGTGAGTTCAATTTCTAAATCTTCACATTCCAATATGAATCACATTACATTAGCCTGATAAAACCTCATTTTCAAAAATCTTATTGGGATGGGAGTTTGCAAACTCATGCCCAATGCTGTTATACATGGCATAAAAAAATACTCCATCATCATTGGGTACAATGACATCACAAACATTATCCAATCAGCAGAGAGCAGATGTCTCATTCTACAATTGGACATTTATGATAGTTGATAGTGTTTAGAGTACATTTAAGATTGAGATTGAAATATTATTTGGGAGTATAAGGAAATATCAATCATAATTACCAAAATCAATATTAATTTTGTGATGACAACTAGTTTTAAAGCTTGCTTATTATATTTGCATTTTGAGACTGTGCAAATTAAAATGTTATCAAATAGACATGAATAGCTAAATGCTGCAGCAGTAGCTTTTAATCTTATGTATTTCAAAGGAAAATTTTTCATTTCAGAATCGTTTCGGGGATAAGGACTATTTAGGATTCGAGGCTTTTACGCTGGTGCCTTTTGAGCCTCATTTAATCAAGTTGGAGATGTTGAACTCAGCTCAGGTGAGACTATTTAAATATTACTACCCCGATGAAATATCGGCATACCCATTGTCTATGTGCACACTTCACTCAGTGGTCTTTTCAATTAGCATTGGCATGTTTCCTCCTGTCTTATATACAAACATTATTCCCATGTGGGACTTGGACAAAAACAATTTTAAGTTTGAAAAACATTTCCTGATATCTTGATTACATCAAAAGCCTCCTTGTGGTGCAGACCGGAACAAAATGGACCAGGGTTGGGAGTTAGCTCAGTGGTAAAGATCACTGGACTTGTAATCCCAAGTTTGTCGGACCTTGTTGATTCGAGTCCCACTGCAACCACTTTTCTCCTTCACCCCCAGCAGTGGTAGATTTACTACTATATCAAAGGCCAATCCTTCTCATACCATGTCTATGTGGTGTGGGAAGTAAAAGAACACTCACCTCGGTAAATGTGTAGGGGTGAGATTTCTACCTACATTCATTTCATAGATTTGGCCAAACCCAAAGTAAGTCTAATTGAACAAATTGGGCATTAAACTACCCAAACAAACAAACAAAAGCCTTTGTACTTGCTTTCCGAAAGAATGCAATTCTTTCTCGGTTTCAGTATATATTTGTAAATTTTTACAATGTATAATCACATAATATATGTAGGTGGCCTGATTGCCCAACATATCAATGAACTGAAGAAGATGGAGGTGCTGATTCTGTACCCATCTGAGGTGCGGGTATTCATAAGTTGCTGCATCAAGACCCACAAAAGATTTCACCCAATCTGAATGACACTTATAATATTATACGGAAACAGGGTTACTGTGGCTGTACGTGGTAAATACGCTGTAAAATTGATAAAAAGATAAAACGATAAAACGAGCCATGCCGAAGGCAGAGGTTCCTTTTATTGTCAATTTTACCAAGTATTTATCACGTACAGTCACAGTATGCCTGTTTTCGTATTATTATATACCTTAAAATATTCAGATTTTAACTTTGCTTTTGGGCGTGTTTTTTTAATTTCGCGCTGTACATGCCCCGTACGCCACATACATACCCCGTACATCACGTAGGTGTCGTACGGATATAAATACGACATGGGTAGGAGCGGGCCGTATGTGTGGGAAATACTACCACAGGTATATAATAATAGGAGACTAAAATCCAGTTATGCTGTACCAACCCCAATTGTGACATTAGATTTATGAATTGAGCCTGAACTATTTTCAAAACCTGGACGCTCATTGGCTACTTCAATATTTATGTTATGAAAGAATATTATTAGCCATTTTCTCTTTGTTATTAATTCATTGGAAATTTGTTTATCATGTTGTATCAATGGAGAAAACAATACCAGAGGTGAACTAAATGATACATTTACATCTGCACTTCATTAATAAAACTAAATCTTCGGCTCCTTACAGAGACGCTGGCTGAACGCCTACCACAAGAGGGTACAAGAGGAGGTTGCAGAAAAGGTGCTCAAACCCGCTGGCAAGACATTGGCCTATGAGTGGGTGACATCAAGGACAGGGGCCGTGCCGGATACACCGATCTACACGACAAGTTTCGCCACCCACATCCCTGCACCTGCTCTGCTCAGAGTGCTTGTCATCGCTCTGTGCTCATTTTTTGTCAGAACTGTTTAAATATCAAGAGCTTATCGTTGTTTTCATTTTCAATGAAAGAGCATGGTACTCATAAAGTACAGTAAAACATTGCTTAAATGGATAGGATTTAACAAGACTTTTTGTGAAAACAAAAGAACGAAGACGAAAAAAGGAAAAACTTTTTTACACAGAGTGGATACCCTCCATTATGGGCCAAATTATTCCCTTAAATGTGTTAAACTCAAATATCTGATAACAATATGGTTTCGAGTTAAAGTATCCACTTAAGCAGGGTGTTTCTTAATTTGGGTGTCCCTTAAGTTGGGTGCTACTATATTTCACGGGGGGTAACCTTCTGGGTCAGCATAACATGACCTTGGATGATCGATCACACTCTCCTAGCACATTCTTCATGGCATGCTGGCTTTAATGACTGGAATATGATCTCCGCTTGGAGATTAGATCACAAAAGCTCTGCAGCTCTCAGGCCAGTGTGATGCGATTATTGGTTACCCTGCGAAAATCTTGTATTATCGCCCACTAGTATCTTGTGCGCATGCATGAACATGCGCAGTGTTGAAGTCCACCTTGGAGAGTGAGAAATTCATCTGCGCTCGATTCCCTAGATTGTCAGGATTTAGTGTAATCTATGTTAGGTGTTGTAGTGCAATTTGCCGAAATTAAGAATGTCAAAATGAACATAATAACGTAATTTTACGACATTTAAGAGCCTATTATAAGAGAAATAAAACATATTTCTAACCAGCTTCTATAGTGTAAAACTAGTACGTCCAATAGTCCATGAAATCTGACTGGAAGAGCGTGTCCAAACACATGCGCTTATTGAGTGGGTGATAAAAAAAAGATTTTCGCAGGGAAACCAATTCTCGCATCACACCTGGTTCCTGTGGCTCTTATTAGTGATATGGACCAAGCCTTCAAAGTTAACTGTAAACTTTATCCTACTCTGTTAAAAGTACAGTAGAACCCTGCATAAGTGGACACCTTCCATTCCAAACATAGCTGATCCCCTACACAGGGTGAAATTAAACATATGATAGAGAGAATCATTCCAAGCTATTGTGTCCTCACAGGGATATCTCCTTACATAGCTGACCCCTTACACGGGGTGAAATTAAACATATAATGGAGAGATATCTCCTTACATGGGGTGTTCCTCTAATGGGGTCTACTTTACTGGTGCAACATATCTAAGTGAGGAATCGCGCTCAACAAACCTTAATGTTAAATAGAGCATAACCCAGCTGACTTTCTCTTTCTCTTACCTAGTACTGATTTACTTACTAACATGTCACATTTTGACGTTTTATATCTTAGTTAAAACTAATAGAAAAATAGTATTTTTAGGTAACTGTGATGCTGATAGAGTAGTTGTTTCGTTGTAATGGTGATATTATTGCGTTTCATGATGAGAACAAGTAAAAGTCATGTTACATCAGAGGCCTGTTTTTCAGACAGCGACGTCTTTATTTGTAGTGATAACAAAAGAGTGACCAGTTGGGCGACCAAACCAGTGATCATGACCAAAAAGTGTTCCTCAGACCCGGTCGCTGTTCAGCTGTTATGATCACTGTTGGTCCAAGGCCCATTCAATAATAAAAGCATGTCTCACATGTATATTACTCAACAGAAAATTGTGAAATTTGGGAATTAGATAAAACAGATATAGCTAATTCATCGCAGTAAATATTGTTTCATTTGATACAGTGGGTGTGTATAAAATGAAATATGCCACCATTTGGACTAAATGGTCACCAACTGGTCACAACTCTGGAACCCAAAACAGTGACCACGACAGTTTACCCCTCTAAATGGTCGCACATGTTATGACGACTTATCTCTGGAACCCAAAGGTCTCCAAACGGTCACTAACTGGTCACTATAGGAAATAGTCACGACTAAAAAACAGGCCCCAGAAGTTTTATTTGGCACAGAGCCTACCCTGCTTCCCCAGCCTTCCACTAGGGGCCTCACGGGGAGTTCCAGTGTGACCCCCCAGATGGCGCCACCACTTGGGAGTTCTATTCAGTGACAATTTCCGAGCCAAAACACACGGGGGCGGCACATTTTTCATATCAGGGGTTGATGCCGGTGCCCGAGCGCGAAAGGCTCTGTACTGTAAATGTGATGGGATTGCCGTAGGAAGCATACTCAATGAGATTAGTTATGTATACCTCATATTGATCTGATTATCCAGTTTGCGATCGGGATCTTAAAAATAAATTATTTCTTTTTACGATAAAACATGAATTTTTATCATGACTATATTTCTCATTGACAATTTTTGTACTATTCAATAGGGAACCTCACACCTATATCTCACATTGAAATAAAAATATCTTTTTAATTAACCATTGTTTATCATTATTACTATTGTTATTATTATCATTATTATACTTTTAATGAACTTTTGTGTACTCTTTAGAAGTAAACTTCAATTATATTACCAACCGTAGCTTCCAACTTACGATATAAAGTATAGTACAAATTGGTAACAAACATTGCTGATTCAAGAGAATTTCGACCAAAAGTCCAATATCGCTGCCTTGGAGGCATGATAAACTTTAAGGAACACTATGACTTTATATTGGGGGAACCTGTGAAAGTTTACGGTCAGCCCTCGTATCCCATTGAGTCCGAATAGTAGTAAATCACAAGGCGAAGGTGCGTGAATTGCATGGCGATTTAAAGAAGAAACCAAAAAGTTTTGGTCAAAGTCGTCGTTCTCCACGAGTTTGATGCGGAGTGAATATCAAGTAGCATTCAAACGAGTTGGAGAATTGCTGAATTTTGATTAAAAATTAGCATGGTGACATAGCTTTTTTTTTAATCATTTCTCATTTGTAAATGTCCCTAACTATCATAATCCAGAATTATTTGAAGATAACAATAGAACATCAGTGTCATTTAGCAATATAGTCAAAATATTGCAGTTTCCCATAGACACCAATAGTTAAACACTTACATTTTCAGATGGCCTTCCCATAGAAGTTAGCATGGTGACATATTATTTTTTGTGGCATTTACTATTTACTGATATATGGAACTTATATTATCCAGAGTTATTTGCAAAAATCAATAGAATTTAGAAATCATCCAAATACCAGCATTTGTCTTCTAGGACTATGCTAGGAATGCTACTACTTGGCTGGGTGGTCTAATTCCGCCGAGTCCCCTAGCGGATGACCGGGGAACCAGCGTATGGTACTACAAACTAAATTCCATGTAACCACCTAGCGGAGAGCCAGCGTACTTTGTGCCTGTAGCTGGTAGCCCACTGTTGATAGCCTATGTAATCTGTGACTGGTGTGAGTAGATTACCAGTGGAAAATCAGGGATTTTGCAATGTCTCATCAACCCATCCCATTCTCTTGTTATTACTGTATGTATAGATAGCAATCTAAATGAGTGACTCCAAGACTTTGTCCCATTACGAGCATTATTGCTGGCGTTACTGCTGTGACTGCTAGTTTGTTTGTTTGTGTGGTTTAACGTCCAATTTGTTCAATTAGACTTACATTGGGTTTGATCGAATCTATGAGATGAAGGTAGAAACCTCACCCCTACACATTTACCAAGGTGAGAGTTCTTTTACTTCCCACACCACATAGACATGGTATGAGAAGGATTGGCCTTTGATATAGCAGTAAATCTACCACTGCTGGGGGTGAAGGAGAAAAGTGGCTGCAGTGGGACCTGAATCAACAAAGTCTGACAACCTTGGTAATACAAGTCCAGTGCTCTTTACCACTGAGCTAACTCCCCACCCTGGTCGATTTTGTTATGCTTGCGTGCAGCATATCCGGTCTGCACCACGAGGAGCCATGGCGACCAAGAGGGTGAACAGATTGGTAATTGTTGTCCACTCCAGCAGACCAGAAAACTTAACTGATTTAATAACAGGTTCATTAGCTCATAAAAACAGCAGGTGGCGTCTTGGTACAGGGTAAGCTGGTAAGCTCTGTGCTGGGATTGGCTGTTGAAGCAACATCCAACGACGACAGACCAGTCCCGTTCCAGTCTGTCCCATATGGCAGGAGGGCCTCTCATGTCAGGAACAACTCAGGTGTCAGGGTCATGTCAGAGCGCCCTACCCCCATGTGGCCAGACCGCGAACTAGAGCGAGCATAATGAGGGTTAACATGCCATTCACTACATGGCTGCCGTACCGTCAACATCAAGACAGGGAGGAGCTGCTACAAAATGGTGACTGTGTTGCAAATAAGTACAGACCAACTAAGGGATTAATCTTTTCCATACAAACCAATAGAATAGGTCAAGATAGGGATGTAAACACTGAAACTTTACAATTGGATCATTCAGCTGTTACTCTCAGTTCTTACCTTGATTTGCTTCAGATCTTACTTTGGGTTCTTACATTCATTTGTTTCTGCATTTACTTTGGGATTCTCCCATTGCATTGTTTCACCTGTTACTTTGGTTTTTTTTCTGATTTTTGATTTCTTACATAGATCTATTCTGGCTTATACATAAGGTTTTTACATTCATTCGTTTCGGCGTTTACTTTGGATTTCTCCCATTGAATTGTTTGGGCTGCTAGAGAAATCATTGTTCTGAAATCATCAGGTGGATATATGCTGCATCGGGTATCCCTGAAACCTGTCCTCAATAATCAGAAACAGGGAACTCTTCCAAGTGTAACAGCGCTCTCTGCTGTTACACTTAACCATTTGTAGCATATACATGTACTGACTTTCCTTGATCTGGACATTCTCCCATTTGGCGGCCTTTTTCCTCAGTTGTTTGACTATTTCAGTGAGTTTGTGTATTCAGCCTTAACAGGATATCCATCCATAACCATACTTTCCCAGAACCTTTCCAACATGGTCAAAGTAGCCTCTAAGGTCTCTGAATTAGGATATTTAGATTATCTGTACAAAGGAACTGTGAAACTGAAAATATGAATTAACAATCTGAGGTGACACATGTTATGTCACCCAACTCTGGACCCCCTCCCCCGATGATTTTTTTAGGCTGTATCACACGTTTCAATCTACCCCCCCCCCCCCCTCCCACACACACACACACACACTCCACTATGCAGTGGTGTCCTTAGGCGGGGGGGGGGGGGGGTGTAGAAACTGTCTTGATTTGTCAACATCGAAAAATGTCAATGTCTGACTTTTTAGCATATAACTATGGCTAGGCCTTAACTTTTCACTGTGGAAAAGTGTCAAAGTCTGACCTATTAGTGTGTATCAATGGCTAGGCCCTGACTTTCCAACACAAAAATGACAAAGTCTGACATTTTAGCATGCAATCATGGCTTAGCCCTGACTTTTCATCATGGAAAAATGTCAAAGTCTGAATTTCCATGTGCAATGGAGGCTAAGCCCTGCCTTTTCCAAGTGGAGAGTGTCAAAGTCTGACTTTTTAGCGTGAAATGATGGCTAAGCCCTGAATTTTCACCATGGAAAAATGTCAAATTCTCACTTTTTAGTTTGCAATGATGGCTAAGCCCTGACTTTTCACAGAGTTTTCATACATTTATGATAAATCCAATGGAACAGACCAATGTCAAAGTCTGACTTCACACCAAGAAAAAAGTCAGCAATTTTTCAATTAGCCCCCTCACTTTCAAAATGTTCTGACGCACCTGCTATGTGTGACATCATTTATGGTCAACGCCTTAGTATATGTGTGGTGAGCAGCTGGTAGTATTTCATTGACACTCGACCACAGGTACATGATAATACAGGTGTTGCCGTTCAGCGCCCACTGTCTAGTTAAGCAGCCACTCGGACAAACACGTCCGAGTCCGGGCTCCTGCCCATAGACGCACACAGTAATCACACCTAAAGTGTCAACGGTGAGTGTGATTACAGGAGTGTTGTTTTTTGACAGATTAAATTCTTGAAGCAAACTAGGGTATCGTATCAACGAGTCCAAGCTGTCTAAACTGTATAGTTGATAATTGTTTGGGTTTTAATTTAGAGAAAGATAAGCATATGAGAGCTTGGCCTGCCAATGTATTAATGGGTATTCAATTTCGGTGATCCTATCTTATCTATGCTATATCTAAAGTAATATTGAGGCAATGTGCACGTGTGACATACCAGATTTGAGCTGGAATACCGTAGAATACGATGCAATGTTATTATTTCTCTGGAAATAATGTAGGTGGGTATTATGAATGTATTACGCTCATACATTCAGTGATCCAATGCTAAAGACTACGTTGCCAGGTGAATGTTTGGCTTCAACCGTGGCGTAACTAGGCAGATAACGTGCGACATCAGCTGAGCCTAGGAGATGTTGAACTCTGAGATAACAGCAGATAAGACGATATAGCTGCCGCTGGTTGCCTTGACCTACCTTTGTCACATTGACCCGTTTCAGCGGGACGCGGCAGTAGCACGTGATAACGGGTTGCGCTGGTTCTGTGTTACATCATCTCCGCTCACCCAGTATCAGCTAAGGGGTGGCACTCCGAAACGAGGCGCGTTCCCCGGAAGTAAAGCCAGGAACACAGTGTGGTGACTAGAACCAACGAGTATAGAGATATTATCTCACCCCGGTATTTTACACCATAGGCTTAACATTAGGAGCTCGTACTCTACGGCCGTGAGGTCCGTGTACCCAATACTCAATGGCTAATTTGGTGATTTATTTCATCAATAAATAATGTTATATGGGGTGAGATAAAATCAGAAACCCACTCGATGAATATAACTTGGTCTGCACCTCACCGAGTTTGACCGCAGAGTAAATCACTCAGCTTCGCTTCGTGAATTACTCTGCAGTCAAACTCGGTGGAGTACGGACCAAGCTATTTCATCGCGTGGGTTTCCTTCTAATTCTAAACTCGTTGCTAGAACCATAGACATCTAAGAATGACCATAAATGGACAAAGCAATCACATATAATATATATGGGTCATACATAAAGTGCGCCCCCCAATCTTGTACGCATTAATTAGAAAGAAACATACACAAGATTTTTCAAATTGGTGAATGTACTTGAATGTGCTCTTGCAGTTGACTCATAGCAAAATCGACACTCACGCTCGGATATTACTATGTGTCAACTACACGGAGGATACCCCCACTAGAACCAAAATCAGGTTAATATTGTGCATGTATTACTATGTGCCAACTACATGGAGGATACCCCCACTAGTATCAGAAACAGGTTAATATTGTGTATGTATTACTACACAGAGGATACGCCCACTAGTATCAGAAACAGGTTAATATTGTGTATGTATTACTACACACCAACTACATGGAGGATACCCCCACTAGTACCAGAAACAGGTTAATATTGTGTATGTATTACTACACAGAGGATACGCCCACTAGTATCAGAAACAGGTTAATATTGTTTATGTATTACTACACACCAACTACATGGAGGATACCCCCACTAGTATCAGAAACAGGTTAATATTGTGTATGTATTACTACACACCAACTACATGGAGGATACCCCCACTAGTATCAGAAACAGGTTAATATTGTGTATGTATTACTACACACCAACTACATGGAGGATACCCCCACTAGTATCAGAAACAGGCTCATATTGTGTGTGTATTACTACACACCAACTACATGGAGGATACCCCCACTAGTATCAGAAACAGGTTAATATTGTGTATGTATTACTACACACCAACTACATGGAGGATACCCCCACTAGTACCAGAAACAGGTTAATATTGTGTGTGTATTACTACACACCAACTACATGGAGGATACCCCCACTAGTACCAGAAACAGGTTAATATTGTGTGTGTATTACTACACACCAACTACATGGAGGATACCCCCACTAGTACCAGAAACAGGTTAATATTGTGTGTGTATTACTACACACTAACTACATGGAGGATACCCCCACTAGTACCAGAAACAGGTTAATATTGTGTGTGTATTACTACACACTAACTACATGGAGGATACCCCACTAGAACCAAAAACAGGTTAATATTGTGCATTAATACGTCAACGACCATATGGAGGATACGCCTACCATTCAACACTGTTATGTGGTAGATTCTGGCGAGTGCCCCCCCCCCCCCCCCCCCCTCCGCACCTCCCCAACTCGCCCCAAAAACAGTAGGTCAAATAAACTGGGCGATCATTCAAACATTGAGCGTGTCGTAGCAGGGACGTCGCGGCAGAGAGTGTGACAGTGTGACAGTGTGACAGTGACACCATGGATCTACAAGACCTGCTACTGGGTAACTTATGGCGCACGGCCGTTCTCACTGTGGGCGTGGTCTATGGCGGCTACAAGACCGTCAAGATGCTGCCCTTCCTGTCCGTCATGCCCGCACTCCGGAAGTTGGCCAAGGAGACCCGGCCGGAACGCTTTGAACCGGATGTGGTCTACCTCTTCCACTGGCACCACGACTGGACGCGCGCCGTGCCCAACTTGTCCCCGTTCTCCATCAAGCTCGAGACATGGATGAGACTCAAGAAAATCAAGTACCAGGTACGCGGTGAATGTATAACGTAAACTGCCTGAAAATCAATAATAAACAAGAGATAAAGGCCTACAGAAATCAGTAATGATTTACAATATACATGTATGTATATACACCTTAAAAAATCAATTATGATATGTAACATAGCTACTTTAATTATTAATCATGATGTATAACGTAAACTGCCTGAAAATCAATAATAACACTTTCAGTCCGAGCAATGCCTGGAGGCATTCCCACCCAGGGGACGAGGAATGCCTCCAGGCATTGTTTAAAAATATATTTATGTTTGTGTGTCATCATCATGAACGTTATGTTTTATGAGAAATAATGAATAGATTTACACTATTTTTTCACAATTAATAAAAAAATACCATGTTCATCATTATACTCTGTGGGTATTCGATAAGTAACTAGAGTAACTGGTATCTAAAGGTTGCTAAGTGATGCCCATACAACAAACAGACACTATACGGCGATAGTCTCGTCCCATTGGGGTTTATAGAGGTATTATGCCTCGTCCTATAGTGCCTGTGCTCTTCAATCAGGCTCGTACAGAAAGAGTTAGACAAGAGATAAAGGCCTACAGAAATCAGTAAGGATTTACAATATATGTATATATACACCTTAAAACATCAATTATGATATGTAACATAGCTACTTTAATTATTAATCATGATTTATAACGTAAACTGCCTAAAAATTAATAATAATCAAGAGTTTAACGACCTAAAGAAATCATTCATAATTTGTAATATATCCACCTTAAAACATCAGTAATTATATGTAACATACAGTAAAACCCCGCATAAGGGGACACCCTCCCTATGGGGACACCCTCCCTCGAGCAAAGTGCCCCTTAAGTGGGATGAACTAAATAAAATTTTCTGTTCCAAGCTAATTTACCCCCTTGAGCGGAGTGACCCCTTAAGCAAGGTGTCCCAGAAGCGGGGTTTTAAATCAAGTACCAGGGACCTGTTTCACTAGTTTTGTGACATGTCTCTGACACCATACAGACATTGGGGTTGTCTAGTTTCGTGACAACACAAGTAGCTGTCCTTAGGTAAAGACAGACCCCAAACATAAGAAGTAAACAAATCTAGACACATCATGGCCCTGTTTCACTAGTTTCATGACAAAAGTGTTAGACAGACATGAAAAGCGGCACCAACAGTGCATGCAAGAACGGGCAAAACGAAGTCTAATGTCTAGTTCTTATGAAACGGGACACACCACCTAAACGCCATCTAGACATGTCACGAAACTAGTGAAACAGGTCCCAGGTACGCAGTGAATAGGCTTTTTAGAGCGTGCTCGCCCACTATATATATATACGTTACTTAATAAAGGTTAGAGTGGTCACATACATTTTCAGCATGCTGAGAAAAATCTTTCCCTTCACTATCTGTGTGCTATTCACTGTGCTATTCAGAAGAGAGCAGGGTGCCAGTGTCTCAGGGTCTTAGAGGTGTGCCCAACAGACCATGACCAATCACTCAAGACCGAAATACCTCATGACCCACTGTTGCTTGATCTGTTTGGATCCTAGTTAAGCAGTTGAAGAAATGGCAAGTTGACTGGGTGCAAGTGTGTTATAGAGAAGGATCCGTATACTGAATCTAACCCAAAATTTTCAATTGTTATTGATTTATAATTGCAC
Organism: Alentia gelatinosa; assembly: GCA_950022655.1. NCBI lineage: Eukaryota > Metazoa > Annelida > Polychaeta > Phyllodocida > Polynoidae > Alentia > Alentia gelatinosa. Next base: position 138,556,234 of record OX465580.1, on the reverse strand, counting down.
GCTCATTCATCGATGATGAATATACTATTAGCTCCTAGTTTTAGGTTAGACTGCAGGTTAAGCAGAATACATAACAAGCGATGTTCTACATCTCTCTTCTTCTAGAAGGATTTATTTCCTTTGTATAGATCAGTCTATGAGGCTCTTATAAGTAAAAACAGACAGTGATGATAAAATGACATTAGCATCTAAACTGCTTCCCCATTTCTGATAGGGGATAACCCTTAATGTCAGTATGCCTCTACAGATAACAAACTGTCAGTATGCCTCACTACAAATAATCCTACTGTCAATAGACCTCTCTACAGATAATCCTACTGTCAGAAGGCCACCATACAGATAATCTACTGTCAGTAGGCCTCTATACAGATAATCCTACAGTCAGTAGGCCTCTATACAGATAATCCTACTGTCAGTAGGCCTCTATACAGATAATCCTACTGTCAGTAGAGCTCCATACAGATAATCCTACTGTCAGTAGGCCTCCATACAGATAATCCTACTGTCAGCAGGCCTCTATACAGATAATCCTACTGTCAGTAGGCCTCTATACAGATAATATACTGTCAGTAGGCCTCACTACAGATAATCCTACTGTCAGTAGGCCTCTATACAGATTATGCTTACTGTCAGCAGGCCTCTCTATAGATAATCTTACTGTCAGCAGGCCTCTCTACAGATAATCCTACAGTCAGTAGGCCTCTCAACAGATAATCTACTCTCAGTATGCCACCATACAGATAATCTTTTCTGTCAGTAGACCTATAAACAGATAATCCTACTGTCACTAGGCCTCTCTACAGATAATCCTACTGTCAGAAGGCCACCATACAGATAATCTACTGTCAGTAGGCCTCTATACAGATAATCCTACAGTCAGTAGGCCTCTATACAGATAATCCTACTGTCAGTAGGCCTCTATACAGATAATCCTACTGTCAGTAGAGCTCCATACAGATAATCCTACTGTCAGTAGGCCTCCATACAGATAATCCTACTGTCAGCAGGCCTCTATACAGATAATCCTACTGTCAGTAGGCCTCTATACAGATAATATACTGTCAGTAGGCCTCACTACAGATAATCCTACTGTCAGTAGGCCTCTATACAGATTATGCTTACTGTCAGCAGGCCTCTCTATAGATAATCTTACTGTCAGCAGGCCTCTCTACAGATAATCCTACAGTCAGTAGGCCTCTCAACAGATAATCTACTCTCAGTATGCCACCATACAGATAACCTTTTCTGTCAGTAGACCTATAAACAGATAATCCTACTGTCACTAGGCCTCTCTACAGATAATCCCTACTGTCAGTAGGCCTCTCTACAGATAATCTACAGTCAGTAGGCCTCTATACAGATTATCCTACTGTCAGTAGGCCTGTATACAGAAAATCTACTGTCAGTAGGCCTCTATACAGATAATCCTACTGTCAGTAGGCCTCTCTACAGATAATATACTGTCAGTAGGCCTCTACACAGATAGTCCTACAGTCAGTAGGCCTCTCTACAGATAATCTACTGTCAGTAGGCCTCTATACAGATAATCCTACTGCCAGTAGGCCTCAATACAGATAATCCTACTGTCAATAGGCCTCTCTATAGATAATCTTACTGTCAGTAGGCCTCTCTAAAGATAATACTTACTCTCAGTAGGCCTCTATACAGATAATCTACAGTCAGTAGGCCTCTATACAGATAATCTACTGTCAGTAGACCTTTCTACAGATAATCTACTGTCAGTATGCCTCTCAACAGACAATCCCTGCTGTCAGTAGGCCTATATACAGATAATCTACTGTCAGTAGGCCATGCTACAGATAATCTTACTGTCAGTAGACCTCTAAAGATAATCTCTACTGTCAGTAGGCTCCTTACAAATACTACTTGTAGTAAACTGACAGAGTGATATCCACCCTGCTCCTTCCAGAACTATGTCTGAAATACAAGTATTTACTTTCAGATTATTGAAACAGTCAACCAATCAAAGACCACAAAACAGATTCCTTACATAATATTTAATGGGGAGGAAATCAGTGAGTCCAGCAACATCATCGAGTTCCTGAGTGATTACTTTAAGTTGGACATAACCGATGGCCTGAGGCCCGAGCAGCAAGGCATCTCTCGAGCTGTGCATCGCATGATGGAAGACAGCACATCGTGGTAAGACTTTCACATAGACGGTTACATGATCTATCCCTTGGCCTAACTAATCATGCTGGCTCGACATAAGACGCCGCTGGAGGTGACCCTTGGTTACGATCAACATGGTCGCCCCCACACGGTAAACACGGAGCCAGCATATAACCTTGATCTCAATATATTCTCATCAGTCCGACTAGGTAGCGTATTGCTGTAACACCAGCAATAAAGCTTGTAATGGGACGAAGCCTTGGCATCATTCATTCAGCTTACTATCCACACCTGATAGTAACAACAGGACAGCGTGGTAAGACTTTTACACTGACAGTTACATGATTGAGCAGGGAGCAGTGAGACTTTTACACTGACAGTTACACAGGTCACAAACTCATAACAATCGGGCGACAAGCGAAGATTGTCCCATTTCCAAAATGGCGGAGGCTGTTGAAGGCATTTCAGGGTAAGGAGAAAAGAAAACTACTGTACAAGATTCTATTTCCAAGATGGCTAAGAATAAATCATAATAGAAAAAGTGTATTTGAGTAGACCCAGAAAAACATGATAGCAGGTTCAAGCTATGCATTCACTTGTATAATGTGAGTGAGAGAACCATCCATGTAGAGGGGATGTCTCTAGAACGAGGGATGGACTTTATCGTAAATAAGTATTGCCTATGTGCTCACCCATATGTATCGCCCATACTATACACGGAAACAGAGTTTGCCATATATGGTCATATGCAAAGTGGTTTGGCACTTGAAAAAGGAGTATAATCAAACTTTGGAAGTATAGCTCTTTAAAAATTGGCAAACCCATTGTGTAGCAACTGCATAATATTTTATGCAGAACAGTACAGACTTGAATATCCAAGTGCATGAGCTCTGCATTAATATCCCATTTGATGAGTTACAGATGCTGCAGGCTGAGGTGTGGCATTAGATGCAGCGCAGCCTTGGTGGACTTTTTTTTGCATTGATATACTTCCACAATCAGTTTGTTTACGCTCCCTGAAATGAACCCCTGTTTTCGTGTGTGATGACGTGCCTTGATAGCTATATGTAGGTAAATAGGTTACAAACTATAAATACCTGTGGTATGTGTGTATAAAACCTGTAGCAACAGCCACAGAGGCCGCATACATAGACAATAGTCGATGGTTTTGTGGACAGGAGACCGTAAACCACGAGAGGTTGACGCGTAGTAATACACAAGTGCTTGCGAGTGTATCACGATGTCAACCTCGATTGGTTTACAGAGCCGCCTGTCATGTAACCATCATTTGTTGCATTTATTATCCATCTTTTCGAATGAATTAAACCCAGTAATTAAAGGGTATTTAACAATAGGGGCTATTTCTTTGCTCTATAGCACAAAGGGACTATTTTCCCCATATACCATGACTCTGAGGTCGTATACCACAGGTTTAAATCCGTATTCCACAGTTATGGTATCTGACAGGTTTTATACAATGGGTCGTGGTCCCAATACTTTTTCAATGGGGGCTTTGTTTACGATGGGTAATAAATCCACTGACAGGGTTATCTCTAGTGTTATGTAACACTTGTAGACTTTAATGATCCCTGCTTCTCAGGTGGCATTATCCTGTGTCACTGTGCAATTGAAGGGAGCGTTCATTAATTATGGCCGGGGGGAGCACAGTTATTAGGGGGGGGGGGGGGGGTCAACTTTTTGGGGGGCATTCCAAGGTGGGGGGGAGGGGAGGGGGATATTTTTTGGGTATTCCAAGGGGGGGTCAACTTTTTTTTGACCGGTCGGTGTTCCAAAAACTGTGCCCCCGGCCATAATTAATGAGTGCTCTCTAAGATATCATCATTAAAAGCATATCCGGCAATTTGCCTTGCGTTTGATTGTAGGAGTTTTTTTGACAGATTAAACTGCTGGAACAAACTAGGGTATTGTATCAACGAGTCTGGGCTGTCTAAACTTTATAGTTGATAATTGTTAGGGGATCTCTTGGAAAAAAGATAGGTATATATATGATAGCTAGGTCTGTCAATGTATTATTGTGAATCCAGTTTCAGTGTATCTGTGCAAGCCATATCTAAAGTATTATTGAGGTGATATGCATGTTTGACACATCAAATTCGAGCTGGAATATCATATTACCCTATCCCTAATAAAAAACGCCATAGGCTTAACATGGGATTTGTTTATTTCACAGGCGTGACATAAAGTGTTGTTTATGCCACTACTTTCTGATACTGAAAAAATATGGAAACGGGGTAGGATAAAATCTAGACGCCACTCGTTTGAGTTTGAGCTTATTTATGCCACGCATTTTGTTGGCTGTGTAATGTCACTCGTCTTCGACTCGTGAAATTATGGAGCCAACAAAATGCGTGGCATAAATAAACTCAGACTCAAACTCGTGACGTCTCTTCATAGTATACGACGCAATCAGTGTTATTTCTATAGAGATAACGTACACTGGTATTATAAGCGTATTATGTTCATACACTCAGTGATCCAATAATAAAGAATGCGTTGTCAGGTGTTTGTTTGGCTGCAGGCATTAAGTAACTGACCAGATAAGGTGCGACAGCGGCCTGTGGAAAATGATCTATTCCTATTCGAACAACCTATGATTACTTAACGCTGCTGCATGGGGGTGGAATAACTTTTGTTTACTGCCCAGGTTGAAGTTACTGCCCAGGTTGACGTTTACTGCCCAGTTTGACGTTTTCTGCCCAGGTTAACGTCTACTGCCCAGGTTGACATTCAGAGAAATTCAGTTTTTATCGATATTAGCCGACAATTGAAGGTATACAGGAATAGGGAAACCACGTACCAGTGGAAATAAGTCAAAGTAACCCGGTAAGGGTTGGAAACATTACTGCCCGTGGCTACGCCTTGGGCAGTAATTATTTAAAGCCTTACCTCGTAACTTTGACTTATTCCCACCGGCACATAGTTTCCCGCTATGGTTGTCCTTTTGGAATGTAGGCAGGCAGGCAGAAAATTTTAGATATTTAACCCAACGGGTTTGGATAATGTGAACAAAACGGTGACTTTGCACATTTGGCATTAGAATGAATCACAGAGATGCAGTTTTTACTGATAATTGACAATATCTAAGTAAAACCAGTATAAAACCACCATGGAGCAGCACCGTAAATAATAGAGGGAAACAATGTTCCGGTGAGCAAAAGTTCAAAGTTACGAGGTAAGGTTTGGAAAAATTACTGCCCGCGGCCAAGGCCTTGGGCAGTAATTTTTCCGAGCCTTACAGAGTAACTTTGACTTTTGATTACCGGTACTTGGTTTCCCTATTCCTTTATACCTCCAAATATCGATAAAAATGATTATTTCTTTTCCTGCGATAGCTCCCGAAAAATGGCCACCCTTATCGAGTAACTGCATTAGCTAAGTTTTCGTCCCGCTGCTCTTTATGTCACGTGATCAGAGCGGGACGAAAACGTCAGAGCGGGACGAAAACATGAGAGCGGGACGAAAACGTCAACCTCGACACATAACTTATTTTTAATGCACCCCCCAGCAGCGGTATGTAACTCTAGTTAGTTCAATAACGGGTATATAGGAATAGGATATACCTATAAGAGCTGATAGTCCTCGGTTTTTGTTTAATGTTGAATTTGTCCAATAGTTCAATACCTAAAGTTTTATGGTCTTTTATATTTTGTTGTCCCTCTCCGTAACACATCATCCTTCAGTTACTTTATAGATATTGCGGCATTATTGATAAAAGTAATATCAACTGTTCGGTGCCAACAATAATTACCATCAACAATATATTGTATATCCGTTGTCATTAAAAGATTATCCTCTGAATACCGTTTTCATATTCCTCATGGTATCTCGTTGTCATAAAAAGATCCCATAAATACCGTTTTTATATTCGTTATGATATCTCCGTTGTCATTAAAAGATTATCCTATGAATACCGTTTTCATATTCCTCATGGTATCTCGATGTCATTAAAAGATCCCATAAATACCGTTTTTATATTCGTTATGATATATCCGTTGTCATTAAAAGATTATCCTATGAATACCGTTTTCATATTCATCATGGTATCTCGATGTCATTAAAAGATCCCATAAATACCGTTTTTATATTCGTTATGATATCTCCGTTGTCATTAAAAGATCATCCTTATAAATACCGTTTTAATATTCCTTATGGTAACTCTGTTGTGATTAAAGATTATCCTTATAAATACTGTTGTTTTAATATTCCTGAACTTGAGCTTTTTCCCTTTTCCTCTCTTTTTTGTTCGTATATATAACTTATTTTTGCAGACTTGATTAGGCTTATGATGAAACCTTGTGATGCTAAGATATCTTTATGTCTTTTTTCATTTTTATTCAGGACCATTTTCCTGAACCGCTACGTCTACAAGCCTGACGAGTATCTCGACTTCTTCAGGATGACTGAATCAAAATCCCAGTCCAGGAAAGTGATTGGGATTATCAACAAATCTGTAAGTATTCACATTCATTGGATAGCGCGATAGTAAACTAAATGGAGAGAGTCCCAGTCCAAGTTCCTGTTACATATTTAACGCAGATTTTTTTTTTTTTTGCAATTTTTATTAGGGAATATTGTATGTTCACAATCACCGAATTCGGCTATAGAGCCTTTCTTCCACTCTGGCCCTTGCCCCTACTCCTCATTGTAATGGCGGGTGTTTAACCGAATGGGCAGTGGGTACCATTTTTGTGTAAGTCTTTTGTATGACCCGACCGGGTTTTGAACCCACGACCTCCCATGCTCGAGGCGAACACCCCTACCACTTGGCCACCGAGCTTGGTGGTCTAGCAATGCAGAATGAGATTACATCGAAGTGCTGCTTTATATTGACCACTCTGTTGTGTGGGAGGGTGACCCGGCTATTACCCTAGCCCTAATATAAAATCCCATAGGCTTAACATCGAGTTTCCGTATGCCACGCTGACTGGCATACGGAGGTTTATATGCCACTAGTGGCATACAGAATTTTTATCACGTAATATTCCAAAATCGAGGAGACTGGGTAGGATAAAATCAAAACCTGATTCGTTTTAATCTTGGCTACCGCATGCCACTCCTGGAGTTTTGGCTCCAGACTTCACTCGGCTTCGCCTCATGAAATCACTATGCCAAACTCCAGTCATGGCATACGGCGGCCAATATTAAAACTCATCCAGTTTTACGATATTATGTTGTTATGGTCTCCCTTCAGCTGCAGTATTAGCGTGGAGTGAGATACATTTTTTCCATTTCCTTGGATGTTGTACTAAAAACCTGGCACCCCAGCTAGAGTTCAAAAGAGATTTATTCACCACTTAGGGCAGAGGAGGAATTTTTTTGTACAATAACTGTCATGACCTTCTGTTGTAGTTAATTTCTATTGGAACTTTCCAATTTTTATGAACAGAGATATAATATTTCCATTAATTTCTTGTGTTGATCGCCATTGAGGTGCCCCATACACATGGATATCATGATATTTTCATCCCCTTTCAAGGGGATGAAATTGCTATCGAGAATGACATTTCCATACATATAGAACTGATAATATTTTCATCCCCTTTCAAGGGTGGGCATTGCTATCGAGAACGACATTTACATACATATAGAACTGATAATATTTTCATCCCCTTTCAAGGGTGGGCATTGCTATCGAGAACGACATTTACATACATATAGAACTGATGATATTTTCATCCCCTTTCAAGGGTGGGCATTGCTATCGAGAACGACATTTACATACATATAGAACTGATGATATATTCATCCCCTTTCAAGGGTGGGCATTGCTATCGAGAATGACATTTACATACATATAGAACTGATAATATTTTCATCTCCTTTCAAGGGTGGGCATTGCTATCGAGAACGACATTTACATACATATAGAACTGATGATATTTTCATCCCCTTTCAAGGGTGGGCATTGCTATCGAGAACGACATTTACATACATATAGAACTGATGATATTTTCATCCCCTTTCAAGGGTGGGCATTGCTATCGAGAACGACATTTACATACATATAGAACTGATGATATTTTCATCCCCTTTCAAGGGTGGGCATTGCTATCGAGAACGACATTTACATACATATAGAACTGATGATATTTTCATCCCCTTTCAAGGGTGGGCATTGCTATCGAGAACGACATTTACATACATATAGAACTGATAATATTTTCATCCCCTTTCAAGGGTGGGCATTGCTATCGAGAACGACATTTCCATACATCTAGAACTGATAATATTTTCATCCCCTTTCAAGGGTGGGCATTGCTATCGAGAATGACATTTACATACATATAAAACTGATGATATTTTCATCCCCTTTCAAGGGTGGGCATTGCTATCGAGAACGACATTTACATACATATAGAACTGGTGATATTTTCATCTCCTTTCAAGGGCGGGCATTGCTATCGAGAACGACATTTACATACATATAGAACTGGTGATATTTTCATCCTCTTTTAAGGGCGGGCATTGCTATTGAGAATGACATTTACATACATATAGATCTTGTAATATTTTCATCTCCTTTCAAGGGCGGGCATTGCTATCGAGAATGACATTTACATACATATAGATCTGATGATATTTTCATCCCCTTTCAAGGCTGGTCATTGCTATCAAAAACGATATTTTAATACATAGAGATCTGATAATATTTTCATTGCCTTTTATAGTACTGCATTGCTATCGGGACTTTCCATTTCCACACACATAGATCTGATGATCTAATCATTGTTTTTTGCCCGGTTAGTTCTCAGAGAGGGCGAACCGTCAAGGGATTGGCCGTCAACCACGGCACGTCGTGGAGAATGTCGGCAAATCCGATGTGAGAGCTGTGTCAGATATCCTCGGGCAGAAGCAGTTCCTCATGGGAGACCAAATCACGTTGGTAAGTCTGAGTGTAATGACTCATTATTGTTAGTTTTTTGTAGGCACAATTGTGCTGTAATTGATGGCTATTTGGTGACAGATGTGTTTCATAATTGATGGTCATTTTGGTAACAGACATATTTTACCATCTATGGCTATTTGTTAAGAGACTCAATCTATAACTGATGGCCATTTGGTAAAAGAATTGTTCATAATTGGTAACTAACGTATATCATGGTCAAATGACCTGAACCACACTGGGTCAAATGACCAGTCGAAACCTCAGGTCAAATGACCGATAGAACGCTGTGAAACTAAGAACAACACAAATGTACTCTGAATAATAACCATATGAACTTTTCAACAAATCAAAGTTATAGTAATCAAATATCTAAACCGGACAATTTACAATTTTTGAACATAACCTTATAGCATACAAATTTTACCGCTCTAGCATAAAAATGAAAAATTTTCCTGATACCTTCACCCGAATTAAGTAATTATAGTGACACTGAAACTGAAGAACTTTTTTGTATAGAACCGACAGTAATCATAACTCGACGAAAAATCAAAATATAATGCCCTCTGTATTGTACTGTTATATCTATTACCGTTGCAAAAGATTAACCTAATGTCTGCATACAAGCTTATCGTTACCCATCTATTGTATAAAATCATGTTAGCACTTGTAACTATGCTCCAGGCTACACAGCCAGTGGGGCTATGCCAGTACCATGAAATTGGAACTGACGTTGTGTATGCACCTTTATATGTTTATTCTGTGTTGCTCACTTGGCTGGTCGGTATGTCATGATGTATCTGAAATAAAAACTGGAAAATCCTTAACTCGCAACTATGGCTTATATACTACCAGATGAGCTGAGGGCATTAAAAGGAGACATATTTTTAAACGTAAATGTACGTAGCCTTTATTCTAAATTAGATCAAATATATGGAATATTTCAAAGTTGTAGTTATATCACAATCACCGAAACATGGTTAAAAGAACACCATGCACCTAATCTCCTTCACATAGACAATCTATTCCTAACACGCCTAGATAGGAACTACGAAGAAGAGAAAGTCGGGGGTGGAGTGGCCCTTTACTGTAAAAACAGCATTCTACCATACTTCAATAAGATAAATAAATACAGTACCTCTACCCCAAAATATGAAGTACTTACCTGTACAGTAACTGAACCCAACAAAAAGAAACTATTGATAATTTCGGTGTATCGCCCCCCTCATAAAAACGCTAAAGCATGTTACGACTACCTAAATAGCATACTAACAGATGAGGTTTTCAATAACTATGAAATCTGGATCCAAGGGGACCTGAACATCAACACAAATACCAGGATGAGCCCTAAGTACCGAATTCTAAAATCATTCCTGATAAAAAATAACCTTAAACAACTAGATACACTAGATACTTTTATATTTAATAGTGGCAAAAGTAAAATCGATCATTTTTATACTAATAGCAGGCAGGTGATGAGATCTGGTAACTTGAACTTCTACATATCCGACCATGTGGCCATCTTTGCCCAACGAAAACACACCAGGACAAAACTGGAAAAAACATCAGTGGTTGGTAGAAATTTCAGTAAGCTGAGTGATAAGGTAATAACCGATCACATGAAAACATATGTAGTCCCAAATGATGGTAGAGACTTGAATAATGATCTAGAAAAACATATCTACATGTTACTGAACAATGTATGTCCTATATGCACATTCACGATCACAACTAAAAATGGCTTAGAACTACCCAAGTCAATAAGAGATCTGATAAACCATAGAGCCAAGTTGCTTAGGTCATTAACAGTGAACAGATTTGTAAATATGGATATATTAAAGGAAATAAGAATGCTGCGAAAAGAAGTGAATCGACAGATTAGGGTCCATAGAGCAAGTGAGGTAGCCCAGAAACTAGAAGCTAATAGAAAGAACCCAAAACGTTTATGGAGGGTCATAAATAGAATCTGGGAACCGAAACATTCAAATGAGGGAATATATAAGCAATGCCCTGCTGAAACTGACCAAAATCTAAAAGAAACTGCTAACAACATGAATAGCTATTTTGCTAACATAGGTCCTAACATATTGACATTGCTTGGTAGAGTCGAGGATACTGCTTGCACTACACACTATGATATACTACCTCGTATCTTAGCTCCCAAGTCAATATCAAAAACAGAAGTAAAACAAATTGTGACGAACTTGGACTCAAATAAAGCAACTGGCCTAAATTGCCTAAATTCTGGGCAACTCAAAAGAATCCTGTTAAGCAACCTAAATATATTAACGGACCTGATAAACTCTGTGATGACCAGCCATACATTCCCAGAATCATTACTACATGGAACTATCACCCCCCTACCAAAATCTGGCAACCTAAAAGAATACTCTAACTGGCGTCCAATCACTGTGGTTCCCACAATGTCTAAACTGATAGAGAAAGCAATACAACAGCAAATGATAACCCACCTAGAGGAGAATGACCTAATCAATAACAAGCAGTTTGGGTTCATGCCGGGCAGATCCACTAACCAAGCGATTTTTTATCTTATCACAGAATTAAACAATGCAATGAATACAAAGACTGCCAGCCTATGCACCTTCGTAGATCTGCGAAAGGCATTCGACAGCGTATGCCACAAGTTACTCTATAAAAAACTACAAAGTTTTGGTTTAACAGACAACTTTATCAAGCTAATTGAATCTTACCTAGGACAAAGGACACAATCAATAAAAATGGGCAATACAACATCAGATAAAATACCAAACACATGTGGGGTGCCACAAGGCTCAGTCTTGGGCCCCACACTCTTCATCATGTTCGTGAACGATCTTTTTAAAGTCATAAAAAATTGTACAGCCTTAATGTATGCCGACGATTTGGTGTTGATAGCAAAAAATAGTAAAAATAATGAATCCGTCCTGAAAATGCAAGAAGATCTTGACAATATACAAATATGGATGAGAGAGAACAAACTATTAGTTAACACCAAAAAAACTGTACAGATGTGGGTAGGAAACAATCTAAATAACCTAGAACTGCGTACCAACTTAATAAATGATAAGGAACTTCAAAGGGTATATCAATTTAGTTATCTTGGTATAACTATTGATAGTAGACTAACGTTCAAGCCTCAAGTAAATAAAATAATCTCGGAAACCAGGCTAAAGACACAAAAATTGTTATTATTGAAATATCTCCTGCCCATGGTAACAAGAGTATCAATAATGAAACAATGCATTCTCCCAATCTATGACTATGTAGACTACCTATATCTAAGTTGCACACAAATGGATATTAATCGTCTAGATATCTCTTTTAACCACTGTATGAGAACAGCAGTGGGAGTAAGAAACATAAGAGACATATCGATAATCGAACTCTATCAAAAATGTAATATGAGAAGCCTCAAATACCGAAGACTGGTTCACTTGCTAACACTGCTGCGTTGGTGGTCAAATGACCCAGCACATGTAGAACCAAGAAATGTTAAAACCAGAAGACAAGAAAAAATCGTGTTAAGGATAGATACACCGAAAACCGAAAAATTTAGGAAATCCCCCTTATATATAGGTGCCCCCATATGGGATAAAATCCCGAAAGAAATACAAACAACTAGCGACGCCTCTTACTTTAAAGTAAATGTTAAAAATCTCCTCTTAACAATGCCAGAGCTCACTCAGTAGTTCCCAAACGTTAAAATGAAATACCCGACCATGCCAAGGAGCAACCTGCTGTATCCTGTTTGTCCTGTTTGTCTTGTACATACTGAATTGTTTGTCGTTTGACTACAATGGAGGAACGCCTACTTTTGGTGAATTTGTACGTCTTTATACTGAATAAAAAAAATAAAATAAAAAAAAGGGTGAAAGGCATATCTTACAATTTATGGCCATTCGGCGACTTACATGTTTTAAAACTGATGGCCATTTGGTAACACATTTTTCATAATAAGGAATCCGAGTTTTCAGAAAAAAATACATTTCATATACATTGGCGATACTTGCAGCATTAGAATATATATAAATTCATAGGCGTTCTGTTCCAAAATAATGTTATAAATTATTCTTTTTTCTAATAAGCACTTTACATTTCCAAATTCTTCCAGTCCTGACTTTCATCCCAGTATAATTGATGGCTTTTTGGTGTCAGACATGTATTATAACTAATGGTTGTTTGGTTACAGACATGCTTTTATGATTGTTGGCCAAACAGTGACATATATGTATTTTATAACTTCTGGGTATTTGGTGACAGACTTACTTTTATAAATTTTTATGGATATTTAGTAACAGCCATAAGTTATGGTTATAACTTATGGCTGTATTCTATAACTTATGGCCAGTTTATAATTTATGGCAGTTTGCTGCATGGTTTCCAGGCCCACTGTGCAGTGTTTGGACATGTTTTACAACTTATGGCCATTTGGTAACAAATATCTTTTACAAATTATGGCTATTTGTATTCTATAATTTATGGTCATTTAGTGACAGACATATTTTATAATTTATGGCTGTTTGCTGCATGGTTTCCAGGCTGACTGTGTAGTATTTGGACATGTTTTATAACTTATGGCCATTTAGTGACAGATGTGTTTTATAATTTATGGCTGTTTGCTGCATGGTTTCCAGGCTGACTGTGCAGTATTTGGACATGTTTTATCATTTATGGCCATTTAGTGACAGATGTGTTTTATAATTCATGGCTGTACGCTGCATGGTTTCCAGGTAGACTTTGTGGTGTTCGCACAATGGCTATCTAGTGACCGATGTATTTTATAACTTATGGTCATTTGTGACAGACATGTTTTATAATTTATGGCTATTTAGTGACCGATGTATTTTATAACTTATGGTCATTTGGTGACAGACATGTTTTATAATTTATGGCTATTTAGTGACCGATGTATTTTATAACTTATGGTCATTTGGTGACAGACATGTTTTATAATTTATGGCTATTTAGTGACCGATGTATTTTATAACTTATGGTCATTTGGTGACAGATGTGTTTATAATTTATGGCTATTTAGTGACCGATGTATTTTATAACTTATGGTCATTTGGTGACAGAAGTGTTTTATAATTTATGGCTATTTAGTGACCGATGTATTTTATAACTTTTGGTCATTTGGTGACAGATGTGTTTTATAATTTATGGCTATTTAGTGACCGATGTTTTTTATAACTTATGGTAATTTGTGACGGACATGTTTTATAATTTATGGCTATTTAGTGGCCGATGTATTTTATAACTTATGGTCATTTGGTGACAGACATGTTTTATAATCTATGGCTGTTTTCTGTGTGGTTTCCAGGCCGACTGCGCAGTATTCGGACATCTCTGCCAGGTGGCCTACTGCGGTTCACTCTATTTCCACAAGGAGGCTCTGGGCGATAATATGGTGCCCTACTTGGACCGAATCAAAGAGAGGCTGTGGCCGGACTGGCACATCCGGGTCAACAGTCAGCCATTTGACAGCTAACAGAATGTGACGCGCCTTATTCTAAAGTAAATACTCTCTGAACTATGTGTGATAGGGTGGGTGGCTATTGTTTATACCTAATACACCCAGTACCACTTTGTTGAAAGCCCATAAATTTGTGATTTTCTTTTGCGTGGAACTTTTATCAGGTTACTATAGATCCATGCCGTATGTAATGGTCAATTCGCCCAGATTGTGATCGATGCCCATGTATGGTGACCAAAAATTAAAACTAGTTTGAATATGTCATACACACAACAAATGGGCCTATTTTCTCACAACTTAAGAATGCATGTGTTTGATTTAAGGGCTGGTTCCACCAACACGATCGATTTGCTGTGATATGTCTTGGTATATCTCGTTACATCATACAGTGTCAGGATATGTCATACCTTTGTTGTCACAAAACGTAGCCGTGCGGTGTTCTGTGCTTATTTTGGTACTCCACCACTGCGACACCACAAGACACATCGCGACAAGTAGGCACGCGATTATTCAAAACTAGCCCGATTTAGCAAGACAACCAAATCGGGACCTATCTCGCTACGTCTTGTTATGGAGACATTTGACGATGTATTGACAGAAAACTAACTCGAGGGGATCGAATCATATGGTTTCAGAGTAGTGGTTGGGTTTATTGTCGTTTTGATAGACATTGATGAATAAAAGACATTTGTAAGTTATGTGTGTCATGTTGTGTCATTTTGTATTATAAAATGTTATTGAGTGATTCAATATATACCCTCATAGTACTTTAAGAACTTACGTAGCGCCTTGCTGTAGATGTTAACAACCTAACCCCCCCCCCCCCCCAAATAATTTTGTTGCCATGGCAACCAATTTCAAGAATGTGATCATATTAACCTTCACTCTGACAATGTTTTTTTTTATGGGATTGTATGTATATATTCATATTGAAATTGAAAGGAAAAAAAACAATAATGAAACCATGTTTTGTCTCTATCATTTAGTTGCTCAGGCGACACGGTTCATCAAATATATGTGATCAATGATAAACCATAAGAACTCACCAAGACGGTCATTTTGAGCTGAAATAGTTCTATGGATATTTGTTCCATTTTTGGCGACCATTTTGAATTTTGGCATAAAACTCAAATTCCCCGCATTTATCTGACGTCTGACCCGGATAGAATGAAAGAGCAGAAAAAACTCTCCTAGGAACAATTCTTTAGAAATTTAATAGTAGCCCCAAAACGATTATGGGGCTGATGAAATGACCCCATAGACCCTCTTCACACTGGCGCCATCTTGTAATGGCCGCCCATGTAGGCGAATCGAAAACGAGGCAAGCCCTCTCCACTCAGTTCTGAATATTGATAAAAATACTAGTGTTTCTCTAACTTGAAAGATGGAAATCGCTCTCACGTCTTAACTAATCGGCCGATTTGCATAAACAATACATTGTTAGAAAGCTGAGACTTGGGCCTATCTGTTAGGATATACATGATATACCTGTGTTATGGATAAAATTTCCTGTCATAGAATGAACATTGGAATTGTTGAAATGAAAAACATTAAAACATGTTACTTTCCTGTTTTCACAGCGATTTAATGAAAAATCTATCAAGATGACATATAGAAATAACCATCCTATCTTATTAGGTATCTCATGAATCTTAAAATGATACCAATATTACCAGGTTGTAATAGATATTTCCTGAGGTAATGGACTAATAATGCATCAGTTAATTATCAGGAAATTTAGGAATTTGTCAGCAAAAATCTAAGTTTTGAAGCTATCACAGGAAATTTTAGCTAAGGTATAGGTATATGATATCTATACCAACAAATAGACCAGAGTCTTAGCTTTCTAACAATGCTTTATTCATAAAGACCGGCCTGTTATACACAAAGCCAGAGCAATTCACATTTTTTCAAGTTAGAAAAAGTTTTTGTTCCAAGGTACATTAAGTGCCTAACACAATCTAATACTGTCAGATCCAATGCTCCATTATCTCAGGAAATATCTATCACAACCTGCTGATATTGGTATCATTTTAATTGTCTTGAAATGCCTAAGAAGGTAAGATGCTTATTTCTATAGGTCATCGCGATAGATTTTTCATTAAATCACTGTGAAAGCAGGAAGGTAACAGGTTTGTGGGTTTTTTTACCTAAACAATTCCGATGTTCAAGCTAATGCAGGAAATCATAGCCATAACACAGGTATATCATATATATACCAACAGATAGGCCTAAGTCCCAGCTTTCTAAAAATATTTTAATTGTAAGATTCAGATGTTTCTTTATGACAGAAGAGCTATTTACATTTTCGTTATTATAATGGTATTAGGCACTTGCTGCAGTGTTGGCTTCACTCTGACAGCGCTCGCCTCGTTTTGGAGTGCGGAAATTTCACTGGTGCGCGGCTGGTAGTTGATCAAGTATATAGAACCAGCGAAACCGTTATCATAGCGATCGCAGCGCCACGCTTATGTGCAAGAGGTGAATATGGTACTATCCCACACTGGCCGCAGTATTATCACAGAACACTGCCCATTGTATTATAGGCTGAAAGTTACATATATTTGTTATAGATTCATTGTGGGTTCGTTATTTGAATATAAACTGGATGATCTGATGTTATTCTAATGAACTAGAAACTGAGAAGAATTATTGATATGTAGCCGTGAATGTTTGGCATAATCCAGACCGCAACCAAAGAGAATTTTGAGCGGGAAGCTTCGTGTTAACGGGTACTTACCGATACAATTTCTACATCCAAATATTGCCTCGATATGCAGATGTTCGCTAGGCAAGAAATTAAAAGATAAATCTGTGCAATCGTTCACATACAATCATACTTTATATGTTCAACTATGATAAATTAACATTCATAGTTGATTGCTATATTTAATGGGGTGGTTTTAATGGAGTGTCAGAATAATAATTTCTTAGTACCCACGAGGCTAATTCATCATGGCGGTCAATTTGAGGAAGAAGTTGACAAGTCGCAGACTGATACAAGCGTCTCGTCCTTCCACGAAATGTCGCATGTTTTCTAAACTCTTTGAGTCTGGGAATCGTGAACTGTCAGTAATTTCATCAACTGGTCGTGTTTTACACGTTTTATCTGGTGACACTGTCGTGGTGAGTAGCTGTTTGACTTTGTGTCCCGTACTTTCGGACCCGTACCCAATGACAGTGTACCCAGCCCTGTCCACAACATTGGAGATAAAGGCTTGAATGTTTTACGTAGTACCTCCAGAACGTCCCTCTCATCAAAGTACAAGGAGCAGATATAAATTTGTCGTTGACGGCCAAACGTAGAATGTTTAGATAAAACTAAAAGTAAAATAGAAAGGTTCAGCAGGTTCATCTAATGCAACAAAATTATAAAAAGATATTAATATATTTGCAAGTATCAGATCAACATAGAATAAATAATATTAATAGTAATACTGGCCCAGTCCCTGGCTGTGTGCTTCGATAACTTAATTCTACTTCCAGACAGGGGCAGGACATTTGACCTAAAATCTCAACTGACCCAGGACAAGTAATCTACGTGAAAACAATGTCAATGGGTCAGTTGTCTCACTGGTCAGCTGTCCATACTGAGCATGTGACCTGCTCCACCGACTGGACAATACGCTCGGAAGCTACGCTTCGTAAATCAGAAGATACGCTTTGTTTTCGCGAGGCAAAATTCTCGCACTCGCGGCGAACCGCGTAACAATCAATGGCAAATAATCACATTTTGCCAATCGTGAATCAATATAAAACTTACACACTGTTTCCGCACATCTTTAGTTATCTATTTATCTTTATTTGAAGTTCCTACATCAATTATTGACAAAGTTCTGATATAAATTTTAAAAAAGAGCGTATGGTCCGTCGGTCACCCAATGAAAAACGAAGCGTGCTGGCTAAGAAGCGTATCGTCCAGATACCGCTCCGCCGTACCAGTGTCTATACGGTACTTAGTAAAAGACACGGTGGTGTGGCAACTTTTGTGCCCATACCGTCAGCCTGGTGTAACAGGCCCTTATCCAAACCTCGTTTCCTAGACTCAATATACCTATATAAACATTTTATCAGATTTGGTACTCGAGACGGAAGGCAATGTGAATAAAAGAACAAGTATGTTACCGTCAAGAATGAGACATAGACACGAACAATCCAACTCCCGTTCTGCAGGTCTCAGTTCACTGTTGGCACGGCGTACAAGATGCGTCGATGGTAAAGGAGAGCTCGAGTAGTGGAAAGGACCTAGGGTAAATACCTATTTCACTCCCGTTCTGCAGGTTTCAGTCCAATGTGGGCTAGATAATTACCTGAGGTACTTACCTTGTACTGATGGGAAATTGATGTGCCCTAGCCTAGGAGAACAGGACACATCTATGGTAAGAGAGAGCTCGAGTAGTGGAAAAGACCTTCGGGAAAATACCTATTTCACTCCCGTTCTGCAGGTTTCAGTCAACTGCGGGCACAGATTTCAAGACGCGTCTATGGTAAGGGAGAGCTCGAGATGGGGAAAGTGCAGTAGAACCCGCCCTAATGGACACCCCGCATAAGCGAACAACCTGCATAAATAACAGTCTGCTTATGCAGAGTTTCCACTAGTATTGTGGGGGATAGCTAGAGTAGCGGAAAGTACTTTGGTAATGCCCTATTTCACTCCCATTCTGCAGGTCGCCTTGCACTGCGGGCACGGTGTTCAAGACGCGTCTATTGTAAGGGAGAGCTCGAGTAGTGGAAAGGACCTTGGGTAGAAACCTATTTTACTCCTGTTCTGCAGGTTTGAGTCCACTGCGGGCACGGTGTTCAAGACTCATGTATTGTCGGGGAGATCTCGAGTAGTGGAAAGTATAGTAGAACCCGCCTTAATGGACACCCCGCATAAGCGAACAACCTGCATAAATAACTGTTCGCTTGTGTCGAGTGTCCACTAGTATTGTAGGGGAGAGCAAGAGTAGCGGAAAGTACTTCGATAATAACCTATTTCACTCCCATTCTGCAGGTCTCCATACACTGCGGGCACAGTGTTCAAGACGCGTCTATGGTAAGGGAGAGCTCGAGTAGTGGAAAGGACCTTGGGTAAAAACCTATTTCACTCCCGTTCTGCAGGTTTCAGTCCACTGCGGGCATGATGTTCAAGACTCCTGTATTGTCAGGGAGATCTCGAATAGTGGAAAGTATAGTAGAACCCGCCTTAATGGACACCCCGCATAAGCGAACAACCTGCATAAATAGCTGTCCACTTACACAGAGTGTAAACTTGAAGATGAACTGTGTGAGAAGTCAGTAATTAGAGCAAGAATACCGCTTAGGTAAAATAAATTTTTGTGGGAAAGTAATTGATATAAATGATTATACTTAGAATCAGTTTCATATATGCATAAATATATACTTTTATATATATAGGTGGAAGATAAGGGGGTGGAAGGTGGGTCCCTGTTATCCTGTAGAGTAGCAGAAAGTATCTTGAGTAATTACCTATTTCACTCCCATTTTGCAGGTCTCCGTACACTGCGGGCATGGTGTTCAAGACGCAAGTATTGTGGGGAAGAGCTCGAATAGTGGAAAGTATCTTGAGTAATTACCTATTTCACTCGTGTTTTGTAGGTCTCCGTGCACTGCCCACATGGTGTACAAGATGCGTCTATTGTAGGGGAGGGTTCGAATAGTGGAAAGTATCTTGAGTAATTACCTATTTCACTCGTGTTTTGTAGGTCTCCGTCCACTGCCCACATGGTGTACAAGATGCGTCTATTGTAGGGGAGAGATCGAATAGTGGAAAGTATCTTGAGTAATTACCTATTTCACTCCTGTTCTGCAGGTCTCCGTCCACTGCCCACATGGTGTACAAGATGCGTCTATTGTAGGGGAGGGTTCGAATAGTGGAAAGTATCTTGAGTAATTACCTATTTCACTCGTGTTTTGTAGGTCTCCGTCCACTGCCCACATGGTGTACAAGATGCGTCTATTGTAGGGGAGAGATCGAATAGTGGAAAGTATCTTGAGTAATTACCTATTTCACTCCTGTTCTGCAGGTCTCCGTCCACTGCCCACATGGCATACAAGACGCGAGTATTGTGGGGGAGAGCCCGAGCCGGTTGTACTTACTGGTCCTCTCACCAGACGGCGCTGTCTTCAGGACTTCTCTGTCTCCGATTCTCAACTCTCCGGATTGTGGAGCTACAGGGTAACTGTATATCTTCCTCTTATTGTCATTTATAGCCAGGTATCCCTAGGGTACTCATTAGCGTCCCGAGGCTGGCAAGACATTAATTCGCCTTGATACTTTTACCAAGGTAAGTTATCGGATAATTACCTATGTGAATGCCATAGAGGGCCACATCGGTACAGAAATAGCAGTTTCTCTTTTCCAAGGAAATCATTTACAGTTTATGATTTTTTTTTCTTTTCTAAAGCAAATAGAGAATAAATTAGGCCTCATTCACACCAATAAACAGTGGTTCAAACCTCATTCAGTGACCAATAATGATCTGTTTTCCATGTTTTATCAGTTTCCCTGAGGCAGTAAATTCCACATGAAAAATATTTCTTTTTCCATGACCCTAAATGATATTCCTTCGGATATAAATGTATATTTTACTCTTGTTACTATTTATAAATATTGTATTTGTGAATGCCACAGAAAGCCATTTATATAACTACATGTAATTTCAGAGTTGGCCACTTCCTCATGAAAAAATTATTCTAGTTTTCATTTCCAGTTTATAAAATAATTCTAGCCTAATCTCCCAAAATAAAACCGTAAGGCCAAAACTGATGTGTTTTTCATGTTTTCTCAGTCTCTCTGAGGCAGTAAATTCCACATGAAAAATATTTCAGCTTTTTTCATGAATTGATTTATTCCTGGTCATTAATGATCTTTTCAATGTTTTTGTTCATATTCAATAGAAAAAGCCAGTCCTCAGAGGACAGTGACTCCATCTTCGATGACCTCCTACGTGGCGATTCCCTCATCAAAGATCCGACACAAACATCGATGACATTGAAAGACGAAGACATCGCTTTTCATCAGCCAAGAGGGACACGCTTGTCCTGCTTTGCAGATTACGTGGTTATACTCGAGCCCGACTCTGAGTTTACCAAAGTCCACATCTACAGATGGACCACGACTGGCGATTCTGGGGAGTTGATTTTTGCACAGACCGCTCTTTACAATGTTGACCATGTGCCGGTCTACGGTAGTGTCGGAGAGGAGGCAGTGGTTCGCTTTGTGTATCCAGCGGAGCTGGCGGTGGTCGTGCGCAGTCCGGGTGAGCACTGTCCGCTCAGCGCTCCGCTCTATGCCCAACTGGTGACAGCCCGTCGCGCTCTCCTCCTTAACCCCGTCTTACTGCTGGGGTCCACGTCCGGTCACGTAACAGCAGTGCCTCTGAATGCATCCTCGGCTCAGTTTCCGGTCAGTCCGGAGCTGGTATGTGATGTGCAGCAGACTGTGACCGCCATCCACCACATGGTCGGAAAAAACTCTGCTGATAAACTCTGCTTGGTGGGCAAACATGGCAAGCTCCTTGTGCTCCAGACGTCCACGCAGGCTTCGGGTCAGTGGAGCGTGACAGAGTTCTTCGTGAACTGTCCAGTGCTCTGCTCCCTGCTGCTGGGCTCAGACTTAGTGCACTACACGGGCAGCCAGTTCGTGGTCACTGATCTCCGACAAACAGACTCCCAGAGCGCACACAGTCGCCTCAGCTCGGAAACATACGATGCAGGGCGCGTCGTCAGTCTGTCCGGTCATGCCGGTGAGGCTTTACTCTTATCGCATTGTCAGATTTACACAGATTACAGATTTCCACCCCACTTTTCATTTTAAGCATATACAATTCCTTTTCCTTGTATAAAACAAAAATATCATAAATTGAGCCTTCTTCATGGCCATAAAACAGTGGTTCGAACCTCCCCACATACCCTCAGACCCATTCCCTGGCCAATCCTGATGTATTTTCCAATGTAAGTCAATGATGATATCAAATTGCCAATTGAGATTTATTCATACCAGTAGAACTAGTTTGAACCTCTCTATAGACCCTCAGCTCCATGGTCCCCATTTAATAAACTCCTGTTTCTAACTAAACAAACAGCATCAGGAACAGATGCAAAGCACAATAGATCAGGCTTTCATCATAAACTATCCTTTCAAAGGATTCAGGTCAGAAAAAATTCTGAAAAATATGGTCTCTTAGCTGATCTATATACATCCCACAGAATTTTTACTACCAGTCCCTGCACTGTCCAGTCTCCTCAACTGATCTATAGACACACATCTCACAGCTCTGAGCATGTTTTACTACCAGTCCCCACACTGTCCAGTCTCCTTAACTGATCTATATACACACACCTCACGGCTCTGAGCATGTTTTACTACCAGTCTCCACACTGTCCAGTCTCCTTAACTGATCTACATACACGCATCCCACAGCTCTGAGCATGTTTTACTACCAGTCCCCACACTGTCCAGTCTCCTTAACTGATCTATATACACACATCCCACAGCTCTGAGCATGTTTTACTACCAGTCCCCACACTGTCCAGTCTCCTTAACTGATCTATATTCACACAACCCACAGCTCTGAGCATGTTTTACTACCAGTCCCCACACTGTCCAGTCTCCTTAACTGATCTATATTCACACAACCCACAGCTATGAGTATGTTTTACTACCAGTCCCCACACTGTCCAGTCTCCTTAACTGATCTATATTCACACAACCCACAGCTCTGAGTATGTTTTACGACCAGTCCCCACACTGTCCAGTCCTCTTAACTAATCTACATACACACATCCCACAGCTCTGAGCATGTTTTACTACCAGTCCCCCACACTGTCCAGTCTCCTTAACTGATCTATATACACACATCCCACAGCTCTGAGCATGTTTTACTACCAGTCCCCCACACTGTCCAGTCCTCTTAACTAATCTACATACACACATCCCACAGCTCTGAGCATGTTTTACTACCAGTCCCCCACACTGTCCAGTCTCTTAACTGATCTACATACACACATCCCACAGCTCTGAGCATGTTTTACTGCCAGTCCCCCACACTGTCCAGTCTCTTAACTGATCTATAGACACACATCCCACAGCTCTGAGCATGTTTTACTACCAGTCCCTACACTGTCCAGTCTTCTTAACTGATCTATAGACACACATCCCACAGCTCTGAGCATGTTTTACTACCAGTCCCCACACAGTCCAGTCTCCTTAACTGATCTATATTCACACATCCCACAGCTCTGAGTATATTTTACTACCAGTCCCCACATTGTCTAGTCATTCCTCCCTCTAAGTTTATTTATTATTTTCAAATAAATGGCTTTCATCCCCCTTTATTGAAAACTAAGCCATGTATTAAAATGAAATAAAACATGACATATAAATTTAGGAGTTTATTTGAGAAGGAGTTTATTTGAAAACAATAATTTCTACATGGCCACGATCAGTTATCAGTAAATGTACTGAGATAATTCACTCTTGATAATTGAGTCTTTCTTAAATCTAAATTCAAAAATACTGAATGACCTTGTACTTTGACTTTCTTAGAATACCTTTAACCTTTTGGTGAAACTGGATTTATTTGGTTTATTTTACAGAGAGTGTCACACGGGCCACGAGGTGGTTAAGTATAAGCAGACAGGGGCATGTCTACGCCCATGTCTTATCGGAGGTGGACTCTGACACAGAAGACTGCGTAACAACCCCGCGTCATGGCGAGTCGCTCAAAGATCTGCTCCATGGCATCTCGCGATCTGCAGATCAGCTTCTTACGACACAAGAACAGGTGACATCCATGGTCACCGTGCTCAGTCAGCTGTCACTCGCAACCCACTTAGCACAAGCCACAGACATCTCGAGGACTCCTCTGAAAGTCACCGTCAAGTCAGAACTCCAGCATCTGGGGGTCGAGACATCGGTGTCTCTACGAGCTCGCTTAGAGAACCAGAGCACAGTCGGTCTGGCTGACGGATGGACGTTGACTGTCATTCTGTCTGCTGGTGCGAACACTGACCGGTCGTGGTCAGGAAACCTTTCACGGAGTACGCGACTGGCTGGTCTGAGGCGGGGAGAATTCCAGGACTTGGTGGTCCCTCTTTCGGAGTCTCAATTAGACAGTTTGCCAATCACCATGGAGGTCTTTGTTTCCTACAGACCTCAAATGTCACACCGAGCAGACCTCGCTGTCAGTTTGCCAGCTGGGGTGTTCGTCATTGATGTTCTTCACTGTTTGGAGAGTTCTCGTCTCGTGCGCTGTCCATCTCATATGTCCAGATGTGAGCGTCATTTAAGTGAGCTCGCGAAAACTCGACCCAGCTGGAAAATACAAGACACAGTGACGAAGGCGGGTCGCGCCAAACTTCCTACAGGACAGTTGAATATGAAGACACTCGTTAAAGAAAATCAGTCAGACTTGGGCAGAACGAAAGATAGTGGTGAGTATGGTCTCTCCTTTTATGAATTTACTTATTTCCAGTCTCAAAAGGACGTAACTAGTCTACCAAGACGTAAAACAACACAAACAAACAAATCAAGGATTATTTACAGAAAGAAAAAATTGAATTCAGTGATTCTATACAAGTTAAAATTCTTGAAGTAAAAATGTAATGCACTAATAATACTGACGATTTGGGTTGATTATTATTTAACGTCTTGTCTTTTTTTCTTCAAAAATTCCTTTATTGACAGATCTGAGTTTACCATTCATCCAACGTCCTTGCATGGTATGACAATCTGTCCCGACGAAAGGGCCCTGGCATCAGCTGCTATATAGTATAACTTATTTTCTTTGCCTACCCTTCCTTCCTAGTCATTGCTAGATATCTTATCTAGTCATGTAGTTTTAAATTGTAATATAGTTTTTTTTTATCATTCAGTTTTTTTCTTGATGCAAATCATATACAGGTATACAGTTGACTCGTAGTCCACTATGCAGAAATGGTAACAGCATCGACAAAGAGGCCTTACTAACACTGTTATCGCACAATTGATTGCTCTTATATTACATACCACTGAGCAAATACGGACCGTATCACAGGGATAGATTCCATTAAGATGGTCCTCGTGATATTTTTTAAACATACGAGTCATGGAGTGTTTCTTAGAGTGCCAAAAGTTCATCCCAAGCACATCCACCAGGGTATTTTTAATCTGGTAAAAATTTACATATATATTTTGTAGAGAATATAAGTATCATATTTGCTGTATCATAATTCCAATAATTCCTTTTAAACCAGACATCTCACTGGAGACTGTTTTCATAGTGACATGTGTTGATACATGTTGTGACTTTTCACTTCAGCCACCTCACCGGAAGCTCGACTTCTGAGACACATTCTCACCGACTCGCCAGTAAATGTCCTTGGCGACCAGAGTCACGTGACAGCGCGTAGTGCAGCCACTGGACACCAGGTGTCTCTGTGGGCTGTGCGGGGGCCCGGGTACACGACAGAGCTGGGCTGGAGCTCGGACGATGTGCGGACGGTAGGCCAGCTCCACGGCGCCATCTCAGAGCGGCTTCAGGTTAGTATTTCTCTGACGCTCATCTTATATGATGTCTCTGTGGGCGGTCCTTGGGGTTGGGGATGCAGTAGGGCTCAGACGATCAGCCGATGTGCGGACAGGAGCCATCTCAGAGCAGCTTCAGGTAAGTATTTCTCTGACGCACATCTTATATGATGTCTCTGTGGGCGGTCCCGGGGGCCGGGGATGAAGTAGGGCTCAGACGATGTGCGGACAGGAGCCATCTCAGAGCAGCTTCAGGTAAGTATTTCTCTGACGCACATCTTATATGATGTCTCTGTGGGCGGTCTTGGGTGTTGGGGACGCGGTAGGGCTCAGACGACGTGCGGACGGTAGGCCAGCTCCATGAAGCCATCTCAGAGCGGCTTCAGGTTAGTACTTTTCTGACGCTAATCTTATAAAATGTCTCTGTGTGGTGGTGGGGGGGGCCGGGGACGCCGTAGGACTCAGGCGATATGCAGACAGTAGGCCAGCTCCACGGAGCCATCTCGGAGCGGTTTCATGTTAGTATTTCTCTGACATGCATCTTATACGATGTCTCTGGGCAGTGGTGGGGGCCGGGGACACCACAGAGCTCAGCAGGGGTGTGGACAACATGTGGCCAGTAAGCCAACTCATCATGGAGCGGTTTCAGGTTAGTATTTCTTTTACAGAGAGAATTTTAAATGTCTCTGTGGGTGGTGCGGGGGGCCAGGGACACTGGAGCTAGGCTGGGGCTCAGACGATATGCGGACAGAAGGCCGGGTACACTGTAGGGCTGGGGCTTCGAAAATGTGCGGATGGTAGGCCAGCTCCACAGGTCCATCATAGAGCAGCTTCAGGTTAGTATTTCTCTGACGCGCAGCTTATACGTTGTCTCATTGGGCAGTGTGTTGGGTTGGGGACGCCGTAGGGCTGGGGCTCAGGCGATGTGCAGACTCCACGGAGCCATCTCAGAGCGGCTTCATGTCAGTATTTGATATGATATCTGTGTGGGCAGTGTGGGGAGCCGGGGACACCATAGAGCTGGGCTGGGGCTCGGACAACATGTGGACAGTAGGCCTGCCCCGTGGGGCCATCTTGCAGCGGCTTCAGGTTAGTAAATGTCTCGGTGGGTCAGGCCAGTCTGTTTAAAGGCATAGCAGTCAGACAGAACATCAAAACCCAATGTCGTTTTCCTTAAAGTTCAATATCAGACTCACATTATATTATATGATGATCTCAATGTGTTGTAAAAAGTTCACCGTGCTAGTTTTTGATCTCAAGAATATTATCATGATAGAACATAGGACATTCTACAAAGTTGGATTTTTCACGTTAGTAATACAGAAATTGTAAAGTACTACAGATTTAAGTACTAAAAACTATAGGTCATCCCACTTGTTTTTTAGAGAATTGAAGAAAACCATATTTATCAGTACATTTCCTATATAAATCAAGCATATGTATTTTGGCTTCACTGAATGTGTCTTTAAATAGAAATAACTAAAACGGCTCCTTTCTTCAACAGAAACTTTCGGGCTACTCTGAAGTCAAGCCTTGCCACGAGCTGATGGAACAGCACGCGGTGAGTTGTGACGGAGAAATCCTGGTTTATATTTCTGGATACGTCCTTAAATCATGAAAATGCTAAAATAAAAATTAATGTTGATTTATTTACAATGATCGATGAAGAGAAATTCTAGAAATTAACCAAATTTCAATAGAGAAGGTCAGGATTTGGCCTTCTAATTTATGTTAATTGTTCCGTTATGTACCCTTGTTTGCTAGGAGATGGGGCGGCAGGTGCATGGTCTACTAGACCAAACTCATTATTTGTGTTAACTGTTTCATTGTTTTTGGCTGGGATATGGGGTGGCTCGTTATATGCGTTAACTGTGGAGTGTTGTGTCAATGGTCTGCGGCACAGCCCTTCAGTGAGGCAGCACTATAAAACGGGCATAGGGTCCCCCTGCTACAAGTAGACCAAAGTTGAGTTAATATACCTTTCAAGAACCAGATAGGTCAACCAATGAGTCGGTCTCAAAAGGACGTAACTTGCCTACCGAGACGTAAAACTACACAAACAAACAACTGTTTTGTTGTTTTTGGCCAGGAGATGGTGGCAGACGCATGGTTTACAGGACCG
Organism: Alentia gelatinosa; assembly: GCA_950022655.1. Taxonomy (NCBI): domain Eukaryota; kingdom Metazoa; phylum Annelida; class Polychaeta; order Phyllodocida; family Polynoidae; genus Alentia; species Alentia gelatinosa. The sequence goes on along the minus strand of OX465580.1, from coordinate 138,528,090 downwards.
AGCTTGTTATTTTTGTTATCTGTTTCAATGTTTTTGGCAAGGAGATGGGCGTTATATGTGTCAACTGTTTTGTTGTCTTTGGCCAGGAGATGGTGGCAGACGCATGGTTTACAGGACCGAGCTTGTTATTTTTGTTATCTGTTTCAATGTTTTGGGCCAGGATATGGGCGTTATATGTGTTAACTGTTTCCTTGTTTTGGGCTGGGAGATGGGGTAGCAGGGGCATGGTCTAAAGGACCAAACTCATTATTTGTTCAGTTATAATACCGAGTCGCTATTATTTTTGTCAGGAGCTGGGGCGACAGGCGCGCAGTCTACAAGACCGGGCTTGTTTTGGCGTGGAGGAAGAAACAGTTGTCCTGTTCACCAAACTCCGACACATGGTGTCCTAGTGGTGGCATCTCTCGTTTAATTGTAAATCAGCAAATTCTGTGATGTGTAACTTCCACAATTATTCAGGGATGTCAGTTTTCCTTGTTTCAGCGGAATTCCATGTTTTCATTTTTGGAATAAGATATCCTTTTTTCTTGTGTAAAATGTACATAACAATTAAAAGATACACAAATCAACCATGATTCATAAATTCCCCAATTAACCTGCCTCCAGACCCATGTTCCGCAGTGATAGTGTTATTTATATCTACTATACTTTAGGTCTCTTTGGTGTGTATATATATAGATCTGATGTCTAACCCTGTATTGCCAGGGAAATATTTCCTTGGTTTTTTCTGACCCCAACTGACATCCCTGAATTTATTATATTCAATATATAATTGTAATATTCAATATTTTCTAAAAATGAGCAATAAAATACTAAAAAATGATACAAGACTAAAGTGTTATTTATTACATATTATCAGTACACAGATGCATAGCAGTCTCTGAGTACAAATCCACATGACGGGTGAGCTCCACTCGTTCCTTATCCTAGACAAAAAAAAACAGAATGTTCAAGTCATAATAATCATAATTATACTCAGAATACATGGAGATAAAAGAGCACACGCTGTGTATTCCTAGGATCGTTAATATTATTCCTAATAAAATTCAGTGTTAGTTTCGTGTCCATGCGACACTGCCAGCTCGTGGGTCTGCCAGCAGGTCGCCACCGCTTAATACTTGGTGACCAACGGGTTTGTAAATATATACACAGCATCGACTGGTTTCAGATACAAGCGGTCGTATGCTCTGAGGAGTTGACGCGTAGTAATATCCCAGCGCATGATATTTGCGCAGAGTAAACTCCGAGGAGTATACAACTGCTTTTATCTGAAACCAGTCTATATTGTATTTATTATCCACCTTTTCCTATCAAGTGGCGTACCAATATTAGTTGATTTAAGTATGCACTATTTTTTCATATGCATTATTTCTCCGGCGGCTTTTGCAGCCCAGAGCATACAACATATCTGTATGCCCTGGGTATGTAGATACTGTCCATGTGTTTTCGATGGACACTTTTACGTGGATAATAAAAGGTGGGTTACCTACCCACCGACCAGAGACAAAAGGGTCGGCCCTCTACACACAATATACCACTTTGCCATCTTTACACGTTGAAAAAAAAAATCTTTACACATAACATAAAAAAAGTAAACATTGAATCTCCGAAGAGGAATCATTTCCTGCCATACACAGATGTGGTTTAAAAAGTATCCTACTCAAATAAATGGGTGAAAAGATCAGCGACTAGTTTTTAGTAATTTTTGGGTCATGGAGGCAGCAAGTGCAATATTCGCATTTTCTTCACATTCTGTGCTTTGGTAGGTTTACGATTCACCTCCATTCTGTATCGAAACAATTCAGCATTTATTCATCTAAAAAAGAACACAGTACAGCCATATTCTCATAAAGTAATGATGCGTAAATCTGTGAAGCGCAATCATGTATGAACTATGTAGACCCTAAACTGTATTCGCGGAGAGGCATCTCAGTATCTGGCTTCAATTATAGGATGGAAAGTGGCTTTTGTATAACTGTAAATGGGAATTTGTTCATGCACAATAAACAGTTTGTAGTTGCATGTATAGAATCTAACCATGAAGCTTTGTTCAGATGATAACTTGCAATGTAAATGTGTTAAAATTCACACCCAAGTTGTCTTTTCACAAAATTATCTCTGTACCATGTTATATGTACCTATGCATCATGAGACACAACTCTAGATTCGGTCATGCGTAAATAACTCTACATGAAATTGGTGTTGGTATACCACGACTCTGCTCCAAACAAGGCCTAGTCTCCGTCGTTTGTTACATGTTCATTACAATTCCCTGTCTAGATTTGGTCACGCATATATAACTCTACATGAAATTGGTGTTGGTATAACACGACTCGGCTCCAAACAAGGCCGCGTACATACAAGTCTCTGCTGTCCCCCGTCTTGATTCAGTCATGTGTATATAACTCAACATGAAACTTGTCCTCGAATACCACGACTTGAATCCATACAAGGCCACGTACATACGAGTCTCTGTTGTATGTTACATGAAGCTGTGCATCACGATGTATCAATCCCATGACTCGATCTGAAACTTGTACTGGTACAGAGTGAATCATCTCTTTACACTTCTTGGAACCAGGTGATGTTTAGCTACCTTCAGGGTGTACCACTCAGTCAGGGATGTCAGTTAGGATCAGGGAAAAAAATTAAAATCTTTTACATGGGAATTCTTCTGCCTCTGAGAGACTGGGGAAACTTGGATAATATGTCCTTGTCGGCCATGGCATGAAGCTGAGGGTCTGTGGGGAGGTTCAAAACACTGTTCTATTGCTTTAAATGAGGCTGAATCAATATTATCTTTGGTTGACACAAGGAAAAGCAATTACATTAACTGGATATGGAAAAGTGGATTTCTACGGGAAAAAAGGCAAAACTGACATCTCTGCGTAACATCTCCAAAACTCATCCTGGTACAATGCAACTTGACTCCACACAAACATGACTCGTACATACAAAGTTTCAGTACCATGTGATTTGAAGTTGTGTTTCGCAATGCATCATTCTCGATTCAGTCATGCGAAACGACTCTATCTGAAACTCATCCTGGTATAACGCGACACACCTCCAAACAAGGCCTTGTACAACAACATGGCTTCACATGAAGCTATGCTGAACAACACACTTCCACGTCAGGTAGTTTCTATTGTACTCCAAACAGTATTTAACGCTAGTCGGTGTTGGTGGCACACTTGACTAAAGTGCCTGCACAGTGATGCGTAACATACAGCGAACCGAATAAAATGTTGAGACAAGAATAGATTTCTGATACTAGAATATATTAAACATGATTGCACCTTGCATTATTTTCTATGGCCATCAACCCAGAGTAGATTAAACACACCCAGATGAATGGCAGGTTTATTTACAGGCCACCTTGTGTTAAACATACAAAACTTGTGTGTACGATACATGACAACGCAAGGCAACTTCTTGCACCGCAAAACCTTCAGGTCTCCACACAGAAAGTTTCGCCACAAGTTAATATTAAATATTGTAGTATACACTGAGAACCGACGAATGTCCTCTGACCTTATCCCAGGCAAGGGACTGGGAAATTGTTGAACCAAATAAATCGGCAGAAACTTTGCGGCTGCCCAGATCCCCAACAGAGTCGAGGGACACTGCTCCGGAGGAAGCGAAGGACCCTGAAGCCCCTACATTTTGTGCTACTTTAAGTTAATTCCTGGCCTCTGTTGAGTCTAAATGGCCAGAATTAAGCAATTATTACTCACCATATATTGTTTTACTCTTCATTTTGGGTCCCTAACTCCAAACCTAAAATTGTTCTCTTCCCCGATTTACATTCATCTCAAGAATGACCATTGGGATGTCCAAAAAACCCATGAAAATCTGGAAAATCCCATGCCCGTTATGTGAGTGCTCTGTGAATTAATGTTTATTATCTGACTGCTCAACAAAGTACTCCGCTGTTTAAACTAAACTAAACTATACTGGGTGAAGAATTTCTTTGAATAACATCAGTTTTATAATTCTAAAGGGAAACAAGTTGGCAAATGATACAATATGATTAAAGAACAATGCAAAACCATCAGAATTAAATTATTAAATATATGAAAGTTATTATGACAGTTCACATTAAAAAAATATGCATTGCGGATTTCGTGAATCCAGAATCTAATTAGCAGAGAGCATGTATACTGACATGTTTTAACAGGAGTCTAAAACTTGACTTAATACATCACGGCCACCTGCAGGCGAACCTTTCTCTACAAGAGTCCAGTCTCGGTGGGAACGGTCTACGGCTCGCTGGTTTACTGGAAGCCACCCGGGTAGTTGCCCTGTGCCTGTGGGTACCGGCTGCCCGGGTAGCTGCCCTGTGCCCGGGGGTACAGGCCGTAGACGGTTAGTGGCAGCCACTCGGGTAACTGCCCTGTTCCCGCGGGGCCTGGCTGCAGCTGGTTACTGGTAGCCACTCAGGTAGTTGCCCTGTGCCTATGGGTATTGGCCGCAGCTGGTCACTAGTAGTCACCTGGGGAGTTACCCTGTGTCTGCGGGTATTGGCCGTAGATGGTTACGCGCGCCACCCAGGTAGTTGCGTTGTGCCCGCGAGTACTGGCCATAAGGTGGCTTCTCTTTATCACCCGAGTAGTTGCAGTGTACCCATGGCTACTGGCCGTAGTTTGTTACTGATAGCCGCCCGGGTAGTGGCCCTGTGCCCGCGGGTCCTAGCCGTAGCTGGTTACTGGTAGCCACCTGGGTAGTTGCCCTGTGCTCGTGGGTACTGGCCGTAGCTGGGTCCACGCGAATATGGGTTGTTAGCGGCCTGCGGGCCTGGGCCTACTCCTGGCTGGCCGTAAGCGTACTGCTGAGGGGCCTGGGGAGCCTGCGGTGGTGGCTGCTGCTGGGGAGCCTGCTGCGACTGTTGGCCGGGAGTGAAACCAGCATGCGTCTGTGGATTCATAAAATTGTAAATATCATTTTCTTGATCTACCTTTTCATGATACATGTCAATGTTCATTTTCATTATATTCACACTATTTCAACAAGCCATTGTTCTCGGCCTACAAGTAAATGTAACTTGGTAAGTCAAAATGATGTCCCATAGCTGAACAATCACATCTTTAACTATATTTAATGTAACCTGGTAAATCAAAATGATGTCCTCAACTTTCACATATTTGACCATATTCTATGTAATATACCAGCCTGACTGTTTGTAGATTAACATCCCAAGGGACCCACTCTCGCCTGAAGTAATTCATTGGCAATATAACAAGAATATATATTAAGGCCCTGGTGATAATTATGAAAACTATTTGACTTTCCTGGAGAAAAATATTTCAATAATACAGAAACTAAAGGAATTAACCATTACTTTAACCACATCATCCTGCCTGTAGACTAGGGACTGTTTACCCATTGTTATGGTTGCTGTGTGTAAGCCCCAGAATACTTAACATAGGCTGTGTGGATGTTTATATACTATCATTACTTAATGCAGGCTGCATGGATGTTTGTATACTATCGTTACTTAACTTAGGCTGCGTGGATATTTGTATATTATTGTTATTTAATGTAGGCTGCGTGGATGTTTGTATACATTAATTACTTAATGCAGGCTGCGTGGATATTGGTATACTATCATTACTTAATGTAGGCTGCATGGATGTTTGTATACTATCATTACTTAATGCAGGCTGCGTGGATGTTCGTATACTATCATTACTTAATGTAGGCTGCGTGGATGTTTGTCTACTATCGTTACTTATTGTAGGCTGCGTGGATGTTCGTCTACGATCATTACTTAATGTAGGCTGCGTGGATATTTGTATATTATTGTTATTTAATGTAAGCTGCGTGGATGTTTGTATACTATCATTACTTAATGCAGGCTGCGTGGATGTTCGTATACTATCGTTATTTAATGCAGGCTGCGTGGATGTTCGTATACTATCATTACTTAATGTAGGCTGTGTGGATGTTTGTATACTATCGTTACTTAATGTAGGCTGCATTGATTTTCATATGCTATCGTGTCTTACCTGTTGTTGGTAACCTTGTTGTTGCGGAGGCTGTGTGTAGGGCTGGCCCGCAGGCTGCGCTCCTGCAGAGTACTGCGGCTGCTGATTCTGTGGCTGGGAGTAGGGAGCCTGAGCACTGCTGGCCGGATGTGGCTGGTTGTACTGCGCCTGGTTCGCAGGCTGCTGCCCCGGGAATCCCTGAGCAGGCGAAACTCCACCCTGCTGCTGCGGGAAGCCTGCAATATCAATGTATCGTGAGATTAATATTTCACATGAACATTTAACACCCGCCATGTTTTTGTTGTTTGGTAGTCTAACATAATATATTCTATTAGACTTACTTTGGGTTTGACCAAATCTATGAGATGAATTTAGGTAGAAATCTCACCCCTACACATTTACCGAGGTGAGAGTTCTTTTATCTCCCACACCGCATAGACATGGTGTAAGAAGGATTGGCCTTTGATAAAGCAGTAAATCTACCACTGCTGGGGGTGAAGGAGAAAAGTGGCTGTATACCACACCACACAGACATGGTATGAGAAGGACTGGCCTTTGATATAGCAGTAAATATACCACTGCTGGGGATAAAGGAGAAAGGTGGCTGCACACCACACCACATAGACATGGTATGAGAAGGACTGGCCTTTGATATAGCAGTAAATCTACCACTGCCGGGGATGTAAGTCTACTAAGGGGCTGAAGGAGAAAGTGGCTGCAGTGGGACTCATACACCCTGTAACTTTCATATCTGGTATAGTTATAGGTAAATTTTTTTCCAAGAGCTGGAGTGGAACGCACAAAACACTTCGGCAGAACGAAAAAGATTCCAAAAATAGTTATAGGTAGGACCACCATCTAAAATCTCATATAATAATCTCCTTAATTCAAGAAACAATGGAAAACGAAGCTAAAAAAGATGGATTCATTCAAGATACCAACATATTTACACAACCATGGAACTTTCTTATCTGAAATGGTTACTCTATAGACTCTTCAGAGTTATAGATCAAATCGTGGCTAAAAAAAAGTGTTGTTCAAGCGACCAAAGTGTGTGACTCGTAATCTCACCGGGTTGTTGTGATTGTTGGGTGTAGGCGGGCTGCGGGGCCTGCGGCGGGGCCTGTCCGGGCTGCGCTTGCGGCTGCTGCTGCTGTGGCTGCTGCGGGGCGTAGGCCGCCTGACCGTGGTAGGGCGACGTCTGGTGCTGCTGGCTCACTTTGTGCTGGCTCGCGGAGGAGGCTGTGCTCGCTACGCTGTCCGGAGTGCCAGGTCTCTGACTGCTACCTGCAAACCACATACCGAAAACATCAAACAGCAGCAAAAAAAAATAAGATTCCAACTTTTTTTGGGTAAATGATGCCTCGTTATTTTGTCGTCTATGAATGGATCCTGCCCATCGCAGAGTGAGAGGGAATATTTTCTTCTCAACTTTTTTTTTTGATTGGGTCAAATTTGCAAATCAGTTCGCAGTCTACCACCAAAAACATCAAACAGCAGCAAAAGAAAAAAAAAATTCCAACTTTTTTTGGGTAAATGATGCCTCGTTATTTTGTCGTCTATGAATGGATCCTGCCCATCGCAGAGTGAGAGGGAATATTTTCTTCTCAACTTTTTTTTTTGATTGGGTCAAATTTGCAAATCAGTTCGCAGTCTACCACCAAAAACATCAAACAGCAGCAAAAGAAAAAAAAAAATTCCAACTTTTTGGGGGTAAATGATGCCTCGTTATTTTGTCGTCTATGAATGGATCCTGCCCATCGCAGAGTGAGAGGGAATATTTTCTTCTCAACTTTTTTTTTTTATTGGGTCAAATTCGCAAATCAGTTCGCAGTCTACCACCAAAAACATCAAACAGCAGCAAAAAAAAAAAAAATCCAACTTTTTTGGGGTAAATGATGCCTCATAGTTATTTTATCATCTATGAATGGATTCTGCCCATCGCAGAGTTAGAGGGAATATTTTCTTCTCAACTTTTTTTTTAATTGGGTCAAATTCGCAAATCAGTTCGAAGTCTACCACCTACCCGTTCATAGAAAGTATGAGCTTAGAACGAAAAATATTAGCACACATCTACAAACAAGGGCAGAGACAGGTTCAAATCAAATCTGATATGAGGATGACAGACAGGTAGGAAACACAGAGGCATGGTAGAGCCTTGAAACCTGCAGTCCGGAGCCATGCATGCTACTAAAATACCTTTTATAATATCCTGTACGGGAATATTTTCCCAAATCCTGCCTATTATTACTTAGCTGCAGGAAATGATATTTTAGAGTACAGTCCAATGGCTCCTTCTAGATAAAAGTTGTGTTGGAGAAATCTCTCTGTATTAATTCAGAATTTATGTTACACTAACCCACCATCAATGTCTTTCGAATGAAGCTTCTAAATTGTATCAATGTTTGGTGTACTCACTTGTGTCGTTGTTGATGCCGAAGGAGGACATGACTTTACTTTGCGTATCGTCGACACTTTTCTGCGTGGAGAAGGGGTCGAACTCTTTACTGCTGCCCATGTTGGCCGGAACCTGCGCAGGCGCGTTGGACACCAGTGGCCGGCTTCCCACTTCTGGTGCAGTCGGTCCTTTATACGAAGACAGATCCATACATACTCATCAGTATCCACTGTGATAGTTATACGACCAACTCTTAGACATGGGATTTCTCTGGAGTTTGGGATTTTCTTTTATGTCCAAAGGATCATTCTTGAGATCAGTGTAAACATGAGGAGAAAATAAGATAACATATTGAAAGGCCATGTCAGGTTTGAGCTGAGTCCAAGAGTTCAAATAAAACAATGAAAAATACAGGTCCCCGAACACCGTGAAACCATTTTCAGGATTTTTTGTTATTTTCAAATTCCATGCCTGGACTCTAACCTTTATCTCAACCCTTGTATTTTTTATCATTATTTTTTGTTTGTTATAAGCACAAATTTCTATCATTAATTTTTGTTAAAGTTTCGTTCTTATAGTATAAAGTGTTTTGTATAAAAGTCTAAGTACCTTCTGTCATAGTGCTTGAGAACTTGGCAGGCTCTGATATTAGTAATTAACCTTCTGTTTTCTAAAAGTGTTTCATATAACAGGGATGAAAGTCGAAACTGGAATGAAAACTTCAAAGAGAAGTATCTGTCACATCATTTGCAACCGAATGGTTAATAAACCAATTTCTTTCGGCTGTGATTGGCGGTTGAGGGTGGGGTGAGTGGATATAGGCGGTGCTGCCGCCTTATATCTCCAATTCCGTTTGTTTTACCATATTTTCCTCATTTTTTAGATCATGAATTAAATTTGTGAAATGTTGGATATCGGCCATTTGTCGGCAAACTTGCATCCCTGATATAAAAGTCTAAGTACCTTCCGTCGCTATGCTCGAGAACACCGCTCTGTGATACTAGAGTTATTAGAAATGAATCTTCTGGTTTACTAAAAGTGTTTCATACAAAAGTCTAGGTACCTTCCGTCACTGTGCTCGGGAACTTGGTAGGCTCGGCAGGCGTGGGTTCAAGTGAGTCGAGTAAACAATTAACTTTGTCTCTGATTTCTCTAAGTTCTTGTCGTATGTGCTTCACATCGTCCCCTTCTAACGGCCGAGGTTTTCCGTTAACTGAAAGACAACAAATTAATTATCTCATCATATTAATACAGAACCTGGTAAATACACCGATTAATACACAAGACCGAACCAATTATGATAAAAAATCTCACAGAGTTGAATTAGAATGGCATGTAATTCACCTATTTCCCACAGTTATCGGGGTATATTTACATCCACCAATATCAATGAGTTTATGTGTTGCTTCACTTAAGCCATAAATTAAATTTGCTTATGATATCGGGATGGAGATACATTCACCGAAAAATAAACATGCCTTATTTTATATCGTTGCCTAAAGTTAAAGTGGAAGCCCACTCCGATGTGTGTGTGAAAATACAGACAAAATAAATTATATTTCTCAACTACAACTGAAACATGTTCAATAATAATTTTTACAGTTTATAGATATTATGAGGTGAATGGATGGAGTGATATATGTAAGATTTTACTCACCAAATAACGTTAATTTTAATATCCTACTACATTGAATTGCGAACGATAAATCTGAGCTGTCGAAAATTGTTATAAGGTCGCCATCTGAAATAAAAACAAATCCAACAATTTAAAATGAATTTACGGTAGTATGTCCACTACAGTCGAAGTTCAGAATGTAGAGAGGGAAAAATTCTATTTGAGGGTCAGGTTTATTAATTGATCTTGATCTGCAATTGTGGGTCAGCAACCCTATCAGTTCTATGGAATGAATAAATATTTTGTTTTTGTTTTGAGATATTACGGATGGAAATCCTATTCGTAACATTCTCATTCAAACACTTGACTTTCTTTCAGGATTCTGACTATTTAACTCATAACAGTCTTCGTCCATACTTAATAGACAGGTTTTTCTTTGATACAAAATACATGTTCGGCACAATGATAGATTAGCTCCTGTCTCAAAGAAATTTGGTGCCGATCACCACTCAGGCCCTAATCGGGGGGCAGTGATAGCCCTGATCTGAATAGGGACGGAACATGGCCCGAGCAGGACAGGGATCTGATCGGGACATAATTCAGGTAAATGGAATGAAGATTTAACTTTTATCTCATTTCTGGTATTTTCCCCCCAAAGACTTAACATTGGGAACTCATATCCAATGCCCATGGAGTATTTAGAAAAAGTGGGAGATTATGTCACAAAGGTTAGCCCATTAGTCAATGTGAAGGGTGAGATAAATTCAGAAACCTATGAAAGTTTAAGGTCAGAGCTCGATCCCATCTCATTTGAATCGCATAGTAATTTACAAGGCGAAGCCATGTGAACATCATTCTATAGGGTAAAATTCAGATTCTTCAATGTAGTCCATATTCTCAACGAGTAGATTAGAACCGAGTATTTTTTTTGTGGTTGTTGCGTACCCTCGTCCTTGTACTTGATGGTGACTTCGTCGTTGTTGTTGAGCTTGCCCCTGAAGACTCGCTGCATCATGAGCACAAGCTCGTCGTACGTGATGTCCTCATTGTGGATGGGGATACGCCGGATGTCGTCACCGAGCTGCACCTTGATGATCAGCTTCCCGCTCAGGTCCAGGTTCACGAACGGCTCCTCCAGCTGCTGCTTCGACATGATGCTCTGAACGACAACAACGAACAAGTATTTAGTCCCGGTCAGATAATACTACAACATGGCAGATATTTAATAGTGCCTCTAAACTACAACGAACAAGTATTTAGTCCTGGTCAGATAATACTATAACATGGCAGATATTTAATAGTGCCTCTAAACTACAACGAAAAAGTATTTAGTCTCGGTCAGATAATACTACAACATGGCAGATATTTAATAGTGCCTCTAAACTACAACGAACAAGTATTTAGTCCTGGTCAGATAATACTATAACATGGCAGATATTTAATAGTGCCTCTAAACTACAACGAACAAGTATTTAGTCCTGGTCAGATAATACCATATCATGGCAGATATTTAATAGTGCCTCTAAACTACAACCAACAAGTATTTAGTCCTGGTCAGATATAACTACAACATGGCAGATATTTAATAGTGCCTCTAAACAACAACGAACAAGTATTTAGTCCTGGTCAGATATTACTATAACATGGCAGATATTTAATAGTGCCTCTAAACTACAACGAACAAGTATTTAGTCCTGGTCAGATATTACTACAACATGGCAGATATTTAATAGTGCCTCTAAACTACAACGAACAAGTATTTAGTCCTGGTCAGATAATACTATAACATGGCAGATATTTAATAGTGCCTCTAAACTACAACGAACAAGTATTTAGTCCTGGTCAGATAATACTACAACATGGCAGATATTTAATAGTGCCTCTAAACTACAACGAACAAGTATTTAGTCCTGGTCAGATATAACTACAACATGGTGGATCTTGAATAGTCCCTCGAAACAACAATGAACAAGTATTTAGTCCTGGTCAGATAATACTATAACATGGCAGATATTTAATAGTGCCTCTAAACTACAACGAACAAGTATTTAGTCTCGGTCAGATAATACTACAACATGGCAGATATTTAATAGTGCCTCTAAACTACAACGAACAAGTATTTAGTCCTGGTCAGATAATACTATAACATGGCAGATATTTAATAGTGCCTCTAAACTACAACGAACAAGTATTTAGTCTCGGTCAGATAATACTACAACATGGCAGATATTTAATAGTGCCTCTAAACTACAACGAACAAGTATTTAGTCCTGGTCAGGTAATACTACAACATGGCAGATATTTAATAGTGCCTCTAAACTACAACGAACAAGTATTTAGTCCTGGTCAGATAATACTACAACATGGCAGATATTTAATAGTGCCTCTAAACTACAACGAACAAGTATTTAGTCCTGGTCAGATAATACTATAACATGGCAGATATTTAATAGTGCCTCTTAACTACAACGAACAAGTATTTAGTCCTGGTCAGATAATACTATAACATGGCAGATATTCAATAGTGCCTCTAAACTACAACGAACAAGTATTTAGTCCTGGTCAGATAATACTATAACATGGCAGATATTTAATAGTGCCTCTAAACTACAACGAACAAGTATTTCGTCCTGGTCAGATATTACTACAACATGGTGGATCTTGAATAGTCCCTCAAAACAACAACGAACAAGTATTTAGTCTCGGTCAGATAATACTATAACATGGCAGATATTTAATAGTGCCTCTAAACAACAACGAACAAGTATTTAGTCCTGGTCAGATATAACTACAACATGGTGGATCTTGAATAGTCCCTCGAAACAACAACGAACAAGTATTTAGTCTCGGTCAGATAATACTATAACATGGCAGATATTTAATAGTGCCTCTAAACAACAACGAACAAGTATTTAGTCCTGGTCAGATATAACTACAACATGGTGGATCTTGAATAGTCCCTCGAAACAACAACGAACAAGTATTTAGTCCCGGTCAGCAACATAGTAGCTCTTTGATATTACTATACACCTATGGCCGAAAAAGAATGGGATGACAGGTTGGTGGGAGACAGCGGTAGTGAATGGCAGTAGTTTTGTACGGGTATGGGGTGTGGATCACAGAACAGGAAAGCTAATAAAATGGCATTTTAAACAAGTAGGAGATGTTTAGAAATAAGAAAAGTAACTGACTGAGCTTGTACAGTGTCCGTTCTTGGTCATTTGATGAGAAAATATGGCCCTCCCGCCTATGGCGTTGGGCCATATCTTTTCATTAAATGACCTCGGATACCCACCATACAGGCTCAGTAACCATGTTTTCTCATAGTCCGTTTGAACAACAACGAAAAAGTGTTTAGACTTGGTCAGATAATACTACAACATGGTGGATCTTTAATAGTCCCTCTGAACGACAACGAACAAGTATTTAGTCCTGGTCAGATAATAGTACAACATGGCAGGGGTGGGGAATTAATTCAGTGGTTAAGGCACTGGACTTGTATTCCAAAGGTTGTAGGTTCGAGTCTCACTGCAGCCACCTTTCTCCTTCATCCCCAGCAGTGGTAGATTTACTGCTATATCAAAGGCCAATCCTTCTCATACCATGTTTATGTGGTGTGGTGTGCAGCCACCTTTCTCCTTCATCCCCAGCAGTTGTAGATTTACTGGGTAACTGCTATATCAAAGGCCAATCCTTCGCATACCATGTCTATGTAGTGTGGGAACTAAAAGATTTGTCAGCTCAGTAAATGTGTAGCAATGAGATTTCTGCCTGAATTCATCTCATAGATTTGTTCACCAACCTCGTGGTGTGAAACCAGCGAGAAAAGCTGAACCATGAGTTAGTGCCTATATACCCTCACAGTCCCCTGGGATGTTAAATACACAAACAACCCAAACCAAACTAACTAAAGGGCATGTTCCATTGGGCTGACTGTGCAACCACAAAACAGCCACATACGGCAGCCACATGGCAACCTTTTTTTTTCTTTATTGTCAGTACCTCTCGAGATGTAACCTAAAGAAAGACGCCCCGGGATATACCTGCATTTTAGGTCACTTTAAGTGAATATCTGGCCACAGTTGAGAATCCAAACACACCAATTTTCAGTTTTCCATCTGGAGCTGCCATTCCCCAAAACATTTTCTCCTCGGATTTACATTGATATTTGATGGTTCGAAAATGTTAAACAACTTGTAAAATTATGGTCTATACATCCCTATCATATCATTTGTCGAGTCAACCTGGAAGTAGGTGGTGCTTCGAACCCCCTCCATGGCCATCTTGGCAAGGAACATATGCAGTGCTAAGCCTATGGAGAATTCAAACATTCATTTCTGATATTGTTTAATATGTAGGGATGTGTTAAGTAACCCTCAACCCAATCTCTTGACAAAAGCAAAAATGAAGGTCATATGTGATGACCTCAGTTTGGCCTCCGAACACGATGTCTACAAATCACCAAAACAACAATTTTCTTCGAATTGGCACTTATAAATCATGATAATGTCAATAACCTTATTTCAACTATTGCATGTGTAAATTACACATTATTAAGTAGATTCTTAAAGTTTTCCACTATCTTACATTCCGACAGCGATTTGTTGTCACCAGCATGATGGCGGATATGTCCGTTGTTAAGGGGATTCAGAGGGTATTTCCAACCGTCGCCAGATGACTCAGCAAATGGCCAAGTTATGCCAGTTTCTATGAGAAGAAAGGAATCAACTAAATTATCTTTAGATATTAGTAAACAAATTAACTGAATTGGAACAGTTGCCATTTTGGTTAGCCTCTTCCCCCCTGATGATGGCTTTCATCTATTGAATAGCATGTATTACCCCTATTTTCGCAAATTAGCTCTATCAGTCCTCTACCATAACACCTTGAGTTCTTGACTCATAGCAGTACCTAGTACATTTGTATTTGAAATCTGACTCCCTTACTTTTAAGGTTTACAACGGTACCTGGAGAACTGAGCCCGCAGGAGAACTGAGCCAGACGTGCGAACTGAGCCCGCAGGAGAACTGAGCCTGGGGTTGAGATTCAGAGGTGCGAACTGAGCCTGCAGGAGAACTGAGCCTGTCAGGGAGCAATGTAAACAGACTAACAGTATAACGCCTGTAATTATGTACACTTTGCATCAAAGTTGGGATTTCTAATTCGTATGGCAGTTAGAATAGGATGTGGACTAAACCATATCCAAATATCGGAAGGTTCACAGAGTTATGACAGAGTTATGACCTAAGATGTGTCCGATGTATACACGGCCGCCGTGGGCGCCCTTGTATCATTCAAATTTCGATAACTTTCGATGACAAAATAGGATTTTTTAGATAGAAAAACATAATGAAATTAAAAGATATTTGAGGATATAATTTCTATGTGTATGATATGCATATTCACCAAGTTTCATAGTCTTATTACGCTTCTTTGCTTTAGATTTTGCCATATAAAAAGAATGACAAGAGTGAGACAACTGACACACTGTTTTTACTGTTGTTGAGATTTTGGTCAGTTGTCCCGCCCCCAGCCCAGCACTGACTGAGCCAGGCTCACTTCTCCTGGAGGCTCAGTTCTCCTGAAGGCTCAGTTCGCATTCACACCTCTGGCTCAGTTCTCCTGCAGGCTCAGTTCTCTTGTATTCTTTACAACTAGTTGTTCTGGGCCTCTATACTTAACAACCTGAAGTATGACTTGACGTAACAGGTAAAAAAAAAAACTTAAACAGAGATGCCAGATATCCACTCTTCGCTGGAAATCCACTTTTTCATTATCAGTGTAAACAATGATTCTTTTCTTGTATAAAACAAAGATAATATTAGTAGGGCCTTATTCACGCCAATAAAACAGTGGTATGAACCTCCCAACAGAACGTCAGTCCCATGCTGTGGTAGACACTGACATGCTTTCTACGTTTAATTTATCTCTCTATTAAAGACAGCAAATTTCACATGCAAAATATCTGGCTCCAACTGACATTCCTGCAGTTAAGCAGCGATCAGTTGATGACTAAATATCCCTCGTCATAATCATAGACGGTCTTGATGTAACACATTATCCATGTGATAGTCTGTAATCTAGGCAGCTGTGTCTGACTCACAGTGTGGTGGAGGTTTCTCAGGTCGCCGTATCTCTCATGTGTCACACTCTAAAGCCCAATGCACATCTACCGATTAAGGGTTGAACGATTAGTTCCCAAATGGTATAGGAGTCGGTGAACTTGTCACAGGCGAATTATGTAACCCCTAGGCCTGTGTCGGCCACCCAATCAAAGGTCATTTACCAACGTTCTGTTGTCGGCAACTGGATTTATCAATATGTTGATAAACTTTTGTTGAACGATTTAAGTCAACTACCCATGAAACGAAAGAATGTCTGCTTGAATATGTACCGGTACTGTTTTTCACATATTTATACAGATATGTGAAAAATATTTAAGACATTAAGTAGAGTTTCTTTAGTTACCAGTCAAAGTATCACCCGGAGTCAAAGTACCACCTAAATCGAAGTCAAAGTACCACCCTGTGGGTTGTGTAGATGTGTGCAGTTCTTGGCTATTTCCTTATATTATTCTATATGATTTTTCACTTGGCCTGACATATATTGTGATTCGAATTGTTTATTACAACGAACTGGCTCCATAACTTGTTATTACTGTATGATGAAGGTAATATGCACTTTACATTTATTTGTAAAGAAATGTTAACCCAATATCTCAGAAAATGATATGCAAAAAAAAGGGTTTCTAGATATAGATCTCTATCAAAACAAATACTGAAACAAGGCATTAGATGTTCATTCATATATCATCAAAATCAAAGGTTGAATTCACTATCAATAACACCAGCCTATTGGCCGCATATACCCCATATTTATCTTGTATTGACAGAAGTTACTGATCCCTAATCATATCGACTTTATGTCACTTGCATTGATGGATTATTGATAAATGATTATAGAGGGAACCAGTCAAAGTACCACCCTCAGTCAAAGTACCACCCTATCTCCCGGCCGCTTTCACCCTGTGACCCTAATAACTTAAAATAAGTGTCTGTGTACCTGATGTAACTGAAATGGCTATCATTTGTATTTGGGGTATTTATATGCTCGCTTAAAATACAATATATAAAACATTATATATTTGGATAATATTTCATTGTAGCATATATATAATGTACTTTAGCTTCATGATATTGTACTCTCAGTAATGTATCTATAGAATAATGGCAGATCAAGTGAAAAAGCATACAAACCTCACAAGTGACAAGAGGGGTTAATTCATTACAATAATGTGCGAACATTTTTAAGACACAAATATAGATTACAACATCCTTATAATAATCTTTAAGGCTTGAAATAGCTGAGAACTGCACATATCAACACAACCCATAGGGTGGTACTTTGACTTCGATTTGGGTGGTACTTTGACTGGTAACCATTATAGAATACCAGACCGGTAGATCTAAATTTCTAGATCTAGATGTAGACTCTACTAGTCTCTACTACTCTAGTCAGAAAACGGACCCACTGGCAGACGAAACAACATTTTGTGTTTCACAAGCACAGAATCACGATGCTACTGGCGTTAATTCAAAACAAAAACAAACAAAGGTAGAGAATTAGAGTTGTCACGATGAGGGTATAGCCCTCCGTGCTATCTGCGTATATTTAAAAGTATGTTTTCATAAAGTGGGAGTGGTTTCACTGATGACAGAACCAATGAGTCACTCTCCAATCTGGAGTTCACTGTTTATCTCGGGAATTACACAATTACATAGCACATAATGGAAGCTCATTTTCAATGCAAGACAAATACAGGTATATCTTAAGGATCGTTGCAGTGCAACGTGTGCATGGATTGATTTAGATCGGTATAACAGTGACAATAAGTCATGGAAATCCTCACCTTCTTCCTGATAAATCCTCCAACAAGAGCAACCGGGCGTCTGTCTGTGCGTACCACTGATGTGGCGGATCGCTCACCACAACGAAAATAAAGCTGTTTCTATCGTTCAATATATTGCTACATTCCTTGAAAACGATTACATTTGGATCTATTTCTGTAATATTATTAGGGTAATTCTATTACAATATTTCTAATATGCCTTTGGTATTATAAATATTTATTTTTGATGTTATAATGGTCTGAAGCATGTGGTGCCATCTATTGAATGACCTGGATATTAAAAGAAGGTTATAACGGGTACCGGAAGACCCCAACTTTGACGATTCCAGCACAACAACAAAAAGGACAAGCAGACAAACACATTATACAAGTGAGTTGTTTTAATATTGAGGTAGACATACTCCTGAATGTTCAGTGAGATATCCATTATGTCCGTATGTAATGACTATTAAACTGCTTCCCCCAATTTACCACTATTAGTATTCAATAGAGGCCAGTTTGGGGTGCTTTGACTGGACCACCCAGTGGGGAGGGTAGACCGTAAACGGGTACGGGGACTGACTTCTGAAGCCACACGAATCCAGTAGCCCTATGATCTTGTTGTGAGCAGGATTTGTGAATATCATATTATGACGTTACATATAAAATACTAGTAAGTAAACAACCCAAAAATACAAGTAATCTGAACATTGCATCTAAAAAAAACAATATTAACGTAACTCGATCACTGTCAGTGTCAGCGAAAGAGAAAGGAAATTCAAATAACTTTTACAATCATGATACTTTAGGGAGCGTTCATTATTTATGGCAGGGGGATGTGGGTTTTGCTCGGCGAATCCTCCAAAATAAATTGCCCCCCCCCTCAGAAATACCTCCAAATGAAATGTCCCCCCCCCCCCTCGGAAATACCCTAAAATAAACCCCCCCCCCCCTTGGAAATACCTCAAAATAACGCCCCCCCCCCCCCGTCAAATACCCTGATATACGCCCCCCCCCTCCCCTAGGCAATAGCCTTAAATTAATTCTTTCTCATATATATACATGAATTTGTACACATATAATGTAATGTTAACTAAATAAAGCCAGGTGAATTCTGGCATGCAAATTTTAACATCTATAATCAAATCCTCTAATATGCAGCTATCCGGCCCTTGAGAAATGTGGACTGTTAATGATGGTTTAAGAGCAATGACTGCAAACTGGCCTATCATAGTTGTAGGAAGTGAACCCTTAACCTGTCAGGACATGCTGGCATGGGAGCTTATGCTTATGTGAGACAGTGGAGGCACCAAAAGGACAACTTGGATGTGCTAAGCTACATTGCATGGTGATCACCTGACATGGACCGTTGAAATGAGTATAGGTACTAATTCAGTGGAGCTGCACGGCATAGGGTCATGGAGCAATCTCCTAACAGCGGTATTGCCTTTGATAGTCTTATATTCATGCACAACCTACAAACTCTAAGATCATTGCAGTTTTCTTGTGCAGAAAATAGTCCTGGCTTGTTTTTCATATATTCATGCACAACCTACAAACTCTAAAATCATTGCAGTTTTCTTGTGCAGAAAATAGTCCTGGCTTGTTTTTCATATATTTGAAGATTTTAAAAGATTGCGATTGCTAGACCATTTTAAATGGCAGATTACAAGACATCTTAGTATGATGAGCTCCCACTCCACAGACA
Source organism: Alentia gelatinosa (assembly GCA_950022655.1). Lineage (NCBI taxonomy): Eukaryota > Metazoa > Annelida > Polychaeta > Phyllodocida > Polynoidae > Alentia > Alentia gelatinosa. The sequence continues at coordinate 138,508,497 of OX465580.1, read as the reverse complement.
TGGCACTACCAGGTGTCACAGTACCTCACTTATTATCTTCTCTGCCACAATCACCATGCTTATATATATTTATATGTAAATTTCTTAATTCTGCTAGAAGAGATCAGACACTATTGGCCTCTAAATTGTATAGATTATCCAAAATACACAGTTCTAGAACCTCTTATGTGGGTGAATCACAAAAACGTAAATCATTGAAGTTGAAACGCCCCACCCAAGCAAATACAGCAAAATGAAACGCCCCCCAGGCAAATACCCTATGAAATGAAATGCTCCCCCCCCCCCCAGACAAATATCTCTAAATAAAATCTCCCCCCCCCCAGGCAAATACCTCTAAATAAATTGCCCCCCCCCAAGGCAAATACCCTCATATAATTTGCCCCCCCCCCCCTCCAATAGCTCATCCCCCCCTGCCGTAAATAATGAACGGTCCCTTAGCCGTTAAGGGTATGTCACTGTGGCTTTATGACTTCTTGTATAATAAACGTGTGAATTTAAAGGTTATGGTAGTCCTGAAACTGTAAAAATTGAGACAAACTTAGTAGCTTCCCCAACACTATATAGATGTATTAACCAGACAATGTTAAAGTTATAGCATTCATTGAATCCCGGGATAGCAAAAAGGAGACATGGAATCAAACTTTCACAATAATTAAACTGCTCGTTTTTACAGTTAACCTTCCTGGACGTCGGGAGATGGCGCTGCGGAGTCTGCGTCCTGGACTCGCCACCTGGCGGCGTGTGGGGACGTGTGCGCGGTGTGGGGGCAGTGCGCGGACAGCGTCCTCTGGCGGGGGGCGTGTGATGCGTGTGTGGCAGGCAGCGACTTACGGCGGGCACGAGTGCCTCACGCTGTCAGAGTCGTGCCCGGTGCCCATTCTGCGCACGCCGGACGATGTCTTAGTGCGGGTACATGCCGCTAGTCTCAACCCGGTCGACGCCAAGCTGCTCGGTGAGTTAGGGCAGGGTTTGCTGCAAAGATCCATGTCACAAATTCAGTCACACAAACATTTAAAACTACTCGGTGAGTGAGGGAAGGGTTTGCCGCAAAGATCCTTTTTTTTTAAATACTTTTATTTATACTGAAAAGCACTAAACAATAGAATTGCTGGTTTCCATGTGCCACCAGTCCTTAAACAAAAGACATGTAAATCCCTTCATCATGTAGTCATAAATGAAACTATAACTTATATACAGAAGGCTCATACTATCGTTGCTCACAGAGTCTACATGGTCAGGAGACACATACCATGTCACAAATTCAGTCATAAATATTTCAAGCTGCTCGGTGAGTGAGGGAAGGGTATGCGGCAAAAATCCATATCATATATTTAGTCATAAATATCTAACACTATTCTGTGAGTGAGGGTAGGGTATGCGGCAAAGATCCATATCATATATTTAGTCATAAATATCTAATACTATTCTGTGAGTGAGGGTAGGGTATGCGGCAAAAATCCATATCATATATTTAGTCATAAATATCTAACACTGCTCGGTGAGTGAGGGAAGGGTATGCGGCACATACCCGTTATCCATGTCGTATATTCAGTCATACAAACATTTAAAACTACTCTGTGAATTATGGCAGGCTGTGCGGCAAAGATCCATTTTATATATTCAGTCACACAAATACTGCAGCCTCTTTTCTCCTTCACTCTCAGCAGTGGTAGATGCTATGTTAAATGCCAATCCTTCTCATACCATGACTATGTGGTGTGGGAAGTAAAAGAACTCTCAACCCCCTGTAGGGGTGGGATTTCTACCTACATTGATCTCCTAAATTAGTCAAACCCAAAGTAAGTCTAATTGCAGAAATTGGACGTTAAACTACCCAAAGAAACAAACTACTAAATGCAATCAATATCATGAGGGGGATTATGTCAATAGTGTTTTCTCATTAGAAATGTCAAGTTGTTGAACGATACCCCATATCATGTGAATTATCACTGTTACTTATAACTTCTGCTGCCTGTGGGACTTGACCTTTGATTAATTCTGATTTACAGAAGGTTACGGGGCATCCACGTTGAATAAGCTGAGAAAGACGCAGGGTATACAGAATGCATTACCCATGATTCCTGGGCGGGATTTCTCCGGTGAGGTGGTGAGCGTAGGACGCGGGGTGAAGGCTGGAAGGCTGCAGCCCGGAGATGAGGTGAGTGAGCTATACACCGATCCCAACCAGTTAGTGTGTACCTCTGACACCAGGAGATTAGGTGAGTCAGCTATACACCGATCCCGACCAGTTAGTGTGTACATCTGACACCAGGGGATTATGTGAGTCAGCTATACACCAATCCCGACAAGTTAGTGTGTACATCTGACACCAGGGGATTATGTAAGTCAGCTATACGCCATATAGCCTATGATCCATGGGGGTGGCCATGACCCCCCCCCCCCCCCCCCCCACGAGTAGGTGTTCTTCACTAATGGAAGTGAAAAAGTAGGTGTTCTTCACTAAAGGAGGTGTGAAAGAAGTGAGTGATAATTGGGAAGTGTCACAACTCTAGCCTTACTGACATGTGTATATAAAGTGTTTCATGTGGAAAATATCATTTCTTAGGTTAAATCATGTTATCATCCTCCTCTAGGATGGTTGTAGAGAGTCAAGGGAACCATGGTAAAACATTGAAAGACATTTGAATTTCGTAAGAACAAAGAGATAGAATACAGATCTGTCCCCCCAAGGGGCCTGCCATACTGCTGGCCACCTAGTGACTGTTTAATGAACTAAGAATGGCTCTGTACCCTATACACCAATCCCAACCAGTTAGTGTGTACATCTGACACCAGGTGATTAGGTGAGTCAGCTATACACCGATCCCGACCAGTTAGTGTGTACATCTGACACCAAGGGGATATAAGATGAGTCAGCTATTAAGTGTAAAAAAAACAAATGTGTGTATTTTTTGTATCCTGTATGGGTTGTAGTCTTTTCAGTATTGATGAATGATTCTGTTTTCTTTAGGTAGCTGTAATAACAGGTGTTGAGTGTAAAATGTGTATTTTCGCTGACAGGTATGGGGCGCAGTCCTACCCATCCGTCCCGCAGGCTGTCTGGCTGAATATGTACTCATCCCTTCAGTTGGGGTAGGTACCAGATACTGGCATTTACTTATACAGGAACTTCTCATTGAAAAATAGGAGGAGCATATTATATGATTCATTCAAAAAAGAAAAAAATATTTCAGGGTAAAATTGTGCTGCAACATATTTTGGGTGAACATCAACTTTTGTCGTGGATCAATATGAACTGACATTTTAGATACCCTTTCCTGTGCATTGTTTTTTTATTCAAGAGAAATTTTTAGGACAATTGCACATTTGTCATGACAACATTGGCGTTCATCCATGACATAGTTCATTGTTATTTTCAGTATTTGGTTTTGTATATGTTATTCTACTGATCTTCAAATTAGCAGGGTTTTCGGGCTTTGGGCAAATCCTGGAAAAAGTATTGAGAAATAATTGTCATGAAAAATCTTGGTTTTGTGACCTCTAACTTCAGTACCCCGGTACTGTAATGTATTGTTATGTGACCTTTAACTACAGTACTGTAAAATACTATTGTGTGACCTCTAACTTCAGTACAGTAATCTACCGTTGTGTGACCTCTAACTTCAGTACTGTAATAAACCACTGTGTGACCTCTAACTTTAGTACTGTAATATACCACTGTGTGACCTCTAACTTCAGTACTGTAATATACCACTGTGTGACCTCTAACTTCAGTACTGTGATATACCACTGTGTGACCTCTAACTTCAATACTGTTATATACCGCTGTGTGACCTCTAACTTCAGTACTGTAATATACCGCTGTGTGACCTCTAACTTCAGCACTGTAATATACCACTGTGTAACCTCTAACTTCAATACTGTTATATACCACTGTGTAACCTCTATCTTCAGTACTGTAATATACCACTGTGTGACCTCTAACTTCATTACTGTAATATACCACTGTGTAACCTCTAACTTCAATACTGTAATATACCGCTGTGTGACCTCTAACTTCAGTACTGTGATATACCGCTGTGTGACCTCTAACTTCAGTACTGTTATATACCACTGTGTGACCTCTAACTTCAGTACTGTAATATACCGTTGTGTGACCTCTAACTTCAATACTGTGATATAACACTGTGTGACCTCTAACTTCAGTACTGTAATATACCGCTGTGTGACCTCTAACTTCAATACTGTGATATACCACTGTGTGACCTCTAACTTCAGTACTGTGATATACCGCTGTGTGACCTCTAACTTCAGTACTGCAATATACCGTTGTGTGACCTCTAACTTCAGTACTGTAATATACCGCTGTGTGACCTCTAACTTCAGTACTGTAATATAACACCGTGTGACCTCTAACTTCAGTACTGTAATATTCCGCCTTGTGACCTCTAACTTCAGCACAGTAATTACCGCTGTGTGACCTCTAACTTCAGTACTGTTATGTACCGCTGTGTGACCTCTAACTTCAATACTGTGATATAACACTGTGTGACCTCTAACTTCAGTACTGCAATATACCACTGTGTGACCTCTAACTTCAGTACTGCAATATACCACTGTGTGACCTCTAACTTCAGTACAGTAATATACCGCTGTGTGACCTCTAACTTCAGTACTGCAATATACCGCTGTGTGACCTCGAACTTCAGTACAGTAATCTGTTGTTTTATTATAGGTGACTAAGAAGCCGAGCGGAGTGTCACACGTGGAAGCTGCCAGCTTGCCGTACGTGGCCCTCACCACATGGTCAGCCCTCTGCTCTACCACCGGACTCTCAGCCACCAATACCAGAGGCAAAAGGTATACATCATTTGAGTGTGCGATGTTAAACTTTCATGCAATTATTCTCCACAGATTTTATCAATGTAGTATATTTGTCAGCTTTTCAGTTTCCCATGGAAATCTACCTTTTCATTTTTAGTACATATATGTAAATTTTCATGTGTTTTCCACTTTTTCTGACCCTGGCTGACATTTAGATATCTCATGCTCAGGTCTGCAGGAGTGAACAGCAATTACCAATCTGTTCACCCTCTTAGTTGCCTTGCCTCCTGATGGTGCAGACCGGATATGCTTGTACAAAAGCATAACAAAAGCGACCGGGGTGGGGAGTTATCTGAGTGGTAAAGAGTACTGGACTTGTAATCCCAAGGTTGTTGGACTTTGTTGATTGGAGTCCCACTGCAGCCACTTTTCTCCTCCATCCCCGTCACTGGTAGATTTACTGCTATATCAAAGGTCAATCCTTCTCATACCATGTCTATGTGGTGTGGAAAGTAAAAGAACTTTCACCTCGGTAAATGTGTAGGGGTGAGATTTCTGCCTACATTCATCTCATAGATTCGATCAAACCCAAAGTAAGACTAGTTGAACCAATTGGACGTTAAACTACCCCAACAAACAAATCTCATGCTCAGTTCTCGTCTTTTCTCGTAGGGTGCTGGTGCTTGGCGGGTCTGGAGGGATTGGCACATTTGCTATTCAGGTGATTTTTATTCTCTTCTGGTAGCTTTCAATGTTATTCTCATGTATTGAAATCTAATCAAACAAATTGGACGTTAAAAACTACCCAAACAAATCTCATGTATTGTGTAGAATTTCTTCTGTTGTTTTGTGGTTGTCACAAATCCTCTTGAAAATGTTGACTTTCCATTGAAGAGTTTACCCCATACTGATGTATCTCTGTCCCTTCCTCTCTCCATGCTGTGACGTCACGGTGACGTCAGCTGGTGAAGGCCTGGGGTGGCGAGGTGACGACAACTTGCTCCGCGAATGCCATGGAGCTTGTCTCTGACCTTGGCGCTGACATTGTCCTCGACTACAAGGACCCGGATGTGGATGGTGCGCTGAAGCAGTTAAAAGGGTCAGTTCTTCATTAAACTATCGGCACCTAAAAGGGTCAGTTCTTCTTTAAACTATCGGCACCTAAAAGGGTCAGTTCTTCTTTAAACTATCGTCAATTAAAAGGGTCAGTTCTTCTTTTAACTATTAGCAGTTAAAAGGGTCAGTTTTTTTTAACTATCGTCAGTTAAAAGGGTCAGGTCTTCTTTAAACTATCGGCACTTAAACGTGTCAGTTCTTCTTTTAACTATTAGCAGTTAAAAGGGTCAGTGTTTTTTTTAACTATCGTCAGTTAAAAGGGTCAGTTCTTCTTTAAACTATGGGCACTTAAAAGGGTCAATTCTTCTTTTAAGTATTAGCAGTTAAAAGGATCAGTTCTTTTAACTATCGGCAGTCAAAAGAGTCAGTTCTACTTTTGACTATCAACAGTTAAAAGAAACAAATCTTCACTTAACTATCCGCAGATAAAAGGGTCAGTTCTTCTTTAAAAGGGTCAGTTCTTCTTTAAACTATCAGCAGTTAAAAGAAACAATTCTTCTTTTAACTATCTGCAGATAAAAGGGTCAGTTCTTCTTTAAAAGGGTCAGTTCTTCTTAAACTATCGGCAGTTAAAATGGCCAGTTCTTCTTTCAACTATCGTCAGTTAAAAGGGTCAGTTCTTCTTTAAACTATGGGCACTTAAAAGGGTCAATTCTTCTTTTAACTATTAGCAGTTAAAAGGATCAGTTCTTTTAACTATCGGCAGTCAAAAGAGTCAGTTCTACTTTTGACTATCAACAGTTAAAAGAAACAAATCTTCACTTAACTATCCGCAGATAAAAGGGTCAGTTCTTCTTTAAAAGGGTCAGTTCTTCTTTAAACTATCAGCAGTTAAAAGAAACAATTCTTCTTTTAACTATCTGCAGATAAAAGGGTCAGTTCTTCTTTAAAAGGGTCAGTTCTTCTTAAACTATCGGCAGTTAAAATGGCCAGTTCTTCTTTCAACTATCGGCAGTTAAAAGGGTCAGTTCTTCTGTTAACTATCAGCAGTAAAAAGAGTCAGTTCTTCTTTAAACTATTAGCAGTTAAAGGCTCAGTTCTCCTTTAAACTATAGACATATAAAAGGTTCAGTTCTTCGCTGTTACCCTAGGGCACTCATTGGTGTCCCTAGGCTTGCAAGAACCTTAATTCGGTAATGACGGTATCGTTTCTGTCAGTGATTTATGTAAATAGGTCATAGAGGACAAACTTGCTGTTAGCAGAAGTTTCCTGTACTTTTTTGTGCATCAATAAAAAAAAAAAAAATTCTCCTTCATACTTTTAATAAGGTAAGTAATCGGATAATTACCTATCTAAAGACTCAGTTCATCTTTTATCTGTCTGCAGTTAAAAGAGTCAGTTCTTCTTTTAGCTATTGGCAGTTAAAAATTTCAGTTCTTTTATAAGTCTAGTGTTCACAGTCTTTGACTTTTTTCGGTGGATTTTCAAAGTTATCATTCAGGGCACGGTAATGTCCTCAACTTTTTCAAGAAATTTAGATTATATATGAAATTATTCATTAACGTCAAATGGTATTAATAAAGAATCTAACCTTACCTTAATATTCCAGAAACGATATAATGAATCAATTTTAAGTCTATTAATGAATATAAACTTGTCTATTTGCTAATCAAGTAAGCAAAAATATGTTTCAGATCCTTGTTAATCATGTTTGATGAGTCTTTTCTGAATTCCCAGGTTCGATGTGATTCTCGACACAACGGGTGACCGACCAGAGCGCTACTGTCCTCTTCTGTCAGGGCGGGGTGGGTCGGGCTATGTCACTATTGTCTCCCCTGTACTGCGAAATGCTGACCGGCATGGCCCAGTGTTCGGCCTCCTACGATCTGCTGCTGGCTTAATACCCCGCACTGTGCAGGTCAGTATCTGACGTCACATCTCCGACTCACATACAGTAGAACCCCGCCTAACGGACACCCCGTGTAAGCGCACACCCCACATAAGTGGACGGTTTTGCTTATATTATAGTAGAAATACATCTAATAGGCAATTCAGCGCTATATAACCAGCATGAACCTCAAAACCCTGCGTAAGTGGACACCCCACGTAAGCGGACACTTTGGCCTGGAACGGAGGGTGTGCGCTTACGTGGGGTTTTACTGTACTTATATATACAGTAGACTCCTGCATAACGACCAGCTCACTTAGTGATCCGGGGTACAGCCCGGTGTCCGGCCTCCTACGATCTGCTGCTGGCTTAATACCCCGCACTGTGCAGGTCAGTCTCTGACGTCACATCCCTGACTCACATACTTATATATACATTAGACTCCCATTTGACGACCAGCTCACTTAGTGATCGTGGTACAGCCCGGTGTTCGACCTCCTACGATCTGCTGCTGGCTTAATACCTCGCACTGTGCAGGTCAGTCTCTGACGTCACATCTCCGACTCACATACTTATATATACTGTAGACTCCTCGTATATAAATGTCATGTCCCCGACTCACATACAGTTGACTCCAGCTTAACAACCATCTCACTTAATTTGGAAAAAAAATATTAAAATCATATCAACTTTCATGTTATGAGATTGATATAGAGCAATATTTTCTTTGCCCAAACAAACAGAATCTGCTTTGTTGAATTTCAGGGGCGGCTTTCAGGTCAGAACTACCACTGGGCTATCGTACAGAACTCACAGAAGTGTCTCCAAACCGTCACAGACTTAGTATCTTCACAAACAGTAAGCATCGTCTACATCTGTTCACGAAGTGTTTACAAACCATCACAGACTTAGTATCTTCACAAACAGTAAGCATTGTCTACGTCTGTTCACAAAGTGTTTACAAACCGTCACAGACTTAGTATCTTCACAAACAGTAAGCATCGTTTACATCTGTTCACGAAGTGTTTACAAACCATCACAGACTTAGTATCTTCACAAACAGTAAGCATCGTCTACGTCTGTTCACAAAGTGTTTACAAACCGTCACAGACTTAGTATCTTCACAAACAGTAAGCATCGTCCACATCTGTTCACGAAGTGTTTACAAACCGTCACAGACTTAGTATCTTCACAAACAGTAAGCATCGTCCACATCTGTTCACAAAGTGTTTACAAACCGTCACAGACTTAGTATCTTCACAAACAGTAAGCATCGTTTACATCTGTTCACGAAGTGTTTACAGGTTCATAATGTCTTTTCACATTAAAGGCCTATCGGACAATTCACATTGAAAAATAAAACTGAACGTCAATTTCCTGGAATATATGATGATCTTCAGGTGTTGTGGAATAAATAGCTAATTTGAAAATTAGGGGTCACCATGCTAGTTTTTGATTTGAGATCAATATTAGGATGATGTTATAATAGAATATATAGAAAGTCTATTAGGCTGCTTTTCACATAGTAACCCCATGTCATTTTCTTCAAACTTTCGCAGAATATGGTACATGTGTAGTACTACATTTTTAAGTTTTGAAAATCATAGGTCACCATCCTTGTTTTTGAGAGAATTTAAAAAAGAACTGTATTTTCCAGTACATTTCTTATACAAATTAGTCAAATTTAAATTGGCTTAATTTACCTATTGGGTTAGGTCAAACTCACTAATATATTATATTTCACTCATTTAGTATAAGTCTGGTTTGGTCTCTAACTGGTTTGAATTGATAATGGTCAGTATTTAAAAACTACTAGGTGGCACCACTGTGTATTGTAGGATATGCCTTTAAAAAGTCAACAATATTTATTTTTATTATCCACCTAATACAAAGTGTCCATAGAAAAAACATAGGGAGTTTGTATGGACATACCTGGAGCATACAGATATGTTGTAGGCTCCAAGTTGCAAAAGCCAGCGCATACGGAAAAAACAGTGCATATGAAAAAATAGTGTGCACCTAAATTAACTAATATCAGTACGCCACTTGTCAGGAAAAGGTGGATAATAAATACAATATAGACTGGTTTCAGATAAAAGCGGTTGTATGCTCCTCGGAGTTGCCTCTGCGCAATACCCTTGTATATGCTCGTATATTACTGTATGTCAACTCCTCGGAGCATACGACCGCTTGTATCTGAAACCAGTCAATATTTTGTATAGGCAATAATGAATTTTTGCTGGATACTTAACCCTATTCTGCCTGACTGACTGTATGGCTGATTGACTTGAACTACCAAAACAAAGATGGCGATCTAACCTGCCAGAGAAATTTAATTGAACCTGGTTATTGAGAATGTTGTATTGATTTGTGCTATCTTTTCTTGTAGATCAAACCGGTGATAGATAGGATATTTGGGTTTGACAAAGTTCCTGCTGCCTTTCGTAAACTGGTCAAGGGCCCAAACCGTGGCAAGACAGTCATCGACATGTCCACACTCACGAAACCCACTTGAGCGATGTTTCGTGAAACCCAGGTTATGAAAGAAAGTGTCGCAAAACCCAGTGGAATCAAACCAAGTTTCACAAAACCCAGGGAAAACAAAGAAAGTGTTGTGAAACCCAATTAAACAAAGTATTGAAAACCCAGCTGAATCAAAGAAACTGTTGTGAAACCTAGCTATACCAAGTGTTGCAAAACCCAAGTGAATCAAAAACAAAACAAAAAAAACTAAAAAAGATTATATATAAATAACAAAACTTGAATCAAAAATAGTGTCACAAAACCCAGTGGAATCAAACCAAGTATCGCAATAACCAGCTGATCACGTAAAGTGTTGCGAAATCCAGATGAGCAAAGTGCCGTAAAACCCTGCTTATGGAAGAAAGCGTTGCAGAGCCCAGCTAATCAACCAAAGTGTTGTGAAACACAGCAATACCAAGTATCATAAATCCCAGATGAATCGAACAAAGTGCTGCGATACCTGGCTAATCAAAGAGTCGCAAAACCCAGCTAAACAAAGTATTGTGAAACCTAGCTGAACAAAGTTTCATGAAACTCACCTGATCAAACAAAGTGGTGCGAAACCCAGCTAAACAAAGCAAGTGTCACAAAACCCAGTGGAATCAAACCAAGTGTCGTGAAATCCAGGGAGACAAAGTGTTGTGAAGCCCAGCTGATGAAACCAAGTTTTGTGAAACCCAGCTTAAAAAGTGTCGCAAAACCCAGTGGAATCTAACAAAGTGTCGTGAAACCCAGCTTATGAAAGAAAGTGTCGCAAAACCCAGCTTAACAAAGTGTCGTGAAACCCAGCTGATGAAACCAAGTGTTGTGAAACCCAGCGAAACAAAGTGTCTCAAAACTTAGGAGAATCAAACAAAGTTTCGTGAGACCAACCTGTTCAAACCCCAGTTGATCAAAAGGAGTGTCGCAAAACCCAGTGGAATCAAATAAAGTGTCATGAAACCCAGCTTATCGAACGTAGTGTCGTGATACAAAGCTTATCCAAAGAAGTGCCGCGAAACTCATCTAAATTCAAGACAACGCTATTAACAGGGATGTCAGTTGGTCAGAAAAAATAGTGGAGATGTATTTTATGTTGAATTTGCTGCCTCAAAGAGACTAAGAAAACACGAATGTGAAAGGCATAGGACAGAGGGTCTGTGAAGAGTTTTAAACTACACTATATGTGTGAATGAGGCTCATTTTATAATATCTTTGCTTTATAAAAAGAAAAAGAATTTTGTATACTGAAAATGAAAAAGTGGATTTCCATGGAAAAACAAAGCTGTCATCTCTGTAATATTATGGAATATCTTTATTGTGAGCGAGGCATGAAGTTGTTCTTTCACAGCCTATCCTACATCTATGCTCGTGCGCAATCATTACGTCCTGCTGTCACGGCGGGCATAAATATTATTATTACTCTACCCCTAGACGCGGGTAGTATTTTCTTACTTTCAGGCATGATGGATAGTATCGTAAAACTGGATGAGGTTTAATCTTGGCCACCGTATTCCACGACTGAAGTTTGGCAAAGTGACTTCATGAGGCGAAGCCGAGTGAAGTCCGGAGCCAAAACTTCAGGAGTGGAATGCGGTGGCCAAGATTAAAACGAATCAGGTTTTGATTTTATCCTACCCTGTCTCCTCGATTTTGGATTATTACGTGATAACAATGCTGTATGCCACTAGTGGCATATAAAACTCCGTATGCCAGTCAGCGTGGCATACGGAAACCCAATGTTAAGCCTATGGGATTTTATATTAGGGGTAGGATAATAATCTAAATGAAAGACTCCAAAACTTTGTCTCATGACAAGCTTTATTGCTGGTGTTACTGCAATGACTGCTAGCTGCAGATTGCCAGTACATCTAGATGCTGCACTCTAAGCTAGCGCCATGTTTACGTGTGGGGGTGACCATGTTGATCGTAACCAAGGGACGCCCCTCGCAGAGTATTACTGAGTGAGCCTGGTCGGTTAGGCCAAGGGAAAGTGCATGCATCTTTCCCCAGTAGAAAAATTGGAATGTAACACTTTGTGGATATATTCGCACACAGCTATATAATAAAAAGTATTACTGTCTCAAAGACATCCATGATGAAAAACACACTGTATCGTCTACCCTGCATGGCAGGACACCTGTACATAAACAGGGCTTCCGTATTTTGTTTACTAGTGTTTGCTTTGTTTACTTTGTTTTATAAGTGGAAAAGAGATTTTATGTTCAGGTTGTTCCAAAACAAAAATGATTATCAGACCAGAAACTTGTTTACAGTACTTGAGGTGTTCTCCTGGGTATTAGGTGATTTAGTATCAGCAATACGTCTGTGCCATGATATTAATTCTGCCAGTCTACACTAGGTGGCTGCCCAGTCCTTGTGTCGAGAATAGCCTGGAAGCCTGGCCTAGTCACATTATAGGGAGCCAAAGTGAACCACAGATACCCGTTTACAAAAGACCATTTCCGATGGCCAGTAAGAACGAGGTTTAGTACTAAACCTATGGGGGTTTGAGGCTAGACTTTTGTTTTTGGTCTCGTTTGTTACTTTTGAGGTGTAGTTTACTACTATCATCTCTGAATAACTCTGTCACAAAGCTACGATGACAGTTGTTAAGTTTATCAAAAATATGTATCTAAAAGATTGGAGAATGACACATATAATCTCAAACCTACATAGTCAAAGTACAGAGCGCCTTCATCCGGAAATGGTGTTTTGTAAACGGGTATCTGTGGTTTCAGTGGATTCACTTTGGCTCCCTATAGGCCAGGTAACGGGTTCCATTTTTTGTGTGCATTATGGGTAACGCCTCCATTTCTTGTACTCTCCTAGCCGAGATCTTGTACTCTGCTTCCGCAAAAGATCTGCTGGGAGAGTGCCACATTGGCAGACTGAGACTTTACATCCTAGACTGGCCTCAGTCCCTGTATCCTTTTCTTTTTGTATTTCATTTATTTTATCTGGACTTGTAATAGGCCTGTAGGCCTTACAGCCAGTAAAACAGGACTGCTGTAAAACATTCAGCAGCAGTATTTCTTCAGAATAAAGCATTGAAGGTAGTAAATTGCTAGTATAGGAGAATAGAAGAAAAAAAGGACTTGTGCAAAGTTATGTTGAGCCAAGAGAGATGTGGCGTGACTGTCAGTTCAAGGTTTTTCTCTAGTGTCTCTCTCTACTCTGTGGTATTATGTAAGAAGTAGTTACCAGTCCCTTATTCCATTTGACAGGGAACCAGTCCATGTATCAAGATGTGGTCACTTTTCATTTCCCGTCCGGCTGTTTATAATGTGACCTAACTCCAATGTCGTTTAGATGATAGAAATACACAATATTATCCTCTTCCTGTTACTGGTGGGTGTATGCACCTTGTAGTTTACGCGTAGTAATATATGAGTGAGAGCAAGGATATTGTTTTGTTAACTACAAGGAGGATACTCACTAATATCAGAAACAAGTTGATATTGTATTCATGTGTCAAAGCAAAGAACCAGAACCCCTGGAAAGCCCACTCACTGTACAGCCCTGTGAACTAGTGGCGCGCATGGGCTGAGTCCTACAGGGGAGCAAAACATCCGGTCCACACTTCTAGCATGTCCGACTAGATCTGTTAATAATGTACACTGGAACCTGGGGTATCCGCTAGGGGTCTCAGCAGAGATATACTCACGCCACTGTTTCCATGTGTCAAATGGGTAACCGGAAGTCCACCTCCCCTGTATCTTGAAAACAAGGCTCGCCGCGAGTTCTTCCCATAGGCGCAACGCTGAACGCCTGCGAGTGGGCTTTCCAGGGTTCTTTTTCTTTGGTCAATCTTCTCACGCACTACTTTGCTCGCCAGATGATGTTTCAGGGACTTCTTTCCCATATTCTCCTCGGATAGCGATAACGAGACTATACATTTTCAATGAGAGCTTTGTTTTCTATGTGAATACGGTAATAAAACATTTCATACTTTACATTGTTGATGATCATTCTATGTATAGTGTGTGCCACCCACCTCATGACCCTGGCCGCTCTCACAGTCACATGTAGAACTGTAAGGCATAGTGTAGTCTTCACCAAGCTATCACAGCAAGACAAGGGGCATAATGGGAAATAATTTATATTTATATAGAACGTCCTGACCATGCTGTACATGTCACAGTACGAGAAGATAATTTACGGTTCGTACGGAACGAGGCATTTATGCCGAGTTCCGTACAAACGGTAAATTATCATCGAGTTCTGTGACTTGTACAAGCATGGTTGGACGTTATATATTTACTATATACCCCAAATTAAAAAAAGTAATAAGTAATTTAATTTTTAACAACCGATATGTTAAAAAACGTGTATCGCAAGGTGGTCCATATTTGAGTGTACGGACCAGCGGTCCGTACAGTATTTTTACGTCATATGCCGAAACGGTGCGTATTTACATTAAATACAGCATGGGTATATACTAATCCTATATACCCGAACACTATAAATACATACCGCTGCTGGGGGTGCAGTAATTATGAGTTATGTCGTGAGGGTGATGTTTTCATCCCAGGCTGATGTTTTCATCCTGGGCTGACCACGTGATATAAAGAGCGCCGGGACGAAAATATAGCTGTTGCAGTTACTCAATAAGAGTGGCCATTTTTTTGGGGGCTATCATAGGTAATGAAATGCCCATTTTTATCGATGTTTGAAGGTATATAGGAATAGAGAAACCAACTACTGGTAAACACAAGTCAAAGTTACTCGGTGAGGGCCGGGAAAATTACTGCCTCCAGCTGATGCCTTGGGCAGTAATTTTTCCAGTCCTCACTGAGTAACTTTGAACTTTTGCTCACCGGAACATAGCTTCCCTCTATAGTTAGGGCTACATATGATGGAGAGAACACAAAAACGCAAAAACTACTAAGTCGAAAAACTTATCATATCCTCTCCTCGAACCGGTTTCAGGGAGGAAGACCACAGAAGAGTACCTTCCGCCTTTTGCCTGATGAGACTGGATAACAGTCGAAACCGTGAGAGAGTTCAGAGGTGTTATATATATACTCTGTGTAGTGAGACCTTGAAATAGATACTCTGTGTAGTGAGACCTGAAATAAAACACTAAGCAGCACATGGAGCCGGCGATCTATAAGAGCACTTAGGTTGTTGTTGTCTGTATAATCAGAGTTAACTGAAGCCATCTCTCACCCAAATACACCACATAAATGGCGACGAGGACTTAAATGAACCTACATGGATTCAAATATTGACTGTTTCCTCTGGCAATGGGGGAATAAGAAGATAAATTTGGCAAACTTTTGACAACAACTGCAGACTGCTCACCATGTGCTCCCAAGCAGAGGTAATGTACTAGTTTGTGTCAGCAGTACCAAATGGAAGGAAAATAGGTAGGACAAACCCATAATTCTGGCAGAACTTTTGAGACATTGTGTGAACCATCATATTTGTATTGAGACAGAAGTGCAGTTTGAGTAACTCAATCTGATACTCATCTGGTCACTTACTCAAATACAGTTTATTTACCACTTCAGACTGTCACACTCTGGATCTAGCCAAGTAGATCTAGCCAACTTGTGTGTTGTGGTAAACTGGTCATCACTGTCAGTACTCTCAAATCTACATTGTTTGGACAGTGAATTGTGCATTTAGCAAAAATGAGTGACTTTGTTCTACCACCATTCCAATTACAACCTCTAGAGTCCGCGGCTAAGCGGTGGGAAAGATGGCTCTTAAAATTTCCTCATTCCCTGGTGTACAAGGGTATCACTGATGAAAACAAAAAGACATCAGTATTGATACTGCATTTGGCAGATGATGCATTGGATGTTGCCACATCCCTAGGCATTGATGAAACTACAATGTTTGCCACTGCAAGAACTAGACTCACTGATTACTTTGAACCAAAGCGCAACAAGGAGTATGAAGTTTATCTGTTTAGGCAAGCATACCAAGAAGCAAATGAGACTATTGATCAGTTTCATACCAGACTTATCAGTCTATCTAAAAACTGTGAGTTTCATGATGTTGAAACTGAAATCAAATCGCAGATTATTCAGAAGTGCCAGGTGGAGACTTTGATTGTCTTTGGCATTGCTGACATTCTTTCACTTTTCGTTCAATCTCCGCATCAATACCTGGCCACCATACATAGCTGCGAGCCAAAGATTTCATTCTTACAATTCCTGGATGTGATTCATGTAATTCCTCGAGAACCCTGTCGCGTGCTTGAGGCGGAATAATAACTCTAGCGCCCCACAACAGGCACCCTTGTTCCAAAGATAGTTCTTCCCTCCTGCGATAGTAAGGAGATATCTCTTCCCTTACTTCGTAAGGCCAACCCTGTACAACATGCTGGTGTACTGATGACAGGATTGGGTCTTTAGCAGTCCAGGCAGCTACCTGTGGGGCAGTCACCATGGTAGATCCCAGGACCTCGAAAGAGAGTATAATCTCCGCAGGCACAGGTATCGATGATGGCGGCATGGCTACCGGTAAACGACTAAGTCCATCAGCATTTCCGTGGTACTTGCCTGGCTTGTACTCTAGTTTATATTGGTAATTTGACTTAATCAATGACCAACGTTGCAGCCTTGCCGTTGACATCGGGCTGATAAGTTTGTCTTCCTTGAGTGGACCCAACAGCGGTTTATGGTCTGTTTCAATGACAAACTCTCGTCCATAGATGTACTTATGGAATTTGCTTACCCCAAAGATGATAGCAAGTCCCTCGCGTTCAATTTTGGCATATTTCTTCTCTGCCGGCGCCAGAGGTAGGAGTGAAGAGGATATTTTAATTCTGTTGATATAAATTACAATAAGAAACCTTTCCTTCCTTTCATTAGATAGCCAGATGACATATTTTCAAGGTACTTTCAAAATTGATCATGAAGTTGTAATTCACATGAGGAAAATGAAAATTCGTATTATATACATACACATTTATTGATAAAATCCTTACATTCTGGATCGTACCAACATTAAAAGACCCATTATACTTATTTATTATAATTATATTTCTCTTTGATTTATTTAGCAATCCGTGACCATTGTAAGTCCTGTGACCGATACTTAATGGGTCCTCTGTTTGGTTTTGACAACGACCCTGCTAGTGAAAGAATTGACATCTCTAAATGCTACATAGAAGTTCAAGCTTATTTAAAGACTGGTGATGGGTAAGTGAACATAATGACAATAAACTTTATTCAATGTTATCAAGAAGTACAAAATGTATAGTATGATTATAATAGGAATATGATAGATGCGGTTATAGTAGGAATATGATTATTATTATATGCACTGTTCCTATATATGTTAGTGGGAAAACTGATTGTGCATTATATCTGTGAATTGTTATGAATAAACAGATTGGCAAATGCTTGCCCTCATGTTGCTGGTAGGATGGGCGCATTTTCATGTTTGTGAGTGATTAGCAATTCACAGATTGAATGCCTGGTTTGTGTTCCCTGTATCACACACCTTAAAATATTTTAATATTCTTAAGAATTTACCTTCTATTGCCATTCAAAGTCTATTTTGGTCATGCAGAGATGGTCTGTACATAATTTTTACAAAATAGGGAGCAGACGTCAATTTGCAAGTATAAGAACAATGTGCACAGGTACAGGTGTACAATAAAGCCATTTACATTTCATCATGATCACTTCTTTAACATTTGCAAGTTACAATTTTAAATCCACTTTAAATTGAATAATTTGAGACGACCATGGTGTTTTATCATGAGAATAATTGTACTGATTTTCTTTCAGATGACATCTTTGGAGCTCTTGGTAATGAGGACCCTCCCCGAACAGTCTTGTTACAGGGAGGACCAGGACAAGGCAAAACAAGCTTCACAAAGCATATTGTACAATCAGACTGTAAAAACTATCTTGAGAGACTGCAGAGTAATGATCACCTTGAATCAAACAATCCCCTACCACGATTAATGATTTACCTACATGCTCGGGACATCAAAAGCACTGTGAAGGAGGCAGTTCGGAATAACCTCTTTTGTGAAGAATGTGATGTTGACTTGTTGTTGGACTCTGTTCTGACAAAAGGTATGGGGGCCATTGTCATAGATGCCATAGATGAAATATGCAATGCTGACATCCTCGCAAAACTGGAAAATTATATGAATTTCCAACACAAAAGAGGAGATCCAACCATATTGATAACAGCCAGAACAAATTCATTTCCTATTGACAGTAAATATCTTGATAGGACTCTTCTGCTAAAAGGGTTTACTATTGAGCAAGGCATAGATTATGTCAAGCATTGTAGTGATGCATATTCACAGGCTGAACATGTGGGACATCAGATAGTTATTGATTATGTGAACAATCACAGGGAAAGACTCAATGCAGTGCTCACCAATCCTCTCATATTGCACATCTTCTGTGCACTAGCACTGAAAGGAGAACTGGAGCTTGATGAAGATTGTGATTTTGGTATCCAAAAAGTGTTCCATCCTTTGGAAAAATACTTGACCACAAGAGAAGGGGGGGAGAGTGACAGAAGAAGAATCACAAGCATTTTACAGATTGTGTATGTATGGGCTTCTGAGTGACCTTCGAGAATTTCCTGAAAGTCTTCTAAAAGACTTTAACATTGTAGAAAACTATTATGTCTTTTTGGAAAAGGTAGATAAACTGAACAAGTATGGAAAAACTGTGTCATACTATTCATTTGGTCATGAAATGATCTATGAATACTTTGCTGGCTGTTACATCAGCACACTCTCAAATGAAAGCAAACTGTCATTAATTCTGTCAATATGCAATGAACAATCCTTGAGAAATGCTCAACTGATTATGGCTCAGTTACTCTCACAAAAAACTGATGATAATCTCCTTCAAACAATAGGGAGCCAAAGTGAACCCGCTGAAACCACAGATACCCGATTACAGAATATCATTTCTGGTGGCCAGTAAGAAGGGGGCTTAGTGCTAAACCTATGGGGCTTTGAGGCTAGACTTTTGTTTTGGGTCTCGTTTGTTACTTTCGAAGTGTTGTTTACTACTATCGTCTCTGAATAACTCTGTCTCGAAGCTACGATGACAGTTGTTAAGTTTATTAAAAATTTGGATCTAAAAGATTGGAGAATGACACATATAATCTCGAACCTACATATTTAAAGTACTGTGCGCCTATATCCGGAAATGGTATTTTGTGACCGGCTATCTGTGGTTGGAGCGGGTTCACTTTGGCTCCCTATGATCCGCAGCATACTCATTTTGCAATTTGGTAAATCAAAATGGACATTAAGCAAAACTCTCTCTGATCTGATGCATCTCTCAAAGAAGATCAAAACCAACATGACTCTGGAAGACATGTTATGCCCCAATCAAGACAGACACCTCCTGGAAAATGTTTCCTCCATTTGCCACAAAATTAACAATGCCTTTGATAAATACCCCAAGAGACTCATCTTGGTTCAACCACTTGGAATCAAATGGCACTGATTATCATGTGGTGAATTGTCTCAAACTCTGTTCAAGTGACCTGAGAGAGAAAATCAGCAAAAGCACTTATCTTTGCATACTCCCTTCTAGACCAAAATACACACTGGGGTGAGTATGGTTTATCATCCACCGTATACAAAGTCCCCATTGAAAATGAATTCAATTATATTGTATAAAGCCTCAAGGCCATTGTATATGGGGAAACAGCCCCTTTTTGCCTGAGAGCAACAAAATCGTTCCTATTGATATACCACTTCATATAGTAATTCCTGGGTTAATTCACTTGAGAAGATGGATAATGAATACAACAAGAATTGGTGTTGTGGACAGATTTGAGATTGAAAACATTTTCTGATCTTAAATTGATTCATAGCCTATTCAAATAGTTGTAAAAGTACTTTGTGTACTATATCTTTCTCATGAATAAATGACAAAATGACCAGATACTTTATCCTACAGGATTCTGATTTATGCTTCAGGTACCCTGACACTGTTTTTGCTGTTGGAACAACACATTGGGCAAAGATTCGCAGAGATGGATCTACAATGGAAGTGTCTACATGGAGCCCTCCAGACTGTGAAAAGGTAATAGGACAGGGTGTACCAGGTCACTAAAGGTCTACCCATCATAACATAAAAACAATTGAGCTAAAGATTAACTGGTATAGTGACAAATGGGGGGTACTCCCTGACAATGTATGGTCATGCGAGTTGTGGAAGGCCTTGCTTGCTATAGTTACCAGTATCTGGCCGAGACAGAAAATTAGCATATCATTGGGTTCCTCAACTCCAATGAAACATCTGCTGAAATGTCTGCCACACCCAGAACTAGGTTTGAATCAATGTGACCACATTCAAGTAAAGTTTGGAAAGGCAAAGTTAGAGGACCTGCACACATGCTTCGGAGAGTGTTTAGCTGCTCAAGTGCCAGTGGTCTTCCAGTACACAACCATAGTGGTACTTACCTGTGATTGTGTTGAGGCTGAAGATGCACTGAAAAAGAAAAGAGACAGTCTACTCGAGATGGTTAATTGTCAAAAGAGGAGAATGCTGGGGGCCGTTTCACTAGTGTGGTGGTATTAGTGAGAGCTAGGCCCGCAACAGTGCCAGCAACAGCGATACCAACAGTGACAATGACAAGTTCCCATTTCATCAGTGCTCTCACTGTTGAGGTGAGACCAACTCTCACTGTTGGCACAGGTCTCGCTATGCACACGCATTTGACATTCGAATTTATTCGTCAACGGGCCGCGATGACGTAAAATTCAACCCCTTCCCAAAGGAATTAAGCAATGAAGTCTTTACACGAGTAAGGCATATATATCACCTATAATCGTACCAAATATGAAGAATATCGGCAAAGTCGTTTTGAAGATATCGGTGTTTGAAGTTCGTCATAGCAAATACGAGCACTTTCCGTCGGCCTCCGGGGGGAGACAGAAAGAACAGCCGAAACTCCGCCGCACTTCGGATGGAGTGAAAAAAACAGCGACCCCAGCGACCCACCGACATCTTCGGAACGGCGGGTCCGATCTTCTTGATATTTGGTACGATTCTAGGTTGTATGTATACCTTACTCGTGTTAAAATTCCATTGCCTAACTCCTACGGGAAGTGAGTGAAAACAAAACTCTAAACCTAACAGCGACATGGCCTACCCTGTCACTGATAGTGCCTCAACAGTGATAGGTACAGTGAGACCTAATTGTGTAGTGAAACGTACTCTCTCACTGTTGGTCTCACTCCTTACCTGACTCGTGTTCACGCTTGACTGCACGTTTTCATGAAACGCAAAGTATCACTGTGGTCTCACTATGGCAGCTTACCCTTCTAGTGAAACGGCCCCCAGGATGACTGCAATATCCTAGGCTGGTTTACAGAATCTCATGAGGAGCATGTCTGGCCTGATGGTCAACAACTCCCAAGTCGGCTAATACCTCAGATGTCTTGCACACTCAGGTTACTAGTCCCTGCCCTTGACGGAAAGTCAGCATATCATTTGGTTTCTCAACTCCAATGGAAAGGTCTGCTGAAAGGTCTGCCACACCCAGAACTAGGTTTGAATCAATGTGACCACATTGAAATGAAATTTGAAAAATGAAAACAACATCCTTCTCCCTGAGCAATGCTACCTTGAATAAGTTATAGACTGTTTGAGTCGATGTGGCCTCAGTACATCAATCACATACCATCATAGAGAGGGTGGCAGTGGGGGTGCATTTTATAGCCCCTGGCATGTAGCCTGTGAGCTCGTTTGTTTGTTTGTTTTTATTTCAGAACTTCGTTCATTCTGTTATGAGACATATCTTCCATGAATGGTAGTACCCTCGCAAATACTGCAACCTACAGAGAATAATGGTGCTGTATGATAATATTGATAATTTTCAGATCTCTATGCGTCCCCCTTTGTGTTGTGTCAAGGTTCTGTGCATCTTGTGATAGCTTAATCGTTTCTGTTTGCCGCTAATGCATTCTGCAGCCAGTTTGTGATTCGTCAAATTCTCTTATTTTACATATGAATGCGCCCGGTGTATATAGGTATGCTTTTGCGTATACAAGGTTGTCTTATTTTCCGTCCTGTATACGCCTTATCTGTGGGCATATATAAGCGTCCATGTTGCGGTCATATATACGTCATATATATACGCTTGATTCTGTTATATTTACACCACTATCGAATAGTTCCGATCTCTACCACTTGGAGACATCACTGTAGTGTATCTCATTTGCCATTAACCATCCAAATCTGTATTATATGAAAAATGCAATGCTATATTATCAATTTCTATTTTAAAATCGGTCTATAATCCTAATAAGTATCATTTCATTACTTACATATATAATAAACCCAGTCTTCTTTGGTTTTTAAACGTCTTTTTAATAGATTTTACTTTCAAATACCACTCTTCTGTAGGGTTCTCGATGTAAGCCTTTATAAGGCTTAGAAAGGTTGAGAGCACAGTCAATGGTTTCAATGAGGGCGGTAGTGGTAGCGGTAGCGTTGGTGCGGGGGCCGGATGGTGGCCGGGCGGCCAAGAGTTTGAGTCGGGATCACAGACGCCGCGAATCGAAAGGGGGGAACAGGGCTTCACTGAGACCACCTATAACTCTACCAACAGAAACGGGCATTGGGGAGCATTGGGGGGGGGGGGGGAGAGGGGGCTTCTGCACGAGGGTTAGGCGGGGGCTGTGGGACTACGGTCGGGGGATACACAATTATCTATACACAATACAAACAGTTGGGAGACGGCGGGTCAGTGTTGGTACAACCAACGAGTATAGAGAAAGTACCTTTACCAACAGCGATAGCGAACGGGAGGCTGAACTGGGAGGATGAATACCATGTGGACAGGTTAAGATTACAGCTGTCTCAGCAGCACATCAGCCAGGTAAAAAAATCTAGTGATACGAAAACCACTAGCACAGGTATCGAGGTATCGGACGAGATTGCCCAAGCAAAACCAGGCCCTCCATGTAGGGCTTACAACCAAGCCACATGTAGTAGTCAAGAAGACCACATCCTCCATGGGTACAGGCAAATCCTAACCGCAGCTAGGCATGGACATTTATTTCTGGTAGCAACTATAATTGACAGTAATGGAACATTGCAAAATAATTAGAGCTGCTGCCACCTGGTAGCTATATTGACACTGAACACACGTGACCAGCCACCATATTGTCACTTTCTCTGATTAGTTCAACATGGCGAGTAACTATGTTTTGATCGTGTCGATCACTATGCTATTTACACTCACAAGGATATTTGTCAACTTGGCACTGGCCGAGCAAGGATACCAGTTTTGTATAAAACTGAGCTTTTCCAGTATAAATAAAAAGTGTTAAAAAAAACTAAAAAAAACCACCCACGAATGCGGGGGTGGCGATTTTTTTTCATCATGTATACACTTGTTGTATACATAGTGCACAGAGGATGTTTCCTCTTGTATACGCCTGGTGTGAAATACAGCCAAGTCGCAGCCATATTTGAAAGGAACAGTCTTGTATACGCCTCATACGCTGGCACGAATTATAGACATATATATATATATATATATATATGAAAACAAGTCATTATCTCTACGCATCTTTAATGCATAAATGAACGTGGGAAAACACAACAATGTGTAAAGCAGCGTAAATAAGCATTGATGAACGTGAAAAAACGTAATGGAACGTAAAAGATATGCAAACAGAAACGTTCAAAATTTGTAGCATGTATGTGGTCCCCACATCTGAAATATGTAGTAAAAACATCACAATTGATGCCAGTGTGACCGGAATAGATTGATGATGGATTTTAGCTTCATGGTAATTCTATTCAAAATATAGGTAAAAGAAAATGAAAACATGAAAAAGTGTCTTGAATGGCGCATAGTGGAAGGGACTTCCATCTGGGGTGTAAACAACACTTGCTGGTGTTTTGTCTGATAATGAAAAGCTCATTTCAACGTACACGCTGAATTGTTTGCTTTTTAATGTTGGTAGCTTTAGATAATGATTTGTCGACTGCAAATGTTTTGTAGAGGCAATTGCAACTGTCTAATAAACCTATACCCATTCCATGTTGGTTTTTTGTTTGTTTGTTTGGGTAGTTTAACATCCAATATGTTCTATTAGATTTATTTTGGGTTTGATGGTGATCGAATATATGAGATGAATTTAGTTAGAAATCTCACCCCTTCACATTTACTGAGGTGAGAGTTCTTTTAATACACACCACATAGACATGGTATGAGAAGGATTGGCCTTTGATATAGCAGTTAGTCTACCACTGCCGGGAGAAAGGTGGCTGCACACCACACCACATTAACATAGTCTGGAAGGACTGGCCTTTGAGATAGCAGTAAATCTACCACTGCTGGGGGTGAAGGAGAAAGGTGGCTGTACACCACACCACATAGACATGGTATGAGAAGGACTGACCTTTGATATAGCAGTAAATCTACCACTGCTGGGGGTGAAGGAGAAAGGTGGCTGCACACCACACCACATAGACATGGTATGAGAAGGATTGGCCTTTGATATAGCAGTAAGTCTACCACTGCTGGGGGTGAAGAAGAAAAGTGGCTGCAGTGGGACTCAATCCCACAAAGTCCTACAAACTTGGGATCACAAGTCCAGTGCCTGTGAGCTAACTCTCCACCCCTCCATGTTGGGTCAAGTCAACTGCATATCGTATAAAGAAGGAAACTGATGAGTGTTTGGTGTGTGTCCTTGTTCGCCATCGAGTTTGGAGTGTGGGGTAATATGAACGAGGCGATAGCCAAGTGAATATTCTGAAGCGCTCCAAACGAGATGGTGAACATGGACTCAGACCAAGCACGAATATGTTTCCGATTTTATCTTAGCCTGGAAATATTCATTTCTTTATCACCTGTTGAGAACGAGATACCGTTCTCGCAAGCCTGTTGAGACCGAGTTCGTAATGCCTATGGACGTTTATACCAGGCTAAGATAAATACACAATATTACCATGATTTCGATCTGAGTGGCCGTATTCTCCGCGTAGTTGACGCGAAGTAAAACTTCGAGCGAAAGCGAGGAGTATTGCGTAGCGTCAACTTCAAGGAGAATACGGCCACACAGATCGAAATCACGGTAATGTTGTATTTATTACTCACCTTTCGACTAAATATTAGGATAAAAAAATATTGTAATAATCAGTAATTCGACGTAAGAGCCGTGCATTGTATATATAAATAGTTCCTATAATGCCCGTCAGGTGGCCGAAAAAGCAGTATTCTCCTAGGAGAATACGGCTTTCCGTATTCTACCCAGTAGCGATCTGGAGGCTCCATAGGCTTTGTACGGAGACTCTGTATTGGGTGGGTAATAACACACCAGAGCTAACATACGACTTTAAGCATTTGCTCTAGTGGTTAGTGGTACCAGGTACGATACCTAGAGAGTGTAAAGGAGACCACTTCTTTGACAGGTTTAAGACCGTGTCAATGTCTCAGGTTTCTTGATACTTTGCCTATCCCGGCGTTTACACTAGATGACTAAAACATGATGATTGTAGATCGTCTAACCAATAGTCGACAGGTAGTGCTTGATTATATAATATCTGCAGTAATAGTCATTAACCCAATAATTTCCCCAAGCGTTTACACTTCTTATATGTATCAATGTCTACCGTAAATACTTTCTTCTGTCTATGGCATTGGGACATGTATACAGCACAGAAGACATCACTTAGGCCACAGTAACTACATTTCCTCATAATACAGCTTGAGCTGATTACATAGACAATAATCGATGGTTTTGTGGACAGGCGGCCGTAAACCACGAGTGGTTGACGCGTAGTAATACACGAGCGCTATCGAGTGTATTACGACGTCAACCTCGAGTGGTTTACAGAGCCGCCTGTCCACATAACCATCGTTTGTTGTATTTATTATCCATCTTTTCGAATAAATTAAACCCAGTAATTGCCATACTAACGGGTATAACAATAGGAACTATTTCTTTGCTTTATAGCACAAAGGGACTATTTTTCCCGTATACCATGGTTTTGAGGCCGTATACCACAGTTATGGTATCTGACAGGTTTTATACAATGGGTCGTGGTTTACTGAGTCCCAATACATTTTCAATGGTATCTTTGTATACGATGGATAATAAAGAGAAGTAATTCTTGCTGGAATTCACAAGTTTATTCAGATGTTTCTGTAATAGGCCTTTGAGTGAACTGAGAACCCTCTCAAAAATACCTTGAAAATAAATAGATAAAAATCTCATTCAACACATAAATTCATAAAGAGCACTAAAAATCTTGATTTTTAGAATGTTTTTATTAGAGTTTATTCTATTTGAATTTCATATAAAACGAGCTAAATCTAAGTAATAATTTACATTATTATCACAAGTTTTGTCGGAGAGGGGCTGAGTAGGGAGGTCAGCTGACGGGCTGGACAGGCATGGTCACCGTCAGGATCTGAAATAACATGAAAATCTAATTAACCCTTTAACCCATTTACGGCGGGTGATGCCATATGGCATCACCCGTGCTAGGGGGGGGGGGGTTGATGCCATATGGTATCATCTGTGCTGGGGCGGGTGATGCCAAAAGGCATCATTTTCCTAAATTTGCTAATTTTGTGGAATAAAATAGGATATATTGGATATATAATCGGTAACGATTTCGGGTGAAATGGAAAAAATAAGATTATTGATTGCATATCTTATCATGTCCTAAACTATAGAACTATCACAATAGGCCCAATACTTCCCGCCGCCTGGCGGTATAAATTATCACTAGTACCCACCCTTAACCACACACTATTGCCACAGGTACCCGCCCTTAAAGGGTTAAGAACGAATGATGCTCTGAGGCCCAGGCCAAATGATGCCTCAAGACATCATGTCTTAAAAAATTACAAAATTGTTTTAACGAAGAAATATTGGACCAATAAACATAAAATGTTCACAGAATGTCGGCATAGCATTGTATTTGATATTTCTAATCATAGATAAAATAATTTTGAGGACAGTGTATTATATCACGTGATAAAGCAATTAATTTGATGCTGAGGCAACAATATGTTCGTACTCTAACATTATATACGGACACCAGTGCCCGTACATATAGATGCTGCCTAGCCACAGGCACCCGTCCTTAAAGGGTTAAGTGTTATTACCTCATAAAGCAATGAAATAATCAAGAAATTCCTTTGTATCTGATCCTTTTTAATCCAGAATGTATTTCTATTTGAGAATAATTAAAAGTTCTATGAAGATTCAAAGTCTAAATCAAATTTATTCATGAATCGATCAGGTTGATGGTTGATTTAGCTTTATACCTTGGCCTATAATGATGAGAGAAATCGTAGTGAGGAAGTGAGGCCATAGGTTGGCCATTCAATGGGACAAGTATTTTATGGGACAAAAAGCCAAGAATGGCATCCCTACAGGCTCAGTCACTATGTTTTTATTATCATATATCTAAATATCGTGGAAAACGCCATTATAAGTACCTTCTAAATCATAGAAGGACATCTTTTAACAACAAATCAATTATTAAAAAAAGTGGTCATGAAAACACACCATGAGAAGACTTCTATTTTGAAAAAATGAATCAAAATTGGGTATGATCACCAAAAATCCTGCACTCTTACTTAAAATTGGGCCAGCCCATTCGAGAAATGTAATACCTTATTATTTGAGAATATTAAGTGTTTGAAATTACCTTTGATTTTCTATCAAACTGTGCGCCACATTCTTCCTGGATGAGATTGTGGGGGAGAAAGATGTCCAGGTGGTAGATGTTAGAGCGAGTCGTTACCACGAGTCGGTCTTCTCCGACATCCAACGTCATCGTCGTCGCAGTTTTCTGAAACAAAGTCAACGAGTGAGGCAAACTGAGTGGAGAATCTTACAGAATAGTGCTGGGTGAGGTTGTAGGGAGGAAGAAAGATGTCCAGGTGGTAGATGTTAGAACGAGTCGTTACCACGAGTCGGTCTTCTCCGACATCCAACGTCATCGTCGTCGCAGTTTTCTGAAACAAAGTCAACGAGTGAGGCAAACTGAGTGGAGAATCTTACAGAATAGTGCTGGGTGAGGTTGTAGGGAGGAAGAAAGATGTCCAGGTGGTAGATGTTAGAACGAGTCGTTACCACGAGTCGGTCTTCTCCGACATCCAACGTCATCGTCGTCGCAGTTTTCTGAAACAAAGTCAACGAGTGAGGCAAACTGAGTGGAGAATCTTACAGAATAGTGCTGGGTGAGGTTGTAGGGAGGAAGAAAGATGTCCAGGTGTGATAA
The DNA here is from genome assembly GCA_950022655.1 of Alentia gelatinosa. Classification (NCBI taxonomy): domain Eukaryota; kingdom Metazoa; phylum Annelida; class Polychaeta; order Phyllodocida; family Polynoidae; genus Alentia; species Alentia gelatinosa. The sequence continues at coordinate 138,480,053 of OX465580.1, read as the reverse complement.
AGGCTCTCTCTCTACTTTCTCAGAAATAGTGTATTGAAGAACTATCTTTATCCTACCCCTAATAAAAAACGGTCCATAGGCATAACATAGGCAAATTTTATGCGGCATGCCATGACATAAAGTGCGATTTATGCCTCTAGGGGCATAAAAAAATCAACCAATCAGTGACCAGATTGTGAAAAAAGTTCCAGTTGGACTCAAAAGTTCCGGTTGGATTTTGGTCGGTTGTTCAATCGATATTTATCTTTTAGTAATCCAAAAGCATAGAGACGGGGTAGGATAAATACGAAACTGAACTCGAGTTAGACTTGTCAGTGTCTATACCACTCTGGTCAGGTCTGTTCCTCACTACGCTCAGCTAACGCTTCGGGTAGTAATACACAACCTTCCCGTCGTGGCATAAACACTGACAAGTCTAACTCTCGTTCAGTTTCTACTAAAACAACATTTCATTAAAACCAGACTAAAGATCCATATATAGAGATGCCAGTTTTCCTATTTTCCAAGGAAATCCTTGTTTTCATTTTCAGTTTATCGAATTTAGTGTGTGTGTGTGTAAAACAAGGAGAATAAATTGGGCCTCATTTACACCTAGACAGTGATTTGAACCTCTCGACACACCCTAGCCCTATTCCATAGCCAATAACGATGTGTTTTCCATGTTTACTCAGTCTTTCTAGGGCAGTAAATTGTTTGCCTGGATAGTTTAACGTCCAATTTGTTCAATTAGACTTCTTTTTTGATGTAGGGACTGTGTTTCTGAACTTAGCAGATTTAATATTAAATGCAAACCACAGTTTTATTGGTATGAATGAAACTAAATAACAGAATTTTATATACTGAAAAACAAAAACCGTTTGTAAGAAATGGAAAAGTAAATTTAGATGTACTCACCACCTTCGGCATGTGTATTTCTGCGACCAGGAAGTCTGGAGGACCCACAGGTGGCTCGGCTAAGACGGTGTACGGAGGGACCGGTCCCCTGAAATACATCGAGAAATTAAATAACCAAACAGCAACATCATGACTTAAATTAGTAGAGGCTGTATGTCTGAGCTTAGCTGTAAAGGATATAGTATATAACATGGTGGGTGGTCTCAGAAGAAAGGAATGTTGCTGGTTTTGAGACATAGACAAGGGAGGATTAAAAGGGGATTGCTGTCAGTGACAGGTACAAGGGAAAGGGAGTAGTGGCTGCAAACATTTTATCATCCGCCGATTACGGAGTCTCCATACTAAACCTATAGGAACTGTGTGATTCACCGGGCAGAGATTACAGAGTCTCCATACTAAACCTACAGAGACTGTGATTCACTGGGTGGAGATTACGAAGTCTCCACACTAAACCTATAGGGACTGTGATTCACTGGGTGGAGATTACGAAGTCTCCACACTAAACCTATAGAGACTGTGATTCACTGGGTGGAGATTACGAAGTCTCCACACTAAACCTATAGGGACTGTGATTCACTGGATGGAGATTACGAAGTCTCCACACTAAACCTATAGGGACTGTGTGATTCACAGGGTGGAGATTACGGAGTCTCCATACTAAACCTATAGGGACTGTGTAATTCACCGGGCAGAGATTACAGTCTCCATACTAAACCTATAGGGACTGTGTAATTCACCGGGCAGAGATTACAGAGTCTCCATACTAAACCTATAGGGACTGTGTAATTCACCGGGCAGAGATTACAGAGTCTCCATACTAAACCTATAGGGACTGTGTAATTCACCGGGCAGAGATTACAGTCTCCAAACTAAACCTATAGGGACTGTGTAATTCACCGGGCAGAGATTACAGAGTCTCCATATTAAACCTATAGGGACTGTGTAATTCACCGGGCAGAGATTACAGAGTCTCCACACTAAACCTATAGGGACTGTGTTATTCACAGGGCAGAGATTACGAAGTCTCCACACTAAACCTATAGGGACTGTGTAATTCACTGGGCAGAGATTACAGTCTCCATACTAAACCTATAGGGACTGTGTAATTCACAGGGCAGAGATTACGAAGTCTCCACACTAAACCTATAGGGACTGTGTAATTCACTGGGCAGAGATTACAGAGTCTCCACACTAAACCTATAGGGACTGTGTAATTCACCGGGCAGAGATTACAGAGTCTCCACACTAAACCTATAGGGACTGTGTAATAGGGACTCTGCAAGTTGCAAAAATAAATACAAATCCAGAAAGATAAGCAGGGGTTTTTAGGGGGTGCCTAGTCGGGAACAGTGATGTCGAGGGTCCCAAACTATCGCAGATTCTGATCAGTAACTGTGTCACCAAAAGATTTTCATGACGGACTTGCAAAAAATTACGTGATATATATTGTTGGTATTTTCAAGTTTCTGCATGTTGTCTTTTTATGATGATCTCCTAAATTATTAAGATGAAAGTTATTATTGTTGAAGACCAAAATGTATTTATGCTGATTGTAGTGTGACTGTTGAACTGAACTCTGGTGTTTGAACAAAGTAATGATGATCAGGTTCGACCAACGAAGCAAGGTATAAAAATACAGGGATGTCAGTTGGGGTCAGGGAAGAAAGTGGAAATATTTTCGTTTGGATATTTCTGTACAAGAGAGATTGGGAAAACTTCAATAATATGTCCTTGTTGGCCATGGCATGGGGCGGAGGGTCTTCGGGGAGGTTCAAACCAATGTTCTGTTGGAGTAAATGAGGCTTAATTAATATTATCATTGCTTGACAAAAGGAAAATGAATTGCAAATATTGAATATGAAAAAGGGGATTTCTACGGAAAAATGGAAAACTGACATCTCTAAAAAAAGCAGTTTTATTGAATGTGTATTTATTCTTGGTCCTGAAGAAGGGTCGTAAGGACCGAAACGTTGACCCTGGACTAAAATAAAAAATTTCTGTCACCGAAGAACCTGGAGTAGTCTTTTTCATTAAGAATGCTCAAACAGAAGATCTAAAAAGTGCTGAATCGAAAGAAATATTTAAAAGGAGATTACGAGCACTCGCAGTTATCCCAAAGTAGATGAGTGGATTTCGGTACACTAAATATGTAAGAACTGTAGACCTGGCGGGCTTTCGGTTGCACGCGGTAGGCTGCCTTTGTATTTGTATTTCTATTTGTATATTTATCGTTTTGTTGTCGCCCATATCAACTCATCACATCATACTGTTTATCTTGTAGTTATATTATGTGTGATTCAGCTACCTTGATCTGTGACTAATGGAACGCAGAAGAGCAAATTGTAATACCGCCAATCATGGTGAATCTTTGTTCGATAATAAAAAAAAGAAAGAAAAAAAAGTCAACTTGGAGTTAGTCGTTCTTCACCACCTTAGATTCTGATCAGGCACTAGCTAGTAATGCCAGATTCTTGTCGGGAAGAGGCGTGATCGGGTCAGTGAAGTGCAAGTATTATAGAGAAAACCTATGAGAGTTTAGGGTCTGAGCTCGTATCCCATCGAGTAATTCACAAGGTGAAGCCGCATGAGTTACTACGTGATTCAAACGAGATGGGAACGAGCTCTGACACTGAACTTGAATGGGTTTCTGAATTTATCTCACCCTTCACATTGACTAATGGGCTACCATTTGTAACATAATCCCCCATTGGATATTCTTCCTAAATATCTAATGGGCATTAGATACAAGTTCCAAATGTTAAGTCTATGGAGAAAAAATACCAGGGATGAGATAAAACACCGATTCTCACTGACCCGAAGGATTAGTCAGACAAAAGTATCATTCTGCCAAGTCTGCGTGTCAAAGTCTTACTGTCTTAAAACGAACTTTATCTAATCAAAGAATCTTTCGAAAGCCTGACAGATTGTTTCACATAGCACATTTCTTGGGGAAAAAGTCATTTCTTTTGGGGAAAAAAACCCAAAGAAGTCAGTTCTTACATAGAATTATAATTTCAACCATCTCAACCCAATCGCCCCCATCACGATGTTTAACTAACCCCAATAAATTGTTTTAATAAGAATCAGCTTATCAGGTTTTCTGTGTATAATTCAACAATCTGATAAAAACATAATGAGAGAACTGGGACCGTATTTTTTCAGACGTGATAATCGTTATTAGCGACCATTTTGTAATGATCATACATTTGGCGATAATTATCGAAGTATTGGGGCCAATGGTCGTTGTATTTATCTTGAAAACTCAATATATCTTTAATAATCGCTGTTGACGATTATCACGCCTAAAAAACCGGTCTCTGGATACTGAACCAGCCCTGAAAAATGTAGACATATAGAAACCTGTTTTGTGGAGTTGGAAGTGGCAGGAGACCAGTTCCCTAAACACACACTAGGTGGCAGCACAAATCCCACAGGCACCTTCACATACAAAGCGTATACTCCAAACAAGGAACATAGGACCATATATATTCCTCTAAAAGGTAACTAACTGCAAATTTCACCATGGAAAGTCAAGAATGGTTAGAATAATTCCTGAAAATATTGGCTTGCTGTTGCAACAAAATCTAACTCCTTTATTTAGTTCCCAGGATCACATTTTATACCTTTTTTTTATTCCGAACGTTCCTAAATGTTTTTTCCCACAGGTTTCAATAACTTCAAAGCTGAAGGTGTCAGTAAGAAACCCTTAATAATATACATTTCCTGTTACATTAAAATGTTTTCTGTCCATGAATACCAAATATAACTCTGTCAGGTAGATACAAATACTATGCGCCTCTGTAGACGGTAGAAAAGTAGAGAAATTGCACATTGTAGGTTTTTCCGTACAATGACCCATATACTCATACAGGGATGAAAGTCGGGACTGATGAAAAAGTCGGAAACAAAAACACAAAAAAAACTGGGGAGTATACGGGGAGAGCGGGGGAGACGCCCCCCCCTGCCGTCAAACAAAATTTCGGCACTTGACGGAACTCTGACGGCAGTGTCAACAGCCCTTGGCGCATTTAACTGCCGCCAAAGTACTGACTGTGCTGGTTTCCCCGGCGTGTGCGTCAATGCTAACGGCCTATCGAGGTTTATTCGCCGTTGGTGAGAGCCTGCTGCCAGAATTATCTTTTACTTCTTGGAATTTAGTTTTATTTTATGATTTTCATACTTTGTTAATGATCATATTTCAAGATGCAGAAATTTCTGATTTCCATCAATTGTCGCCGCACTTGCATCCCTGCTCATAACATGGAGCATAAAGTGCTGATTCCACCAACACACAAGATGTGGCGAGATTAGTCCTGATTTGGTTGTCTTGCTAAATCGGGCTAGGTTTGAGTGATCGCGTACCTATTTGTCAAGATGTTTCTTGAGGTGTTGCGGTGGTGGAGCACCAAAACATACACCTGACACTGCATGGCTACGTTTTGCGATAACGGAGGTAAGACATATCCCGACACCGTAAGATATAACAAGACACACTAAGACATACCACAGCAAATCGTGTAGGTGGATCCAGCCCTTAAAACTATTCTATCATAAACAGATAAGCGCTGTAATCAGTGACAGGAAAACCTGACACAGTAGGCTGGCAATTGTAGTTTTTCCGTTCAGCGCCGCCTAGTGGTGCGTAGCTTAGTTAGGGTGTCGCTCAGTCAAACACTGGTAACTCGGGCCTTGTGTGAATGGGATTCCAAGCTTTAACACCTCGAGTGTGGGCGGTAGGTGTGAGCGTGGTAGGTGTTGTTTTTGGCAAGATAGGATGGTTTGGACAAAGTACAATATTGTATCAACGACTGTTAGTTGTCTTAACAAATAGTTGATACATGTCTCGGTTTCTCTGAAGGCATTGCATTGTTTCTGTGTTTTCTTAACCATATCTAAAGTATTATTCAGGCAATATATATGCTTAACCCACCTAATTGTAGCTGGAATACCATAGAATACGATGCAATCACTAAAATTATCTGGAAATAATCTATGCAGATATTATAAATAGACTACTCTCATACACTCAGTCAGCTAATGCTAAGGAATACGTTGTTAGGTGAATGTTTGGCTTCAGCTATGGCGTAACCAAGCAGATAAGGTGCGACACCGGCCAGTGGAAAAAGGCCCATTCAATTGTACACTCCCCAAAACAAATACAACCTAACCAAGGGATGCCAGTTGGGACAGGGTTCGTACATAGACATCCCAATAGAGTTTCGACCAAATATTTAATGAACGATAAAACTTACTTTCGAGTTGGCTCTGCCGGTGGAGCGTCCTCCATTTCTGAGATGAGTTTAGATCGGATTCCCACGGGATTGTTTGCTCTGAAACACAGAAAGTAAAAAGAAACATAGGTTAGTTTCTTCCATATGGTAACCTGGCATAAATAGTCAGATTAAAGGCAAATCGGACAATTTACCTGGTGATTTTTTAATATCGTCAATTACCAGTCAAAATTTGGTTAATTGTGTTTCATTTTAATACCAAATGTGTAAATTTAGCGTGTTGTCCAGGTTATCCAATCTTAATAGGTAAAATAGAGCAGTTTACATTTGCTTAATTTACATTGGAAATGTTCTTTAATTTATTTTAAACTAAGGATGGTGACCTATGTACTCTAAAATCTATATGTGCAGTACTATGCATCTACTATATTCAGTGAAAGTTTGGAGCAAATGACGTGGATTTTACTATGTGAAAATCAACTGTTTAGAGTTTCTATATATTCTATTGTCATATTATCATAATATTGGTCTCTGAATCAAAACAAGCACGGTGACACCGATTTTTAAGTTAGATATATTTTCAACAACATTTGGAGATCATCATATTAAATTTTCAGGAAATTGACATGGGTTTTAATTTTCAAGCCCAATTGTCCAATATGCTTTTAATTTGATTTAACGTTAGTCCATGACGAAGGCACTGAGGTGCTAAAATAAGTAGCACGGTAGTATCGTGAACCAACCGCAACTGACAAACTGTATCACAAGTTGTATACAAATACAAATTGGGGAAAACAAAGAAGACAACACATTGGGTAGTCCTTGGTTAGTGGCTCCACAGTCATCATCTTAATTTGATTTAGTAATAAATACAGTAGAACCCGGCTGAAGGGACACCCCCTGATTGTTTGGGTAGTTTAACGTCCAATTTGTTTAGGTAGACTTACTTTGGATTTGATCGAATTGATGAGATGTAGGTAGGTAGAAATCTCACCCCTACACATTTACCGAGACAAGAGTTGTTTTAGTTCCCACACCACAAAGACATGGTATGAGAAGGACTGGCTTTTGATATAACAGCAAATCTACCACTGCTAGGGGCGAAGGAGAAAGGTGGCTGTACACCACACCACATAGACATGGTATAAGAAGGACTGGTCTTTGATATAGCAGTAAATCTACCACTGCTGGGAATGAAGGGGAAGAGTGGCTGCAGTGGGACTCAAACCCAGAAAGTCTGACAACCTTGTGATTACGAGTCCAGTGCTTACTGTCAACCTCCACGATTAATGGCTTATAAAACACAACATAAACACAACTTGTACACTGAATAAAAACTCACTCGTCAACTTCCATGATCAACGGCTTTGATTGTGTCCGAATATTCTGCTCCGGTAGAGATCCAACGAACTTGCGGTTTTTCAGCATTTTCCAATCTGCGAAACAAATTATTGGAAAAATATTGAAATTATTCTGAAAATTCATATTCTATAAAATATGTATAACCATATTAAAAGTTACATAAGCAGAAGATACTTAATTCTTTCAAATCTAATATACTTGGCGAGTTCTTACTTCTGTCAAAGTTATTTTATTAGTAGAAAGCCTTTTCTTCTATCAAAGTTGTTTTATTAGTAGAAAGATCTTACTTCTGTCAAAGTTATTTTATTAGTAGAAAGCCCTTACTTTTGTCAAAGTTATTTTATTAGTAGAAAGCCCTTACTTCTGTCAAAGTTATTTTATTCATAGAAAGCCCTTACTTCTATCAAAGTTACTTTATTAGTAGAAAGCCCTTACTTCTATCAAAGTTACTTTATTAGTAGAAAGCCCTTACTTCTATCAAAGTTACTTTATTAGTAGAAAACCCTTACTTCTATCAAAGTTGATTTATTAGTAGGAAGTGCTTACTTCTGTCAAAGTTATCTTATTAGTAGAAAGTGCTTACTTCTGTCAAAGTTGATTTATTAGTAGAAAGTGCTTACTTCTGTCAACGTTATTTCATAAGTAGAAAGATCTTACTTCTGTCAAGGCTAATTTTGTACTTGTACTCGAGGCCTTCTATGACGACAGTGAGGAAGAATCCGAGCAGCACTTGACGAGCGCGTAGCTGAGCGAGCAGGTCTGGGTTAACAACCACATCGTACGCCGTGCATCCACAGCCCTCTGAAAAAAAGAAAACAAAAGGCACTGTTAAAAGAAAAATCTGATAAAACATCCTAGTTCCTCAGTGAGGGTATATCTGGATAATCAAAAGTTTCAGCTTTTCACTTGAGTAGACATAATTTAACCAGTTTAAATGTACAAGTTTGTGCACAGGGATACAATATTGTACTGGCCCCTGCAGTGAAGTGATACAGATTAACCGTTGATACAGGCCCCTGCAGTGACGCGGAATGGAGGAATACTGGACACTACCATTCGTAAATTGGACGCTACGCTTCAGTTTTGGGAGGCGATGTTCCCACACTTGCGGTGAAATGTGTAACAAAAAAACCAAAACATGCTGCCTACAAAGCGTAGCATCCAGAAACTGTACGGAGTAACCGCTGATACTGACTGGTGTCGACTTTGTAATATATGTCGTATTGTAACATTGTACTGGCCTCTACAGTGAAGTGATACAGAGTAACCGCTGATACTGACTGGTGTCGACTTTGTAATATATGTCGTATTGTAACGTTGTACTGGCCTCTGCAGTGAAGTAAAACAGAGTAACCGGTGATACTGACTGTTGTCGACTTTGTAATATATGTCGTATTGTAACGTTGTACTGGCCTCTGCAGTGAAGTGATACAGAGTAACCGCTGATACTGACTGTTGTCGACTTCGGCGTGCGGCTCCCCCAGGCTCATCGGGATGCGGTATCCACCGGAGTCCTCCGACGCGCACAGATTGAGCAGCTCCTCGTCGGTGATGGGCTTCGCGTTCGGCACCTGACAACACAAACACATCATTGAGTCGCGAGTGACACATGTACCATCTTTGGTGGACAATTTTCTTTTTAAGCATCTTTTGTTTCTGTTTAGAATAAAGAATGGCTATACAAGTTAAGTCTAAAAGCTAAAATAAAACACACAAAAATAGTGTTAAGAATACATGGGTATTTCCATTAGCAGGGTTTATTTTGTTTGTTTGTTTGTGTAGTTTTATGTCTTGGTAGGCTAGTTACGTCCTTTTGAGACTGACTAATTGGTTGACCTATCGGGTTCTTGAAAGGTATACTAACTCAACTTTGGTCTGCTTGTAGCAGTCGGACCCTATGCCCGTTCTATAGTGCTGCCTCACTGAAGGGCTGTGCCGCAGACCATTGACACAACACTCCGCCGGTCACATTATACTGACAACGGCAAACCAGTCACAGGGTTTAGTCGGGGTAGGGCAAACAGATAGAAAACTACCAACCACACACTTGGATGACCAGAGAACTAGTGCTAGCCTGAGGCAGGGTACCCGCCAGTTTTTCCACATTTTAGCCAATCACATGACTGGGAAGATTTAATGAGAATGGTAAACACTTGTGTAAATTCTAAACCTATTAGCTGGACGTTAAACAAACCAAACAAATAAACAAATATCAGCTGAAAGTTTGGGTTGAACAGAGCAGGTCTTTACTGAGGCTCAACAACTCAGTCTATGGGTTTAAGTATTCAGGAATGTTTGTTGAATAGTTTTGTTAAAATGGGGAAAAGTTGATAATCAACTTTAAAAGTGAAAGTATGTGAACTCTAAATCAATATTAGTGGTGTTCTCAGTGGTATTACATGATTGTGAAAGGGAGTGCTTCTACTTTGTGTACCTTTACAAAGGATACCTTATGATGTTACTACTAGATTTATTATCATATACACATATACTGGTGAGTATCATATAGAAATATTCCATAGAATGGTCATTAGAAGACCTACATAATATTATTACAGAAATTAATAAAATATTTAAAAAATAAAAAAATTTAAAAAAAAGTCAAATCACAGAAATTACTGATTAAATACTACTGAGATGACCCACTTCTTTGTGACAATTGTTTGTTGGTTTGTCCAGTTCACCATTGCAGGTTCTCACCAGACTTGGTACTTTGTGATAAATTCAGGTCACATGGATAACGTAGTGCACCTTTATGAAATTACTCAGACGTGCCGCTGTGTTTCCTACTTGTCTGTCATCTTGACTTGCCATGTGTGACCCACTTCTCCACGAGAATTTTACTGAACGAGAATCCAAACAGTGATTATTCCGAATAGGTAGGATTCCTTATGTGAAAAAAAAGTATCTTATGTGAAAACAAATTATTTTTTTAGAGATGACCCTGTCTAAAGGCTACCTCTCGATACTACGAAAGTGTTTAATATTTTTTAATCAGTAAGAAAAACACTTACATTTTCACCCTGACATATGTTGATGAAGACTTTTTCGTCTTTATCCGTTCTCGTTTTGAGACAAAATCCTGGAAAGAAGAATGTGAAATATGATTAATTACATATTTGTTCTCATTTGTGTCAGAGAATAAAAAAACAACATCGGAGTTAGAACATAAGGAATGCTCTTACTAATTTACGAAGATAGAGCGTTGAAGTGAAATTTAATATTGTTTCGTGTAATATTGTAAACAACATATCGGTCTTAAAGATAGATTCAAAATATTGACTGGTTTCAGATACAAGCGGTCGTATACTCCAAGGAATACACGTAGTAATATCCGAACGTATGCAAGGATATTGCATAGATTTAACACAAAAAAAATGATATTGCAGAGTCAACTCCGAGGAACATATGGCTGCTTTTATCTGAATCCAGTCTGTATAGTATTTATCATCCACCTTTATCCGGCCAGTGGCGTGCTGATTTTACTTCACTTTAGTTATGCTCTATTTTTTACATACACCCTATTTCTCCTTATGCGTCGCTTGCTGTAGCCTGGAGCATACAACATATTAGTATGCACTGGGTATCTCTATACAGAGTTCCTTTACGTTTACTCTGGGTACTCTGTAGATGTATAATAGATATCTGTATGTCCATACAGAATTCCTATAGGTTTACCTCGGACACTTTGTATTCGGTGAATAACAAACGACAAGTTATAAGAATACATGGTAATATATAAATGTAATTTTCCTTAGACTCAATGTAGGAAACTTGCACCATCGTTCATTTAAGCAGTAATGGTGGGATGACCCATACATTTATCCTACCCCTAATAAAAAACTCCATAGGCTTAACATTGGGTGACTGTATTTGGTCTGGAGTTCAGAAAAATGAAAAATATCGCTCTAGTGGGATACACTTGACAAATGACGTCATTTGTTAATGTAGAAGTAATTTAGACGGGCGGGGTAGGATAAATTCTAAACCAAACTCGACTTAGTCATGTTATTGTTCATCACACTCCGGCAAGATCGCATATTACTGCTCTCGGCTTTGCCTCGCGCAGTAATATGCGATCTTGCCGTCGTGCGATAAACAACATCACGACTAACTCTTGTTTGGTTTCTCCATAGTATTTTGAAGATCAGAATTAGCCCGACACGAATTTGTTGATCGTCCAGAATGAACTTTTTACCAGAAGCCGCTTACCTGGTTTGGGAATGACCGAGGCGCATGGTGGAGCGCGGGTCTGAGTGTCTGCGGTGAGTCCAGCCTGCTCCGCCTTCAATCAAACAGTTTCTCTGTATTATCCTACCCCTAATATAAAATCCCATAGGCTTAACATAGGGTTTCCGTATGCCACGCTGACTGGCATACGGAGTTTTATATGCCACTAGTGGCATACAGCATTGTTATCGCGTAATATTCCAAAATCGAGGAGATAGGGTAGGATAAAATCAAAACCTGATTCGTTTAAATCTTGTCCATCGCATTCCACTCCTGAAGATTTGGCTCCGGACTTCACTCGGCTTCGCCTCATGAAGTCACTTTGCCAAACTCCAGTCGTGGAATACGGTGGACAAGATTAAACCTCATCCAGTTTTACGATATTACTCAGTTTTATCATACACATGTTGTTCTTATACTTACTTACATATAGGGCACATAGCTATTGTGCTATGGAGGCAACCATTTTATATTACTATAGACCCATGAATTTCAATGGAACCATTGAAAACTGGCATCCCTGGGTAATAATACACTTGAGAAAAGTCTTGAGGTTGCTTCTGTTTGAGGTTGCATGTTTTTTTTTTTATCTCAAAGTTTTTACAAAAATATTTGACAGAATTCTGAATAAGGTTTAAACTCCCATAGAGATGGGCTGGGGCCCAGTGGGTTGTTGGTCCCCCAAAACTTATTAAAAAACATTTATTAACAGAATAGGGATATATAATGAACTGAAGGAATAGAGAATAGGAAATAAAAGCTATAGATCACCCGAAAAATACCCAACAATGTCTGATTATGTAAGAAACAACCGACCGGATAGTAAAGTTAAATAGTAAGACTTTTGAACACAAACCATTAGTTACGAATCTCAAACCAATACTTGTCTTTTGTTAGACTGCTCTAGGTCATAGATGGTATTGACTTGGTACAAGAACTATGTTGATAATCTATATCTATCAATATTTCACTGCCTTATATTCCACCAGTTCATGGGATGAATGCAATCATTAAGTATTTATATGGATGTCACTTGGGGTCAGGCGGACAATAAGTAAGAATATTTTTCAACATGATGCTTCAGAGAGACTGGGAAATCATGGAAATCTCATCAGTGTTGGCCAGGGAAAATGTCTGGAGGGTGTATGTGTGTGTGTGTGTGTGTGTGTGTGTGTGTGTGGGGGGGGGGGGGATTCAAACCAGGGATTCAAACCAGTTGTAGTGACACAAATGAGGCCCAATTAAAACCATCTTTGTTTTAAACAAGGAAAAAGAATTTTATACAAGGAAAGGGAAGAAAGTAGATTTACATGGAAAGTGGAAGGTACCATTTGTATGGAAATGAAATATGATACGAGGATATTTTAAGGTATATTCCAATGCGGTCATAACAGACGTAATATTGCAGAAGTTCAGCAAATCATGTTAGGTCTTACTCTCCGAGTCGTTTGGTGACTTCCGGTTAAAAATACCCTCCAAGTTATGTAAATTTCCCTGACCATGGACTGAGTCCGCCATATTGCTGGTGACCACAAAGCGCTGTCAGAGTGTTAAATGGTGAAGAAATAATGTTTCCGACATTCTTATGTGCAATCTTTACATGTAATCGTTTAAATAGGATTAGATACAATATCCAGACATGATTTGAAAGTGCAGACTTAAAGAAAACTGGTTGTTTCGATGATTTGTTGACATCGCATCAACAGTCTAAACCACGCGGCTATCACATTCCCATCTGATCTGAAATTTTCAGGGAACTTTAATTTTATCAAGAGAAGTGGCTCAGAAGCACTTTAAACATCCTCACATATTAGATAGTATTGTAAATGAACGTTTGAACGCGCCATAGGCCTAGCATTGCGAAGTTGCTTCTCCAAGATGGCCGTTCCCCTGTCAAAAGCAGGGTTTGTAGCGCCACCTACTTCCAGGCTGACTCGACGAATGACAGTTTGAGTGGCTTCATCCATTTATTTATCTCACACTTGCCTTGGATCGTGAGCGAGCACTGAGGCGCCATCTCTAGGGATCGCTTAAAACTATGGGATTCATTGAACTTGAACTCAGAATAAAGTTCTGTGGTGAAAACAGTTTTCGAAATAATTGAATGAGCTGTTTAGTTGGTTTTAACACTAGAATAACTAGAATACATATAGCAGCGCATGTTGTAGGAAGTTTTATCACCTGCTTTTCTTGTGTCGTAGTTTCAGCAGGCGGTACTGCGAGAACTAAATCTAGACTAGAGACTAGTAGAGTCTAGATCTACGAGATTGAGAAAGATCCAAAAGTCTAGATCTAGGCTCTAAATTGTGAGACAGTGAGAGTAGAAGACTCGAAATTCTGTCCTTCATTCATGCCTTCATTTTAAATCTGATTAACTTGCTGTCAATAATAATGTGGTAGAAGTTACTGACAGATTTCACGTCTATGCTGTAATGTGAACAAGTCCGTACGCGCGTAACTCCACATGTAAACATGAGCGATAATCTGTGGCCTCAAACCAAACTCCTCCTTCTTGCTATTATCACTAATTTTGTACACAAATACCAAAAGACTGAGCTATATCGTGGCTTTCAATACAATCAGAAACAAGTACCTGAAGTAAGAGTTGTTCGTAAAGTGCCTCTTTTCCCTCACCCTCCAAACCAAGAAGCGATTCTTCAGAAATCATGTTTTCTCGATGAACGCTGACCCAGAACGTGAGCACGGGTCCGTGATTCCGCAGCGCATCCAACTTTCACGTAGTCGGTTATACTTCCGGATTCGGCATCGGCGCTCAATGGTAAGGTTCCTCGAGAAAAACTAACTAATTCCACAGTATTTACGAAGTTGATTGTGATGTCACGGTAAGTGAAGCTACGTTAAACCCCTGTGGACAAGTCTATGGGCGTCAGGTAAGTGGACATTCTGTATAAGCAGCGGAAGTGGCTGTTTTGTGGAGGCCCGTCCGACTCGAAAGGACATCTGCTACACTTCCCGCCGGTAATATGTCTCGGGCTCTGAAAAAAGATAAACAAAACAAGACAAACCTATCGTCATCGGCAGACTGTTTTGTTCGGGTTGGTAATGCGCACTAACCGTTACTAGAACATCGCTTGCTCAGGAGAATTTTCTCCGTGACCTAGAATATAAAATGTAGACTGTCATTCCTTCTAGTTTCATTTTCAGGCAATATAACGAACCAAAGTCCCATCGTCGAAGGAGTTTATTTGACCGGGTACCCTAACTAGTAACTGTGGTGTAAACACACCCCTGGCTGTCATTATGTTCCCAACATTCCGCACATACTTATCGTTCATATAAGTCGAGCTTTCTCGTGCAGGGAAATAATTACCGATGGTAGGATTCTAGGCAGGATCCTCTAGTCGAGGAAAGGGTTGGGTGTTGCATGGACTGACTGACTGACACAGTGACAGCTCCGTATAAATGTACACGTATTCGCACTGTCAGGTTGTACTTGCATCATATACGCCCAACCCGACATTGCGAATACTACCGGGATCTCTTGTAATATCACGATATATATTCAACCCACCCCTGGTTTTACTTCACCATTGCTGACCAAAACCAACGCCCCGTTGAGAAAAATACTCAGTAGGGAGTTTAGTATACCGGTATATTTGCCTAGACTTCATGATATATATATCCTTCAATTAATATGTCTATTGTCTTACCAATTCATAAAAGATTCACTAAGCATTCTTTGCAATGCGTAGAATCGACCGAGTGGTCATAAAAGTCATACAAATGGGATAGTTGGCTATGAGGTAGGAATGTGGCCATATGTTACAGGCACAGTGGTGGGTACGTTGTATCTAGTACATGTAGGCCATGATAAATTAAAGAAGTTTGACTACTTTCCACGCCTCACCAGGAACACCATTTACTGTATCATATATTGCTACATGTTATTTGTATGATATAAAGAATATCTGAAGTCAAGTATAGTGTAACAAAATATGAGAAAATCTCGCTTTACAAGTGATAGGAAGTCTTCGATTTGGACTTGAAAAAAAGTGTTGATGCTTGCTGTGGTTGGAAGTTTTTCAAGGTACACGTGTACGTGAAGGTTTTAAACGTTTGCCCTATTTAACTACAATGTACCATGTTCACTGGCCACAGTTTTATTCGTCTATACATGGCGGGCAACAGGATATATGCATGTGATAATCTATTTTCAGATAGTTGCATAATTGACCAATTTAAAAGGTATTATCAGGAAACTATTAGATTGAATCATGCATACAACGTCATTGAATATAGAGGAATAGATGATTGACTTTTTTTTTTTTTAAATTTATTTTATTATTCAAGCACATTGACTTACCGACAATAATAAACTAATTTCTATACAACACAGGACGTCTTATTTCAAAGTGTTTGTGAATTTATTTATTTCCTTCCGCTAAGAAAGAAACACCCGATTACTGATGTCATTTATAAAAATACCAGCTAGTCAATACGCTCAATATTCCCTTTTGAAATATAATTCAGTTTTGGAAATGATTTTGTCAGATTTCATTTTTACTGGGGACAGTCATATTTGATGGATGATTGAGAGGTCATGCCTTGTCGCGACCAATCTCAGAAACGCTCTTACTTCTAGAACTTCTAGGGTACGAGAAAATTGCTTTGTGGTCACCGAAGTTTGTTATTATAGAGGACAACTATACAAATAACGATCAGAACTCGTATTCCATCGAGTTTAAATAGTGAAATAGTGTAGGGTTTCTCAATGCAAAGCCGCGTGAATTACGTAGCGATTCAAACGAGATGGGATCAAGCTCTAACCGTAAACTTGGATAGGTTTCTGAATTTATCTCATTCTTCGCATTGAATTATTGGCTATAACCTTTCTGCCATAATCCACCATAGAGTATTTTTTCTAAATACTTTTTTTCTTCTGAATACTCAATGGGCGTTGGATACGATTTCCCAATGTTAAGTCTATGGGGGAAAATACCAGGTGTGAGATAAATCCGAATTCTTTATGGACAGCCTAAATACAATGTACAGAATCCACAAATACCTTATTTAACATATTTCTCTTCCTGAATTAGTGAAATATTAGACAATTTATTATAGAATATTGCCTTTTATATTACCCATAACATGGAAGAAAATCAACATAGGACTGAAGTATGTTGGAAAACAAATAAAGTTAGGTGCTTGAGATCCATAATGATATTTATTCAAATTTCTTCCTTTATTGAACAAAAACGTCTTTCACTTAGTGAAAATTACTTCGTTGTATCCAAGTTTTGGTCATAAATTCTTGATATAATCAAGTTTCTGCACTCTAAAAATGTATACAAATAATTGGAACCAGGGAAATTGCTTTGCAGAAATGTTTTGTATAGAGAAACACTTTGACTTCTCAGAAACCCTTCCCACATAGAAGTGAGTTCCAATTTCTCAATTAATGGCATATTGGACAATTTAAAATTAAAACCCATGTCAATTTCCTGGATATTTAATATGATTATTTCCAAGTGTTGTAGAACACACATCCGACTTAAAAATCGAGTGTCACCGTGCTGGTTTTTGATTTAGAGATCAATATTATGATAATTTTATAATTATAGAATATATAGGAATTATAAAGGATGCTTTTCATAATGTAACACCCATGTCATTTTCTTCAAACTTTCACAGAATATAGTAGATATATAGTACTACACATTTAAGTTTTAGAAATAATAGGTCACCATCCTTGTTTGTGACAGAATTGAAGAAACACTATATTTCAGTACTTTTTCTATGTAAATCAGTCAATTGTAAATTGGTTCAATTTACATGTTGGATTAAGTCACATTCAATAATATTTCATGTTTCACTCATTTGGTATTAGAATAAGTCATCAGAACTAATTTGAATTGATAATTGCCAGCTTTTAAAAATCACCAGGTGGCGCCACTGTATTGTAGGATATGCCTTTATGGAGGCAAAGTGAACCCGCTGCACTCCATTGTTCATCCTTATTCCTCGGGTCACAGGGATGTGAGGTCACGTGTCACTGTGACCATGCCAAGAGAGAGTTAGTCTACCATACATTAGAGCTGTTTAAGACTAAAACAACCAGATTCTGAAGATACCTGACTAGCTTCCCACAATAGTCATTTGAACCTTGATTAAATCCATACCAACGGTGCAGTCACATGCACAATGTCCCACGCACAATGTCCCACGCACAATGTCCCTTGCAGTGTCCCATAGCTAATGTCCCATGCATAATGTCCCATGGCTAATGTCCCATGCATAATGTCCCATGCATAATGTCCCATGGCTAATGTCCCATGCATAATGCTCCATGCATAATGCTCCATGCATAATGTCCCATGCATAATGTCCCATGCATAATGTCCCATGCAAAATGCTCTATGCATAATGCTCCATGCATGATGTCCCATGCATAATGTCCCATGCATAATGCTCCATGCATGATGTCCCATGCATAATGTCCCATGCATAATGCTCCATGCATGATGTCCCATGCATAATGTCCCATGCATAATGTCCCGAGGGAGGGGGGGGGGTAGCTCGATCGGTAGTGTGCTGGCCTGCAGAACACTTTCTAATTTATCATTTTTTATTGATATAGCTCGCCAATGGTGAAACATTTAGCGGTCTACCACCATACCCTAATTCATATATTTAAGTTTTCTTAGTCCAGGTACTTCAGAGGATCTGGGGTTCAACGCTTAGCCGTGTTGCTGTGTTTCCTGCTTGCCTGTCATTTTTAAAATGTTACTTCCATTGAGAATTAAGGACATGAAGGCACATGGGTAACTCCCTGCGGACCATGGGATCTGGGGTTCAAGGCTTTTAAAAAATATATATATATATGAGATACGCTCTTTTTATTGATCACAAAGTGGAATACAGTTTCAATTCACTGACGGTATGAATCGTAAATCTTAAATTTGTTTTAAACATTTGAACACTCCAACGTAGCATAATGGTGTATCCCTTAGGCAACATGTGTACTCTCCATCGTTGCACAATTTCTACAGAAATAAGGATGAATCAGCATTTTATGTATTTAGTAAAGAATATCCCAGAAAGTTTCTTGTATTGGAAATCATACACATTCATTAGTGAGTGAGTGGAATCCTAAACCTGAGCGTGACCTCTTTATTTCCTCCGAAAGTCTAAGTTCCCATATTGCTATTCAACCTTAAGATGACCTAATCAGGGAGGTTCAAGGCTTAGCCGTGTCGCTGTAGTTCCTACCTGCCTGTCATCCCTTCATGATCTATGACCCTGGCCGGTTTTTTATGGCCCGGAACAACTTGCCCAAGATAACTGTGGATAAAAGTGACTGGTGTTTTCTGCTCGCTGTCGTCGTGGTGTGATGTATCTGTCTACTACGAGACAGCTGAGTCGGCATTCTCACACCTCATATAGACCCACGCCCTTATAGATCTACACCACCTGACGTCCAGAACCAGGTTTATGGATGGCTTCAGGGCATATCCTACAATTCAGGGTGGTGCCACCTGGTGATTTTTAGATATTGTCAGTTATCAGTCAAAACTGGTTCCTTGGGATTTATTCTAGTTCTAAACGAGTATACAGTAGAACCCTGCATAAGCGGACATCCTCCGTTCTCTGCCAAAGTGTCTGCTTACGCGGGGTGTCCTCTTACATGGCGTTAAAATAAACATTTATAAGAGGGATCCGTTGCGAGCAAAGGTGTCCGGGAATGCGGGGTGTGCGTTTACATGGTGTGTCTGTTAGGTATGGTTCTACTGTATTTATTGTTTTATCAAGTTCATCCAATCTTAATAGGTAAAATAGGGTAATTTACGTTTGCTTGATTTACACAAGAAATGTACTAAAAATACATCCTTAATTCTTTCAAAAACAAGGACGGTGACCTTAAAACTTAAATTTGTAGTACTATAGATAAACAGTTTTCTGGGAAAATGATATGGATTTTACTATGTGAAAAACAATTTTCTAGAAGTTCTATATATTCTATTATGATGTTATCCTATTATTGATCTCTAAATCGAAAACTAGTACGGTGACTCCCGATTGAGTTAGATATGTGTTCTACAACACTTTGAGATCATCATATCAAATTCTCAGGAAAATGACATGGGTTTTAATCTTTAAGGCAAATTGTCGATATGCCTCCAATTACGATGGTCTTTTAAGATGGACCCCAATCCATATTTTTCACCGATTTCATGGTCAGAATGAATCTGTAAGAGTTATGTATAAAAAAAAAGAAGAAAAAAAATGGATGTAATTTACACTTATTAACAATTATTTGATTACAAAGTCCCCATTAAACATGTATAAAGGCACAGTAAACTACTACCCATTTTTTGTAGCTGTCAGAAACCTTGACCATTGATTATGGATTTGAAACTTGTTGAACATATTATACACTTTAGACTTACACTTTAGAATATTTTTACACATGTTACTTTGTAAAGTTCTGGTCTATATATTCATATCTGGCTAAGTAATTTGGGTTTCTATGAGAAGAAAGTAATCATAAAAATTACCCTTATTTATTTGTGAACAAATTGACTGAATTGGAACAGCAACCATTTTGGTTAGTAACCTCCTCCCTGATGTTTACAGTCCGGAGTCCATGCTTTGAATGCTATATTTAGCCATATTATTGCTGAGCCGCAGTTCCTAGTATGTCCACATGGGGGCACGCCGCTCTATCAATGACACTTTGAGTTGTTCAGTGTCGTGAACGGCCTCCTGACATGTGCAACTGACCAGAACGGGCGCTCAACCGGAACGATTTGGTCATCCTCTATTGGCTGGTTGCACAACAGCCAATGAGAGCGCAGAGCTCACAGATGCCAAGTCTGTAATGTCAACCCCCTGCGATGTGTGTATAAAAGAAGAACCATCTTGTCAATAAATCATTCAAGTTCTCGACTCATAGTAGTGCCTAGAACATCTGTGTTTGAGTTCTTATTCCTCTAGTCTTAAGGTCTAGCTAGTCTAGGCTTCTAGCATTTAAGACTGGTTTAATTATGAAGATGCGTGGCTTATGAAGATGGTAGATCTCACATCATCAAAACCGATCACAAGAATCATACACATGATCAACACAATCATCAAAACATGGCTTAGATCATAATAATAATAAGGAACTGCATCCAGATCCATAACCACTAACAATATGCCAAGAGTTTAGGTTGCGAAGTAATCTCACGAGGCAAAGCTGAGTGAGATTATGTAGCAAACCAAAATTAATGGCATATCGTCAGTGGATATGGATCGAGTGCGGTGCAGATTTTATCTCCCCACTATCACTGACCAATTGGCTGAAGTGTGTGACATCATCTCCAATTGATTATCTTTCAACTATTATACTCCATGGGCGTTGAGTACTGGTTACCGATGTTAAGCCTATGGGGGAATGATTACGTAATGGTCATGTGATCCTCCAATAATCTCAATGGTCAAGGAACAGTCCCACTGATTTTCGAGTCCCACTGCAGCCACCTTTCTCCTTTACCCCCAGCAGTGGTAGATTTACTGCTATATCAAAGCCCAGACCTTCTCATACCATGTCTATGTGGTGTGGTGTGCAGCCACCTTTCTCCTTCATCCCCAGCAGTGGTAGGTTTACTGTTATATCAAAGCCCAGTCCTTCTAATACCATGTCTATGTAGTGTGATGTACAGCCACCTTTCTCCTTCACCACCAGCAGTGGTAGATTTACTTCTATATCAAAGGCCAGTCCTTCTCATACTATGTCTAGGTGGTGTGGTGTACAGCCACCTTTTTCCTTCACCCCAAGCAGTGGTAGATTTACTGCTATATCAAAGGCCAGTCCTTCTCATACCATGTCCATGTGGTGTGCAGCAACCTTTCTCCTTCATCCCCAGCAGTGGTAGATTTACTGCTATATCAAAGGCCAGTCCTTCTCATACCATGTCCATGTGGTGTTGTGTACAGCCACCTTTCTCCTTCATCCCCAGCAGTGGTAGATTTACTGCTATATCAAAGCCCAGTCCTTCTCATACCATGTCTATGTGGTGTGATGTACAGCCACCTTTCTCCTTCACCACCAGCAGTGGTAGATTTACTTCTATATCAAAGGCCAGTCCTTCTCATACCATGTCTATGTGGTGTGGTGTACAGCCACCTTTCTCCTTCATCCCCCGCAGTGGTAGATTTACTGCTATATCAAAGGCAGGTCCTTGTCATACCATGTCTATGTAGTGTGGTGTACAGCCACCTTTCTCCTTCATCCCCAGCATTGGTAGATTTACTGCTATATCAAAGGCCAGTCCTTCTCATACTATGTCTATGTAGTGTGATGTACAGCCACCTTTTTCCTTCACCCCCAGCAGTGGTAGATTTACTGCTATATCAAAGCCCAGACCTTCTCATACCATGTCTATGTGGTGTGGTGTGCAGCCACCTTTCTCCTTCATCCCCAGCAGTGGTAGGTTTACTGTTATATCAAAGCCCAGTCCTTCTAATACCATGTCTATGTAGTGTGGTGTACAGCCACCTTTCTCCTTCACCACCAGCAGTGGTAGATTTACTTCTATATCAAAGGCCAGTCCTTCTCATACCATGTCTATGTGGTGTGGTGTGCAGCCACCTTTCTCCTTCACCACCAGCTGTGGTAGATTTACAGCTATATCAAAGGCCAGTCCTTCTCATACCATGTCTATGTGGTGTAGTGTACAGCCACCTTTCTCATTCACTCCCAGCAGTGATACACTAACTGCTATATCAAAGCCCAGTCCTTCTCATACCGTGTTTATGTGGTGTGGTGTACAGCCACATTTCTCCTCCATTTCAAACAGTAGTAGATTTACTGCTATATCAAAGACCACTCCTTCTCATACCATGTCTATGTGTTGTGGTGTACAGCCACCTTTCTCCTTCATTTCAAACAGTGGTAGATTTACTGCTATATCAAAGGCCAGTCCTTGTCATACCATGTCTATGTGGTGTGGTGTGCAGCCACCTTTCTCATTCACTCCCAGCAGTGATACACTATCTGCTATATTAAAGCCCAGTCCTTCTCATACCATGTCTATGTGGTGTGGTGTACAGCCACCTTTCTCCTTCATCCCCGGCAGTGGTAGACTAACTGCTATATCAAAGCCCAGTCCTTCTCATACCCCTTCTCCCATAACCAGCTGGAGAACTGCAGAGGAGGCTGCTGCCACTGGACACTAGTTTAAACCCCCCTCAACAAATCGAGCCTGAAGAGCACCATGTGAAACCGCATAGAAAGATTGGATCAATCCCGTTTTTTCGTATCTTGGACATCACACCTATAACGAGAAAACCCCTCCCGAAACAGTGATGTCACACTGTCAACAAACCGAACGTTACTATACAAACGGATTGGTAGTTAAGGTCGCTAAGGTAGCGAGTGGTCCGACTATAAATAACGGGAGCAGACGATCTGCTCCTCATTCAATTGCAGTAGCTTGAACTGTGCGCTTCGCCACATTTTCAGAAGCCCTAATATTATACCCTGTGATATGGCAATTGTTGTGTTTAATTTATTTGAGAAGATGGATAATAAATACAACAAACAAGCACAGATCATGTGGCAGAGCACCAGCCAACTATGCCTCTAGCTGATTGCCTATTGTCAGTCTCTGATGCAATATTGAACTAGGGTGGGTAAATTACCAGCATATAGGGAGCCAAAGTGGACCCGCTGAAACCGCAGATACCCGTTCACAAAACACCATATCCAGAAATAGGTGCTCAGTTCTTTGACTATGTAAGTTCGAGATTATATGTGTCATTCTCCAATCTTTAAAATCCATATTTTTGACACACTTAACAACTGTCATCGTAGCTTCGCAGATGATAGTAGTAAAATACACTTCAATAGTAACAAATGAGACCAAAAACAAAATTCTAGCCTCAAACCCCCATAGCTTTAGCACTAAGTCTCATTCTTACTGGCCTCCGGAAATGGTGTTTTGAGCATGGGTATCTGCAGTTTAAGCGGGTTCATTTGGGTCAATATAGGGCACATAGCTATTGTGCTATGGAAGTAGTCATCTTGCCCCCCAATGCCACCCAAAACACCAGGTGAAGGGCCAATTATCGATGGATTTTATCAAAATTATTTATCATGGGCTTGCCATGGAGGAATTTTAGCCTCGTCTCAATAATATCTATAGATTATAGATACTGATAACAGTGGTTGCACCCCCCTCCCCAACTACAATAGCGCTATCTTTCAATTTCATTGCAGATGATGGCAGAACTAGCAATCACTCTGTGCCCTAAAATCGTCTTATTTGTGCAAGCTTTGAGTTTTTTCTACAGAAAAATCTCACTCTCGTGGCATGTTAGTCTTCAAGCCTAGGTCTGGTTAACTATGTCTCTATGTGAGCCTCAAACTCCAAGCAGATCCGGTGGAAAATGCACCTTTTTATCACTCTTCCAGCAGCGATCTTTTGCTCTACTTCCTGTGGCCGCTTATATTCCTGTCCTAACTTCCTTGTTTGGGCTCAAATCTGGCCCATACGCCAGTTTTTGAAACATCCTAAATTCTGAGGGCTTTTGAGGGTATTTTGTGTTCTACTTGTAAATAGAAATGAACATTTTTATATGGTAAATAAAATACTCTCATTTATGTTATTATTTATTTCAAACCAGGCACAGTCTCTGGGATTACTTTCTAAAGTGGAAAGCACCTCATGTGTTGCAGGGCTTTGCTTTGTCAACAATATCCATGTGCTCCTCTGAAAGGGCAATCTAATCAACTGTGAATTCCCATTATAAAATTGTTTAAGTCTGAAAAGGAAACAGTTGGATTGTCTGTGAAGCTGCTTAACAATTCCCATATTTCCATACTCATGATATGTGAGTTGTTTGACTTGTATAACTGTTGACAGTTGCTTTGTTTTGAATCTGAAATGTTCGCTGGTCTCCCTGTCTTTAGTGGATACCTAGGGAACCAGCTTTGGGTTGGGGCAGAGACTAAGCCAGCAATAGTGCTGCGAAAGATCTGGGGGGAGAGTGCCTTTTAATATATGGTATGTAAATGTATGAAACTTGACACAACACTGTTTTATTTAGGAGCCAACGCGGAAGAATTCCCTTATCGACTTTAACACACCTAATAAACTACATTGAAAAAAGAACCACTGTTGAAAAACCCAACAGACCACTCCTGAGCAGAATTCGGAAAGCCATATTCTCCTAGGAGAATACGAAGAAAAAAGTCCCAAGTGTGCAAAGTAGTGCATGAGAAGATTGGTGGCTATTTTGTCTTTCCTCTGGTTATTTGTATTACTACGCGTCAACTAAGCGTAGGATACGACTAGATGCAGATCAAAATCATGGTAATATTGTGTATTTATTTGCTTCATACATAGACAATAATCGAATGGTTTTGTGGACAAGCGGACATAAACACGAGTTGTTGATACGAAGTAATACACGAGCATCAGTGAGTGTATTACGGCATCAACCTCGAGTGGTCTACAGAAACGCCTGTCCACAAAACTATAGTTTGTTGTATTTATCATCCATCTCTTGTTTGTGTGTTTAACCCTTTCTAGGCGAGCAGGTTGGTGGGTACCAGTGGCTCCAGGGGCCAGGATGCCCCTGGTTTGTATGTCTCTGGGGGCGAGAATTCCTTAAGGCATTTAGTAAATTTTTAATTGTCATGTGACCTAAAGAACTTCTTCCTTGCCATAGCTGGATTTTCTTAGATCCCATATAAAATATATAAATTTCCACACATAACTTTCTATATTTTACACAAATTCTTTAGATTTCCCCTTTATTCATTGAAAAATGCCTGAATATATCATGAATGCCTGTAGGCATTCTCTCCCCCTGTGTACATAATACCTGTAGGCATTTTCGCCCTGAATTGGTTAACGTCCAATATGACTTATCTTATCCAATAAATTAAACCCAGGATATGCCATCTATCGTATACATATCGCTAGGGACTATATTTTTGCTATATAGCACAAAGGGACTATTTTCCCGTATACCATGGCTTTGAGGCTATATACCACAGTTTTGAATCCGCATACCATGGTTATGGTATCTGACAGTTTTTAAACAATGGTCAGTGATTTACTGAGTCCCCATACATTCTCAATGTAAATTCAAAT
The DNA here is from genome assembly GCA_950022655.1 of Alentia gelatinosa. Classification (NCBI taxonomy): domain Eukaryota; kingdom Metazoa; phylum Annelida; class Polychaeta; order Phyllodocida; family Polynoidae; genus Alentia; species Alentia gelatinosa. Next base: position 138,454,234 of record OX465580.1, on the reverse strand, counting down.
AGGTGGACAGCATTTCTTTTTCATCCAATCCTCTTGGTTGTTGTATCAAACAACAGAGCAGATCTCATATTTTCTTGTGTTAAGGGCGAGGCATGTGAGGGAGGGTAAGAAAAAGAGAGATAAATGACTGAAATTACTATCACTTGAACTTATCATGGAGACTGCGTGGGGCACCCACGGTGAAAAGGTTGTGGTACGAGTGTCCGTCAGTTTTCAAAGAAACATTCTAATAAAAATTTGACTTTGTCATGTATTTGTACCGAGCTATATCGACCTAGAAGTTTACCAACCATAAGAAAAACCTGGGGCCTGTTTTTTAGTCGTGTCCATTTCCTATAGTGACCAGTTAGTGACCGTTTGGAGACCTTTGGGTTCCAGAGATAAGTCGTCATAACATGTGCGACCATTTAGAGGGGTAAACTGTCGTGGTCACTGTTTTGGGTTCCAGAGTTGTGACCAGTTGGTGACCATTTAGCCCAAATGGTGGCATATTTCATTTTATACACTTCCACTGTATCAAATGAAACAATATTTACTACTATGAATTATCTATATCTGTTTTATCTTATTCCCAAATTTCACAATTTTCTGTTGAGTAATATACATGTGAGACATGCTTCTGTTTTTGAATGGGCCTTGGACCAACAGTGATCAAAACAACTGAACAGTGACCAGGTCTGAGGAACACTTTTTGGTCATGATCACTGGTTTGGTCGCCGAACCGGTCACTCTTTTGTGATCACTACAAATAAAGACGTCGCTGTCTGAAAAACAGGCCCCAGGATTAGAGAAATCATTCCGTAGACTTTCTGAAAAACAGGCCCCTGGTGTCACAAAATAATGAATACTGGAGAACTCGACCCGTAACGACCAGTAAAAAACTCGCCCCGTAACGAACTCGACCCGTTAAATCTCTACTCAAGTTTCCAGGTATGCTAGTTTTCAATGTTTCCATTTTCAGAATAGAAAAATAATTCCTCGTGTAATATTGAAATAACAACTGCTAAATTACCTAATACAACCACAGCCCATGATCCCCTACTGAACCTCCCCACTGACCTATGGAAAAACTTTCTCTTGATTCTTTGATTCTGCATTGTGATGTGTATGTAATACATAGACCCTGTATTGCAATTAATAATATTTCAATGTTTTTTCTTACCCAACTGGCAACCCAGAGTATCTCAGCTGTGAATAAATACTATATTTAGTAGCATGTTATCATAACCTCAAATTTGGTCTTCTCTTGGGAAGAAAACAAGCATAATGCCCTACCCTTAACCCTATCCTTAACCCTATCCCGACCCCGATCCCAAACCCTATCCCTATCCCTAACCCTAACCCTATCCCTAACCCTAACCCTAACCCTAACCCTATCCCTAACCCTAACCCTATCCCTATCCCTAACCCAAACCCTAACCCTAACCCTAACCTTAACTCTAACCCTAACCTTAACCCTAACCCTAACCTTAACACTAACCCTATCCCGATCCCTAACCCTAATCCTATCCCTAACCCTAACCCTTGTTTTTTTAAATTTTTTATTTGTTGATTAAGCAGTTCTTGGCCAACTGATCTTTACATATCTGAACCCTAACTAAGTTTAATTAACTTGATCTATGTTTTGAATAATGCGGGAGAGTGTCACTCGAACTCGCTCACCGCCATATGAATTGTCTGAATAATGAGTAACCCAAGGGAATGCATAGATTGCATAATTTCCCTATTTAACTACAACCCAACTTGGGTTGACACCATTTACTATACCAGAGGTTCAGACAAATTTTGCAATGATTATTGTATTAAATGACGATGGAGGAAATTGTGCACGTGAAGGGGTTGAGGGTGGGACATCTGAATATCTGGAGTCTACTTGGGAAAATCGAAATGGTGAGAATCGAATGTGCTGAGTTCTTTGATATTATGACTTTCACTGAAAGTTGGTTGACCGAACTTGTCTCGGACCAGTTAGTTGCTATGAAAGGCTATAGTCATTTTAGAGTTGATAGAGCGTGGTCGGAGGATAACGGTGATATCCCAAAAATAGGGGGAGGTATATGTACTTATTTTAGATCTGACATGAAACTGACCAAATTTAAAAATGGCTTGTTTGACACTTCAACGAAACACATTGAAGCTCAATTTTTACACCTGAGTAGAGCGAATCAGAAAGATGTTATTTATATAGCAGTTTATAAACCACCAGATGGTAATGTAGATATTTTTCTGGACACACTACAGAACTTCATAGATGTTAATGGGCTAGAACTACGCACTAAGAAAGTTATCTATATCAGTGATTTTAACATAAACTGGCTTGACACTAAGCATAAAGATACAATCAACCTCAAAACCTGGGTCAAATTAAATGGGTATTCACAACTAGTTACGGAGCATACAAGAGTCACGAAACTCACCTCTTCATGCATAGACCTTGTTGTTACCGACTTAACTGACCTCAAAGCTTGTGGGGTGGAGAAAAAGAACATGAGTGATCATAGCTTGACATATATAATTTTTGGTAAACACAAAAAGATAATTAAAAAAAAGGATTTTTATGGCAGATCAGCTAGAAACTTTGAAGGAACATTATATGCTCAGCTTGTTGATGCCGATAATTGGCAAGAATTTGATCTGGAGACTGATGTTGATAAAGCTTGGGAAATGATGTACACCATCTTTATAAGAAATTTAGATAAAATGTGTCCGACAAAAAAATTCCGTGTTAGAGTAGATAAACAGCCGTGGCTTACAAACGAGCTCATTGAGCTCATAAAGGATAAGGATAGTGCCCTCCGTAGAGCCCATAGAACAGGTAATCCTGAGGACTGGGATAGAGCAAAATACATACGTAACTACACCAAAAAAGCTATAATCAACGCAAAATCAGACCATATTAAAGAAAACCTTCTTAATCACAAATCAGATGCAAAAAAATTTTGGTTCGAAATTAACAAACTACTACCTAATAAAAAGGATAACACACACATTGACCTGGTGGATAACACCAGCGGTAACAAAATACCGAATCACCTCACGGCCGACTACATCAACACCTATTTTTCTGAGATTGGCCCCAAGCTAGCCGAAAATATTAATGATACGTGGGCTTATGACGGAGCAATTTCGGATCAATTTGTTACCGATGTAAATACTGATGAGGAAGAACTCATGCACTTGATCAAAAAAATTGATATTTGGAAGTCCTCGGGCTTACCCGCAATCTCAAGTAGATTTTTGAAGGTAGCATTGTTGGCTGTTTTGGCGAAAGTACTTAAGCTGTTCCGACTATCTCTGACGTCCGGCGTCTTCCCGTCTAAGTGGAAGGAAGCCCTTATTGTACCACTTAAGAAAGAAGGGAATAGTGACCAAGTATCTAACCTTCGCCCAATATCGTTGTTACCTGCTCCAGGCAAACTCCTAGAGAAAATTGTACAGCGTCGACTCATGGAACACTGTGAGGTTAACAATCTGCTTACTGCTGAACAGGGCGGGTTTAGACCTGGCCACTCGACGGTGGATACAAATGTTAAGTTTACGGAAGATATTTTCCGAGCCATGAACGATAGGGAGGTGACAGTTGCAGTGTTCATTGATCAAAAGAAGGCTTTTGATACGGTGAACCACAAAATTCTTCTTGACAAACTGGAACTCCTAGGGATAAGGGGACCTATTTTTAGATGGGTCACCAGTTACCTATGTCACCGCTCTCAGAGAACTATGGCGAATGGTGTCATTTCCGACCAACAAATTATACGCTGCGGAGTCCCACAGGGCTCCATTTTAGGACCGTTTTTTTTCCTGGTCTATATAAATGACATCATTCGTGTACTGGACTCGGGTAACTGTAAGTTATATGCTGACGACACTGTCGTTTATGGCTCGGGCGTAGAACTTGACCAAGTGATAGATGCTGTGCAAGCTAATCTCGACAAAGTCACGAAATGGTGCGGCTCAAATCGGCTAACGATAAACGAAAAGAAGACCAAATTTATGATATTCGGGACTAGACAAAAGCTTGCCAAGTGCCCTGACATTGCGAACCCACTGAACATTAGAGGAACCCCGATTGATAGAGTGCATCAATTCAAGTATCTGGGAGTTTGCCTGGATCAGAACCTAACTATGTCTAGTCATGTGGACTCTGTCTTAAGAATCACTGCTCATAAGGCCTTCACCTTGAAAAAGTTACGGGTTTATATTGATGTTCATACTGCTACCTTGATGTATAAAAGCATGGTCTTGCCTTACTTCGATTATGCAGATGTTTTATATGGTGGAGCAGCCAAGTATAAATTGGACAGACTACAAAGTATTCAGAATAAGTGCCTTAGGACAGTTTTTAATGCAAGGGAGTATATCCCAGTTATTAGTCTACACCAACGTTCCAGGTCGCAAAACTTATTAGCACGAAGAACAACTCACTTGAACAACTATATGTACCTACAAACATCATTGAATGACCTACTTGAAGAAAAGAGAGAAATCCACACAAGACGACATGATGCTAAAACTTTCAAGGTAACCAAACCCAACATCGAAGCTTATAAAAGGAGCGCGCTGTACAGAGGAGCGATTAGTTGGAACGGTCTCACATCGAGCATGAGAAATACAGACAGTTACCTATCTTTTAAATTTAAACAAAAGATCTGGGCTTTGTCCAAGAACCAGATAGTTTGATGTTTCCTACTTGACTCCGTAGTGCACACCCCCGGATTTTGTCTTGAGTCAATGTAATAGTGTAAGAAATTTGAAGCTATTCGAGATCTTATTAACCATGTCCTGCTACTAGGAACTACTTGTATTATACAAAACTAGTAGTTATTCAGAACTTCATAACGGTTAGTTTTAGTATTTGATCTTTTTTCTGTTGTATACACAGGCACTCAGCTGATAATTTCTGTATAAATAACCTTGCTTGTAGTAATCACCATGCGATGGACGACAATTGTGGTCGCCCGTAAGTTTTATGATATTGTCAAACTTTCACTATGACCATGACTGTATATGGTCAGTGTTATCTGCTTCTCACAAAAATAAGGTGAAATTACTGTAACTCTTGTATCTGGGAGATCCACTCAAAAAGGCTCGCATGCCTATGTATCCCCCAGGATAAATAAAATTCATAAAAAAACAACAAAAAACCCCTAACCCTAACCCTAACCCTATCCCTAACCCTATCCCTAACCCAAACCCTATCCCTATCCCTATCCCTAACCCTTTCCCTATCCCTAACCCTATCCCTATCCCAAACCCTAACCTTAACCCTAACCCTATCCCTATCCCTAACCTTAACCCTATCCCTATCCCTATCCCTATCCCTAACCCTATCCCTAACCCTATCCCTATCACTAACCTTAACCCTATCCCTATCCCTAACCCTATCCCTAACCTTAACCCTATCCCTAACCCTATCCCTAACCTTAACCCTAACCCTATCCCTAACCCTAACCCTATCCCTAACCCTAACCCTATCCCTAAGCCTAAGCCTAAGCCTAACCCTATCCCTATCCCTAACCCTATCCCTAACCCTGACCTTAACCCTAACCCTATCCCTAACCCTATCCCTAACCCTATCCCTAACCCTAACCTTAACCCTATCCCTAACCCTATCCCTATCCCTAACCTTAACCCTAACCCTAACCTTAACCCTATCCCTAACCCTATCCCTAACCTTTACCCTAATCCTATCCCTAACCCTATCCCTAACCCTATCCCTAACCTTTACCCTAACCCTATCCCTAACCCTATCCCTAACCTTAACCCTAACACTATCCCTAACCCTAACCCTAACCCTATCCCTAACCCTAAGCCTAACCCTATCCCTATCCCTAACCCTATCCCTAACCCTATCCCAAACCCTAACCTTAACCCTAACCCTATCCCTATCCCTAACCTTAACCTATCCCTATCCCTAACCCTATCCCTAACCCTATCCCTAACCTTAACCCTATCCCTATCCCAAACCCTAACCTTAACCCTAACCCTATCCCTATCCCTAACCTTAACCCTATCCCTATCCCTATCCCTAACCCTATCCCTATCCCTAACCCTATCCCTATCCCTAACCTTAACCCTATCCCTATCCCTAACCCTATCCCTAACCTTAACCCTATCCCTATCCCTATCCCTAACCTTAACCCTAACCCTATCCCTAACCCTATCCCTAACCTTAACCCTAACCCTAACCCTATCCCTAACCCTAACCCTATCCCTAACCCTAACCCTATCCCTAACCTTAACCCTAAGTCTAAGCCTAACCCTATCCCTATCCCTAACCCTATCCCTAACCCTAACCCTAACCCTAACCCTATCCCTAACCCTATCCCTAACCCAAACCCTATCCCTATCCCTATCCCTAACCCTTTCCCTATCCCTAACCCTATCCCTATCCCAAACCCTAACCTTAACCCTAACCCTATCCCTATCCCTAACCTTAACCCTATCCCTATCCCTATCCCTATCCCTAACCCTATCCCTAACCCTATCCCTATCACTAACCTTAACCCTATCCCTATCCCTAACCCTATCCCTAACCTTAACCCTATCCCTAACCCTATCCCTAACCTTAACCCTAACCCTATCCCTAACCCTAACCCTATCCCTAACCCTAACCCTATCCCTAAGCCTAAGCCTAAGCCTAACCCTATCCCTATCCCTAACCCTATCCCTAACCCTGACCTTAACCCTAACCCTATCCCTAACCCTATCCCTAACCCTATCCCTAACCCTAACCTTAACCCTATCCCTAACCCTATCCCTATCCCTAACCTTAACCCTAACCCTAACCTTAACCCTATCCCTAACCCTATCCCTAACCTTTACCCTAATCCTATCCCTAACCCTATCCCTAACCCTATCCCTAACCTTTACCCTAACCCTATCCCTAACCCTATCCCTAACCTTAACCCTAACACTATCCCTAACCCTAACCCTAACCCTATCCCTAACCCTAAGCCTAACCCTATCCCTATCCCTAACCCTATCCCTAACCCTATCCCAAACCCTAACCTTAACCCTAACCCTATCCCTATCCCTAACCTTAACCTATCCCTATCCCTAACCCTATCCCTAACCCTATCCCTAACCTTAACCCTATCCCTATCCCAAACCCTAACCTTAACCCTAACCCTATCCCTATCCCTAACCTTAACCCTATCCCTATCCCTATCCCTAACCCTATCCCTATCCCTAACCCTATCCCTATCCCTAACCTTAACCCTATCCCTATCCCTAACCCTATCCCTAACCTTAACCCTATCCCTATCCCTATCCCTAACCTTAACCCTAACCCTATCCCTAACCCTATCCCTAACCTTAACCCTAACCCTAACCCTATCCCTAACCCTAACCCTATCCCTAACCCTAACCCTATCCCTAACCTTAACCCTAAGTCTAAGCCTAACCCTATCCCTATCCCTAACCCTATCCCTAACCCTAACCTTAACCCTAACCCTGTCCCTATCCCTAACCCTATCCCTAACCCTAACCTTAACCCTATCCCTAACCCTATCCCTATCCCTAACCTTAACCCTAACCCTAACCTTAACCCTATCCCTAACCCTATCCCTAACCCTATCCCTAACCTTAACCCTAATCCTATCCCTAACCCTATCCCTAACCTTAACCCTAACCCTATCCCTAACCCTATCCCTAACCTTAACCCTAACCCTATCCCTAACCCTAACCCTATCCCTAACCCTTACCCTATCCCTAACCCTAAGCCTAAGCCTATCCCTAACCCTAACCCTAACCCTAACCCTGTCCCTACCCCTATCCTTAACCCTAACCCTATCCCTAACCCTAACCCTAACCCTGTCCTTAACCCTAACCCTATCCCTAACCCTATCCCTAACCCTAACCCTAAGCCTAAGCCTAACCCTATCCCTAACCCTATCCCTAACCCTAACCTTAACCCTAACCCTGTCCCTATCCCTATCCCTAACCCTATCCCTAACCCTAACCCTAACCCTATCCCTAACCCTAACCCTGTCCCTAACCCTGTCCCTAACCCTAACCCTATCCCTAACCCGATCCACGATCCCTATCCCTAAACCTAGCTGGACTTATTTTCCATATGCGCTGGTTTATTTGTCTAAAAGCTAATTAATCAGACCTTTAATTGTACATGAAAATGTCTTGTTCATAAGTATGTGGAACGGGTCGAGTTCTCCAATGGAGTTCTCCTGACAACTACGGGTCGAGTTCTCCTGACAACTTCGGGTCGAGTTCGTTTCGGGTTGAGTTCTCCAGTAACCCAAAGGAATTAACCTGTCGAGCTAAAAATAGTAACATAGTACTGAGTAACACTAATGACTCGTCGCCAACATGGTATCTTATGTAGTTTTACTGTTTATCCTTCCCCTCATAAAAAACGATATAGGTTTAACGTTGACTCAGTGTATTTGACTGAGCGTTGAATTAAGTGTTATTTATGCACCAAGGTGAATAAAGAAACGGACCAATCAGGGAGGAGATAACGAAAATAGATCCGACAGTATTGATAAACGCGGCCATCCTCCGATGAGTGTCAACATGCTACTAACATGGATAATTACAAAGTTTTCTCTGTATATCAGTGAGATGGGCTAGGATAAATACGAAACGGAACTCGAGTTAGCCTTGTCAATGTTTATGCCACGATGGGCAGGTTGTGTATTGCTACACGAGGCGTTAGCCGAGTGTAGTGAGTAGCAGACCTACCCCGAGTGGTATAAACATTGAGAAGGATAACTCGAGTTTGGTTTCAACTAATTCTTCACCTGAAATATTCTAATATGTTATTTCTTTTATCTGGACAGGTTGACTTTATGTTATTTTGTATTGTTATTTATCTTACACTAATGCAATTTGTAAAGTGGGGGAGGTGGGGGGGGGGGGCTCTCATGAGGGAGAGGGGCTTGGTTTATAAAGTTCAAGGTCGCTGAGAATAACCCTCTACCTGTCCTATCATTATTTTGGACAGGGAACCAGCGAATGTAAACACCCAGTGGGACTCACCGGGGACCAGCTGGGCGCTTGTTCCGGTGTGAGTAGTACAGAAATCTAACCTTAGACACTGGCGGCACCAGCGCAGCCCCGGGCCACAGTCGCCGCAACTCAGCCGCCATCTTACAGGGATGCTAGTTTGTAGGATTTTGCCTACATGTAGGATTTTCATTTTAGTCTCAAAGTGATGAAAAGTTCAAGAAATTGTATGTTTTGAAAACAAAATAGACTCCAGGTTCCCTGAAATCTAAATCTTAGATAAACGTGTTCTGTAATCTTTCAAAATTCCGAATTTAGATACCCCAAGTACACTCAGTTAGAGGCCCTATGGATCCCAGTGCTCCAACCTAGAACTGTAGGATGGTAGGATTCCTGTAGGAAATGCTCCTACGGATAAGGGCAAACTTGAATACTGACTTCTGATTGGCTTAAAATATATGCCCAAGAATCTGCTAGGAGAGTGATGGGGATTCCCCTTACACCATGTGCGTTTTAGGTGATACATAGACTGGCCTCAGTCCCCATGTAGGAATTTTTTCTGACCCCAACTAGCATCCCTGATCTTAGAATGTCACCTACACTGGCCACCAGAGCTACACTACGTTACCTCTGAGGTACACTGGCCACCAGAGCTACACTACGTTACCTCTGAGGTACACTGGCCACCAGAGCTACACTATGTTAGCCTCTGAGGTACACTGGCCACCAGAGCTACACTATGTTAGCCTCTGAGGTACACTGGCCACCAGAGCCACACTACGTTAGTTCTGAGGTATACTGGCCACCAGAGCTATACTACATTACCTCTGAGGTACACTGGCCACCAGAGCTACACTACGTTACCTCTGAGGTACACTGGCCACCAGAGCTACACTATGTTACCTCTGAGGTACACTGGCCACCAGAGCTACACTACGTTAGCCTCTGAGGTACACTGGCCACTAGAGCTACACTATGTTACCTCTGAGGTACACTGGCCACCAGAGCTACACTACATTAGCTCTGAGGTACACTGACCACCAGAGCCATTCTTTTGTTTTTCAACCATTCTTTTTAACAGTTTAGATACAAGGTCAAGTTCACCCACATATAAGGCCAGGTAAAGCCCCCCTTTTTTTTTTTATACATTATGGGTAATGCATTATTTTACCCTGGTTTACCTGCTAGAGGGCGTGGGGAAATCTCTTATATTTTTTAAAGAAACATTTTAATAAGTTATCACATCTTTTGAAAGATTGATATTACTTTATTTTATATCATGGTACATTATAAACAAGTATTAGTAAGTTCTTTGGGGAATCTCGTGAGGGAGAGAGTTTGTGCTGGTAACCCTTGCAACTACAAATAAGTGGGGAACAAGCGAAAGTTCAAAGTCGTGTGCTTGTTAGAGCATGTTTGCACGCGCTAAATACATCATCTAGAGTTTAGAGTGGGCACATTGAACTTTCAGTGTGCTTCCAGAAAACTATCCCTACACTATCTGCATGATGTTCAATGTGATAGTAAGAACAGAGCAGGGAGCCAGTGTCTCAGGGTCTTAGAGGTGCCCCAGCTGACCATGACCAATCACTGAGGACCAAAATACCTCAAGACCCACTGGTGCTTGATATGTTTGGATCCTAGTTAGTCAGTTGCAGAAATAGCAAGTTGACCGGATGCAAGTGGGTTAGAGAAAACTGTCCATAGACTTGATCTAATCCAAACCTTTTAATTGTTATTCATTTATAATTGCACGCTAATTCATCTATGATGAACATACTATTTGCTCCTAGTATTACGTAGGAAGGCATCTACGTTAGCCCTGGTCGGATTAAATCCGTGGCCACCTTGAACCAATGGCTGTAAGTGTCTATCACTCTCCCTGCAGATATCTCCTATCAGGAGAGTGTATTATTTCCATATTCTCGGAGCGACTTTCACAAGTTCATATTTCCTTTTGTATGTATTTATTGAGGATAAACTAAACATAAAGATAACCTACATTATCAAATTATTAAGCTTTGAATATTTTTCACTTGGTATTTCTGCTTTTAGAGCCTACATAGAACAAAATGAATTGATCTGATGGCAGGAAATACCGGCACGTTTATAGCATCAAGACGCATACGGTGAAATTCAATATGAATATTTGTATAGGTTAACGCTGTATGAGCTGGTCCATACATTATGGATGTTTGTAGTGATGGTTGGTTGTATTTATGTCGTACGATGTCGTACCAAAAGTCTGTGTAGACGTGTTAACAGCGCAAAAGTCTCCTATCGTGCTGACAATATTATTATCCTACCCCCTCACCTGGTTTTGGGAATATTACATGATAACAATTCTGTATGCCACTAGTGGCACATAAAACACCGTATGCCAGTCAGCGTGGCATACGGAAACTCAATGTTAAGCCTATGGGATTTAATATTAGGGGTAGGATAATACGAAGGAATAATTGTACACCATGGTTATATAACTCTAAAAAGCGAAAATGAACACTGGGAGAAGAAGTATGGAGGAGTTCATATTGAACAGGGCCCTGGGAACAATGTAATGATTTCAGGCACCACTTACCTCCACTTATACAATATTCAATTCGCACGTTTAAACGAATTGACGACGTTTTTAGTGGTTTCTCAGGTGTCTTTGTGCTCCTCTGATCACCACCAGAATAAAACCAGGAGCAAATGAACATGGAATTATATGAACATAACAATTAAAAGGTGTGGGTTATATTCAGTCTATGAGTCAATTTCTGTAACCCACTTGCCTCCCGTCAACTTGGCATTTCTGCAACTGCCTGTCTAGGATCCAAACATATCAGCACCAGTGGGTCAATAAGGTATTTTGGTCTCTAGTGATTGGTCATGGTCAGTTGGGCATGCCTTTGAGACCCTGAGACACTGGCACCCTGACCCTTTCCCACTATCACAGTGAATAGCACGCAGATAGTGATGTATTGATGTATTTAAGAGATCTTAGAAGTGTTTAAGAATCAACAGCTTTCGTGACTTTTTTGCCACACCCACGACACTCCTACAGCCCTCCTGACCTGATGAGCCTGACATCCTATGATTTAGTACATTTTTTATAGTAATCAAGTGATTCACTTTATTTTGTCTCATCCCTATGTTAACCCTAAAAACCTATAAAAGCCTATATTTTTAGACTTGAAAAACCGGTAAAAACCTATATTTTGATTTTCAAAACCTATTAAAAAACCTATATTGAGGAAGTGGGGTACTTGGAGGCCTGTGTATGTCATACTATATCTTTGTCTCTATTTCTGTTGGTTGGCATGTATGTTTGACTATTTCTCTTTGTATGTGTCTTGATGCATCTGTCTCATTGTCTCTCCCTATCTGTATATGTCTGACTCTCTGTCTATTTACCTGTCCCTGTGTGAGTCTCCCTTCTGTCTCTGTTTATCATCTGCATCATTATCTGTCTCTCTGTGTTTTCCTCTGTCTTCATGAAAATCAATGATCAAGGGTTTCAGCAAGTTTATGGTCAAGTCTCAGGTACAAGGCTTGATGACAGGGTTGAAGGGAGTAAAACTGGTTTGTCAGGCCTGTACAAAGTGGGTCTGAATACAGTGTATTCAGATGTGTCCCATCAGATTTGAAATGTAAATACCACATTTAGACAATATTATCATCTAATAGTTTCCTTTTCTAGTAGCATGAAAGGATTGAAATAGTGAATCCTTTTGTCTTCAAAAATACTAGAAATAAAAATGTTTATTTTTAGGAACCAAGTCAGTAGTGGGGCAGGGGGTATGGTGAGGCTTGATACTGGACCCCTGCCCATTTCACCAGACCTTTATAGTTGGTGCATGGATAGTGAAGGGTTAGATTCTTTGCAGTAAGCTGAAAGCCTGTGTGAGCATTCTAACCTCTAGATGATGTATATGAGAGTGATATATTTAGATGTAGGGTTACGATTACAGGTCAAGATCTTAAAACGGGTCTAGTTCCGGGTCGACTTTTCCAGTATTCACCTAGGCTATGTATAGCCTAGGTGAATAGCAATAGAACTCACCCCCAGTCTAATTGATGTTTTTCCGTTCAGTGCCGCCTAGCGGTGCTTAGCTTCGTTAGGGCGTCGCTCAGTCAAACACTGGTCACTCCGGCCTTGTGTGAATGGGATTCCAAGCTTTCACACCTCGAGTGTGGGTGGTAGGTGGGAGCGTGGTAGGTGTTGTTTTTGGCAAGATAGGATGCCTTGGACAAAGTACAGTATTGTATCAACGACTATTAGTTGTCTTAACAAAATAGTTGATAGCTGTCTCGATGTTTCTAAAGGCAAAGATAAGCCCATGTTGGTCAGGCTTCTACCATTGTATGTCTATCACTGGTGTGCAGTGTTTCTGTGTTTTCTTAACCATATCTAAAGTATTATTCAGGCAATATACATGCTTAACCCATCAAATTGTAGCTGGAATACCATAGAGAACGATGCAATCACTAGAATTATCTGGAAACAATCTGAACAGATATTATAAACTACTCTCATACACTCAGTCATCTAGTGCTAAAGAATACGTTGTCAGGTGAATGTTTGGCTTCAGCCATGGTATAACTAAGCAGATAAGGTGCGACACCCCCAATGGAAAAAGGCCTAGAGAACGCATTGGATCTTTAAAGGCATATCAGACAATTTGGCTCGAAAATGAAAACCCATGTCAATTTCCTGAACATTTAATATGATGATCTCCCAAGTGTTGTGAAACACATATACAACTTAAAAATTGGTATGGGGGTCACCATGCTAGTTTTTGATTTATAGATCAATATCATGATCATATTAATATTAGAATATAAAAAAATTCTGAAAAGTATTTTTTCAAATAGTAATACCCATGTCATTTTCCTCAAACTTTCACAGAATATAGTACATATATAGTACTTCTTATTCAGGTTTTAAAAGTCATAGGTCACCGTTCTTGTTTTTGAAAGAATTGAAGAATACCATATTTTTTCAGTACATTTTCTATGTAAACCAAACACATGTATTTTACCCATCAAAATTCGATAAACGTGACAAAATGTTAAATATACTCATGTATGATTAGAATGAATCCCAAAAATACCAGTTTTGACTAATATTTGAGATTATTTAAAAATCACCAGGTGGCGCCACTGCGGATTGTAGGATATGCTTTTAAACTACCCAAACAAACAAACAAACAAACAAACTCCCTAACCTAGGCAGCGTATCAATAAAACTGGACTCTCGCCCACGCCCGTATGTTTGGCTCGGAGATACTCTTCCCCCAGATCGTTCGCAGCGCTAGCGCTGACTTAGTCTCTGCCCCAACCCAAAGCCTGTTCCCTGGGTATCCACTCAAGACAGGGAAGACCAGCGAAGATCTCAGATTCAAAACAAGACAACTGTCAAAGGTTATACAAGTCAAACAACTCACATATAATTAGTTAGGAAATATAGGAATTGCTAAACGGGGTTAACCGACAATCCAGCTGTTTCTTTTTCATCTCTGAACCACTTTATGATGTGAATCTACTGTTGATTAGACTGCCCCTTCGAGTGAGCACATGTGTTATGTAAACAACAAAATACTGCCCAAAACACTAAGAATTTAGGATATTTCAAAAACTGGCATATGGGCCAGATTTGAGCTCAAACAGGCAGGTTGAGGCAGAGATATTAGCCTGGAAGCCTGGCCTAGTTAGACTAAAGGCCAGGTAACGGGTTCCAGTTTCGTGGTGCATTATTGGTAACGCCTTCATTGGCAGACCACCAGATACGCTGGTTCCCAGGGTATCCACTAGGGGGCTCGGCGGAGATATACTACAGTCTAGGTGAAGGACGTAGGAACCCGTTACCTGTCCCTTATTCATTAGGGCAGGGAACCAGTCTACAGAGATATAAGCCAGCACAGGAAGTAGAGTGCAGGATCTCTGCTTGGAGAGTGGCTCTGTATCGTTTGGCTCGGGGAGTCGGGAGGTCATGAATATTCATGAGCCTGGGTTGTTGATCAAATATGGATGTTGTTTGTGTGTGCACTAACCCAGTTAGCAGACGACAATTAGCCGCGTCTGGCCGTCTGGGCCCGCATCGAGCTGCACACTGTATATATACTAGTGACATTGTCGGTCGTTGACCTTGGGACGACCTTAAAACGGGTTCGCTTCCTGTCGGTGCCAGGATCTTACTCGTGTATGTGTGTGTTGTGGTTACATGGATCGTACACACTGTAGTCTTTTTTTTTTATTCTTTTATTTATGCTGGTTACTTCATAGGCTCAGAGACCTGTCTTCCTTCAGGCCAGTTTTAACATCAACTCAAAGTTTATTTCACTTAAACTAACATTGAGAGGGAACAAACTGCCACCAGCATCCGTCCTTATAGGAGTAGCTGGGCCCCAGGCAGCCGTCCTTAAAGGGTTAAACTAACATTGAGAGGGAACAAACTTTAAACATCCGTATTGGAATAGTCTTATTGCTATCATACATCAAATGGGCTTACTGCCCTTTGTATTCTTATCTGTATTTCTATTTAATACAGTGGTTTATTTGTCAGCTACTATGAAAAAAAGTTCTATTGGTCATTGACTCAATATTTATCTTTTAGTAATACAAAAGGATAGACGAGGTAGGATAAATACGAAACCGAACTCGAATTAGACTTGTCAATGTCTATGCCACTCTGGTCAGGTCTGTTCCTCACTACACTCGGCTACGCCTCGTGTAGTAATACGCGACCTTCCCGTCGTGGCATAAACATTGTCAAGTCTAACTCTCGTTCGGTTTCTACATGCGCTCGGATATTACTACGCGTCAACTCCTCGGAGCGTACAACCGCTTTTATCATCCACCTAATACAAAGTGTCCATTGAAAACACATAGGGAGTTTGTATGCACATACCCGGCGCATACGGATATGTTGTATGCTCCGGGTGGCGCATACGGAAAAATAGTGCGTCCGGAAAAATAGTGCATAACCAAAACGAACTGATATCGAAATGCCACTTGTCTAGAAAGGTTGGATGATAAATACAATATAGACTGGTTTCAGATAAAAGTGGTTGTATGCTCCTCATAATTAACCCTGCTTAATATCCTCGCATACGCTCGGATATCACTACGCGTCAACTCCTCGGAGCATATGGCCGCTTGTATCTATAGACAATAATCGATGGTTTTGTGGACAGGCGGCCGTAAACCATGAGAGGTTGACGCGTAGTAATACACGAGCGCTAGCGAGTGTATTACGAGGTCAACCACGAGTAGTTTACAGAGCTGCCTGTCCACAAAACCATCGTTTGTTGCATTTATTATCCATCTTTTCGAATAAATTAAACCCAGTAATTGCCATATTAACGGGTATAACATTAGGAACTATTTCTTTGCTCTATAGCAAAAGGGACTATTTTTCCCGTATGTACCATGGTTTTGAGGCCGTATACCACAGGTTTGAATCCGTATACCACAGTTATGGTATCTGACAGGTTTTATACGATGGATCGTGGTTTACTGAGTCCCCATGCATTTTCAATGGGAGCTTTGAATACGATGGATAATAAAAAACCAGTCAATATTGTGTATGTATCTGAAACCAGTCATATATATTGTGTACGTATGGGAGTGTGTGCAGGGTTCGTACAGAGCCTGGAAAACCTGGAAAAGCCTGGAATTATGCTTTTGAGTTTTCCAGGCCTGGAAAAGCCTGGAATTATTACAGAGAGCCTGGAAAAGCCTGGAAGAGCCTGGAAATTTTAGTTTTGCATTAAAACATTTTTGTTTAGTCTGAAATTCTGGACATTATTAGCTTTCCTTAACTACGGTACCTGACTGCCTATGATATTTCAGTGACTTGGATTAGATACTTCCAGAAATCCTTTTTGCTAATGATATAGCTGTTTTGATTATTTACCTTCATATTTGTTTCACTAGCAAGATGGTATTGATTAACATTGTTATGTGCCTGGAAAAGACATATTAGAGCCTGGAAAAGCCTGGAAAAAGCCTGGAATTTCATTGGGCTGTCTATGTACGAACCCTGTGTGTGAGAAGGTGTTCTGTGTCGGAGTTTATTACCCACCTGATACGGAGTCTCCATACTAAGCCTATGGAGATTACAGATCGCTACTGAGGAGGATACGGAGCTCCGTACCCTCCTAGGAGGATACGGATTTTTGAGATGAAAGTAGTCCCAAACATAACTTCTTAATTACGTTGAAAAGTTTTCTAACGATCATATTTATTGCTTAAATCTAAATATAAGTGAGTAATAAATACAACATTACCATAATTTCGATCTGTGTGGCCGTATTCTCCTTGTAGTTGACGCTACGCAATACTCGTCAACTACGCGGAGAATACGGCCACTCAGATCGAAATCATGGTAATAGAGGGAAACTATGTTCCGGTGAAAGGAAGTCAAAGTTACGAGGTAAGGCTTGGAAAAATTACTGCCCAAGGCCCTGGCCGCGGGCAGTAATTTTTCCAAGGCTTACCGAGTAATTTTGACTTCCTTTCACTGGTACTTGGTTTCCCTATTCCTATATACCTTCAAATGTGGTTTAATAAGAGACAATCTGATTGGTCTAAATGTCAACCTTGGGTAGTATACGGCAACCTTGGGTAGTATACCAACCTTGGGTAGTATCAGATAGTTACTCCACCCCCCAGAGCGTGGTGTAAGCATAGAGTGTACAGCCATAGGTATATAGGAATGTTGTGTATGTATCGGAGTGTGTCAGACCTGAGTCTGGTCTCCTTGACTCACAGCGGCCATTCATAAATTACACACATTCCCATCGCCAGAGTGCGCTGCCAGGCGGCCATGTTTTATTCAACTGGCGGACTATAAATAGTGGAGGGCGTTGGAACTCTCAGAAAACTGGCCTGCCTACTGGCGGTACGGTGTACAGGTCTGCTGGTTCTCCTACCCACTAAACTCTGCTTCAAAACGCGGCAGACAAATGTAGAGCTTGCCAAATATAAGTACATTGTGCCACGGACGTATATTTATAACAAGGCCATAGTCATACTGAACTACCGTACTATCGTAAAACTGGATGAGTTTTAATCTTGGCCGCCGTATGCCACGACTGGAGTTAGGTAAAGTGATTTCACAAGGCGAGGCCGAGTGAAGTCCGGAGCCAAAACTCCAGGAGTGGAATGCGGTGGCCAAGATTAAAACGAATCAGGTTTTGATTTCATCTTACCCCGTCTCCTCGATTTTGGAATACTACGTGATAAAAATTCTGTATGCCACTAGTGGCATATAAAACTCTGTATGCAAGTCAGCGTGGCATACGGAAACTCAATGTTAAGCCTATGGGATTTCATATTAGGGGTAGGATAATATACGGAAACAGGGTTACTATAGGTGTACGTTAAAAATACGCTGTGATTGTCGATTAGATTATCCCGAGGTTGAAGGGAGAGAGATAATTTGTCAAATATAAATTGACTTAATTTACTTAATAGGATTGGATAAACTGAAAAAAACCCAATATATTTACTCGTTTGGAATGATAAGAATGAATCCCAAAGGAACCGGTTTTGAAATATAATAGACAATATTTGAAAATCACCAACCTAAATAGGTAGAACTATATATTGGCTATATTCTGTGAAAGTTTGAGGAAAATGACATGGGTTTTACTATGTGAAAAACAACTTTTTAGATTCTCTACGTATTCTTATACTAGGGGCAAATGCTATTTCCATTTATAATGGAAGAGCGCGGTATACATAAATCATTTCATCAAATAAAAGTAAGAATGTTTTAAAAAACCCAGAGAATAATAGTTTTTTTCCAAAGTATCACCAACAGGAATATCTATCATGTTATAGAAATCTACATTTATTTTTATGCTTTTATTCACATCTTTCAATGAAGAAAGCTCTTCCCGTGAATACAATTGGTCAGTTCTCTAAATTAGTTACATTCGCTAGATTATAAGATGATGATGAGATGATGCTCTACATTTACATAGTGTTACAATATAGGTATACAATGACAAAAAAACAACGCTTACGTTAAGCGATATAATACAGACATATATTACATGTGTCAACAGATGGCAACTGATTACTGATCAAAATAGGAGTATTCTCATACAGTGAAAATGTTTCATAATCAAGTCATAAATACATTGGCATATTTCTTTTGAGGTGTTTGTCGTATGTTGGCTAACTTTTGATTTCGACTTGTGCCTGGTCTAGCATACCACACATCCCATTCAACTCATCATGGTTGTGACTGAATTTTTCATTGAAGGTCTTGGTCAACTGCCCAATCACTCAAGACCAAAATACCTGATCGACCTACTGGTACTTGACATATTTGAATCGTAGACACAGGCACTGAATGTAAACCTTCCAATTGTTATTCATTTATAATTGCACCTCATTCATCAACTTCCCGATGGGTACGACTTGAAATGCCCAAATCGTGTCCTATCGGAAGGTCCCCGATAGATAAAAATCGCCGACATGGTTTAAAATAGTAGAGCATAGAAACGCCTTTGGAGGACCAAAAACATAAACTATGGTCACGATTCAGTCTATATGTATCAATGTATACCTCAGGCTGATTATCAATATTGAAATATTTTAAAATTAGGAAATATGGAATGAATCTGAATAATCTTTTAGAGGTATTTACAACATATCATGGAGTTATTTTTCAGATACTAATACAATCAAATTGAAAAAATATAACTATTATAGGGTCATGATTCCAATATGAAACTATTATTATCAGACCTTTAAACTTAATCAAATAATAACATTTTTACACCGATCGTATATCTATATGCGGTCTA
Organism: Alentia gelatinosa; assembly: GCA_950022655.1. Lineage (NCBI taxonomy): Eukaryota > Metazoa > Annelida > Polychaeta > Phyllodocida > Polynoidae > Alentia > Alentia gelatinosa. Next base: position 138,434,462 of record OX465580.1, on the reverse strand, counting down.
CCTAATTCCAGAATTTCATAATTATCCACCAAATATTTTACCCGCAAAAGATAATTTTCAATTATATCTGCTACAATAGGCTACGATGGGCTACGAAAAATCCAACATGTTTGATGTCATCGGGACCTCTACGATTGGCGTCGTAGACCATCGGCGTAGGTGGGTGCTGGGCATTATAACTAGGAGCAAATAGTATGTTCATCATAGATGAATGAGTGTGCAATTATAAATGAATAACAATTAAAAGGTTTTGGTTAGATTCAGTCTATGGATAGTTTTCTGTAACCCACTTGCACCCAGTCAACTTGCTATTTCTGCAACTGCCTATCTAGGATCCAAACACATCAAGCACCAGTGGGTCTTGAGGTATTTCGGTCTTGAGTTATTGGTCATGGTCAGCTGGGCATGCCTCTAAGACCCTGAGACACTGGCACCCTGCTCTGTTCTCACTATCACAGTGAACAGCATGCAGATAGTAAAGGGATACTTTTCTGGAAGCACACTGAAAGTTCAATGTGACCACTCTAACCTCTAGATGATGTATTTATTGTGTGCAATCACGCTCTAAACAAATACAACCAAACAAACATTTGTTACATTCCGCCATGGGCAGCGTGACATGTATCTGGACCTTGTTGACTGGTGTGTACTGAGACAATACAACAAACAAACAAAACAAAAAAACTGTGGCCCATCATTTTCTAATGGAGTAATTAATAATTCATGGGTGAGAAAGGAAAATAGTCCCTTTGTATTATAGAGCAAAAAAATAGTCCCTATTGATATACTCTTTAAAGGCATAGCGGACAATTTGGCTTGAAAATTAAAACCCATGTCAATTTCCTGAAAATTTAATATGATGATCTCCAAGTGTTGTTGAACACATATTTAACTTAAATATCGGGGGTCACCATGGTAGTTTTTGATTTATATATCGATATGATGATGATTTTATATAAGAATATATAGAAATTCTAAAAAGTACTTTTTTCACATAGTAAAACCCATGTCATCTTCCTCACATTTTCACAGAATATAGTACATATATAGTACTACTGATTTATGTTAAAAAAAACAGAGGTCCCCATCCTTCTTTTTTAAAGAATTGAAGAAAACCATATTTTTCAGTAGATTTCCGTTGTAAATCAAGCAAATGCAAATTGGCCTTTTTTACCTATTCAGATTGGATAAACTGGAGAAATTTTTTAATTTACCCATGTAGAATTAGAATGAATCCCAAGAAACCAGTTTTGACTGATAATTGGCATTATTCAAAAATCACCAGGTGGCGCTACTGTGAATTGTAGGATGTGCCTTTAATATTTCAATTCCTGGGTTTAATTCATTGGAGAAAACGGATAATAAATACTACAAATAATGCTATCGTGTGGACAGGCGGTTATGAGGTTGACGTAGTAATACACTCCAGCTTACGCTCGTGTATTACTGCGCGTCAACCACTCGCCCGCCACAAACCCATCTATTATCGTCCGTTTCCACTCTGGGCAGCGTGTCCGGTATCTTGGCCATGTTGACGTGGTTGCGCACGCAGGTCAGTGTCCTCGTTCAGGTGAGGAGCAGGGTGTAGTTCACGCCCGGGCCGCTAGGTGCGTGGCGGCGGCGCGCGGAACCCGTGCTCACGGAGCGTGAAGACGCCGTCTGGCTCATCCGGGTCTGCGTCTGGCGCGGGTTGGGGGTCGTCACGGAGCTGGCGCCGCGCCACCTGGCGGGCAGGTCCGTCCGCCGGAGTGCGCCATGTATACGCCACCCGTACGCCGCTATACGCCGCCATACGCCGGACGTACGCCGCGGGTTGCGGGGTTGTCATGGAGGTGGCGCCGTGCCACCAGGGGGACATACGCGTACGCCGCAGTGCGCCACCCATACGCCGCCATACGCCGCTATACGCCGGACGTACGTCGGTATACGCCGCGGGTTGCTGGGTCGTCGCGGAAATGGCACCGCGCCACCTAGTGGACAGACACGCACGCCGGAGTGCGCCACCCGTACGCCGGTATACGCCGTCCGTACGCCGGTATACGCCGCCTGTATGTCACAATATATCAATATGCGCCAACCGTATGCCAGTATGCGCTGTCCATATGCTGCATGCTGCCCGTACGCCGGAATGCGCCACCCAAACGCTGAAATGCGCCTCCCGTACGCCAGTATGTAGACTGGCCTCAGTCCCTGTATCCTACCCCTCCACCCCTTCTGAGTGACACAGGGACTGGTCCCATCCGTAATCAGCCTTGAAGACTGGCGCGATTTTGCACCACACTCCTCAAGCAGAGGTCTGGCTACTGGTCAGGATATCTGCTGGGAGATTGATACCCTCTCACTTTGATCTCAATCGAGACATAGTCAGAAGTAGGCGAAATATATTGACAACACAGGCGGCCAGGGAACTGGAGGAGGGGACGGGGGAAGGGCAGAGGGAGGTATAGGGTTACAGGGAGTGGCTTGGTGTCATAAACAGCAGATTCTGGTCAGAGTGGACAAGTCTTTGATTTATGGGCCAGTCAGAGAAGGACACATGCTATAATGAATTGTATTCCGATTTTCTTTAATCATTTAATGAATGTTCATAATCAAAGACTTGAGCAAGTCTAGCCAGTATGTACCGTCTGTACGCCGCAATATATCAGTATGCGCCACCCGTATACCGCCGTACGCCACTATACGCCACTATACGCCGCTATACGCCGCCCGCACACCGCCGTACGCCGCTATGCGCCACCCGTATACCTCCGTACGCCACTATACGCCGCCCATACGCCGCTATGCGCCGCCCGCATACCGCCATACGCTGTTGCACGTCGCTGGCCATGCTCTGTCTACTTCTCCGGGTACTGACCCTCTGTTACACTTCTTACTACCTCCTCCTCCCACCTCGCCCTCCCCCTACGCCTCCCTCCCCACTGCCTCACCTCCTCTGGTAACCCTCCAGTTGCCAATTCCTCCTCCCTCCCTACCCTGCTGTCTGCCATCCCCCGCTGCACCTAGTCACCTTTCTATCAGCTCATCCCTGCCGTCTGTGTGTACTTTTGTCATCTCAACTCTTTTCATGGCCACTTCCAGGCCTCCCAGTGAAACCTTTAAAGGCCTATAAAACCTATAAAAAAGCTCTATTCTTTTCACTGCCATGTAGATTGATGGAAGATACAGAAAATTTTAGAAGTTTTCAAATGGCAAGAACTCCACATTATCAATGTGTTTTAGAGGTCTTAAAAATGTTTAAGAATAAACAGTTTGTATGACTTATTGCCATCTGGCTAGCCTGTTGGAAACTCTAGTCTAACCTGATGAGCCAGACATCCTGATGTCCTGCAAATTAGGACTAGGTAAATCTGTCAATAATCAAAAACTGAAGATATGCGATTGACTATATTGTGACGCCATCATGGGGAATATGTTAACCCTAAATACCTATAAAAGCCTATTTTTTTGCCTCGAAAACCTGTAAAAACCTGTCTTTTGATTTTCAAAACCTATTGTGTTCATTCTTTTCATGGACAACCCTTCTCAGCCGTTTGCCTTTGTGTTTTCAACCTTTTTCATGGTCAATTCCCTTTCTGTTTTCTCTCTTCATTGTCAAACCCTCTTACGGCCACTTCCCTTGTGATGATCTCATTGTCAACCCTTCTCACTGCAATTTCCCTTTCTGTTTTCTCTCTTCATCGTCAACCTTTCTCACGACCATTTCTCTTCTATTTATTCTCTTAATCGTCAACCCTTCTCACGGTTATTTCCCTTCTGTTTTCTCTCTTCATCATCAACCTTTCTCACAGTCATTTCCCTTCTGTTTTCTCTTCTTATCATCAACCTTTCTCACGGTTATTTCCCTTCTGTTTTCTCTCTTCATCGTCAACCTTTCTCACGGTCATTTCCTTTTCTGTTTTCTCTCTTCAACATCAACCCTTCTCACCAAAATTTCCCTTTCTGTTTTCTCTCTTCATTGTCAAACCCTCTTATGGCCACGTCCCTTTTGTTGATTCTCATCGTCAACCCTTCTCAGCCATTTCCCTTCTGTTTATTCTTCAACACCAACCCTTCTCGCGGTCATTTCCCTTCCGTTTTCTCTCTTCATCGTCAACCTTTCTAACCAACATTTCCCTTTCTGTTTTCTCTCTTCATTGTCAAGCCCTCTCACGGCCACTTCCCTTCCGTTGATTCTCACAGCCATTTCTCTTCATGTATTCTCTTCATCATTAATCCTTTCCGTGGCCATTTCCTGGCCGTTTCCTTTCCGTTTATTCTCTTTATCGTCAACTCTTCTCACCAAAATTTCCTTTCCGTTTGTTTTCTCCTCGTTATCAACTCCTCTTATGGCCATTTCCCTTCTGTTTATTAGAGCGTGCTTGCACACACTGTATATAATATTATATTATCCAATTAGTAATAATTATGAATAGTGTTATAATGAAAAACTCGAAGGCGGGTATGGCGGAAATACATGATAAAACATGCTTTATTGAATGACAGTGGGACTCACCCCAACCTAGACATATAGAAATACAGGGGAACTAAAAGATTAATTACATACCGAAGGAAGACTAAAATCGTGTCTGGATAAGCTGAGGAGCAGTAGCAGAATAACCATTAAGGCGGTTGGTAACCAGGTAACCAGAATGAGAGCGACTGGTAACCATGAAACTGGAGAGAAAACAAGAGACGTTAATAAACAAGAACAGTCACGGGGTGAATAATACAGTCAGTACAATTGGATATTAATTTAGATGTACATAACTACGTTGATATCTTGATATATCACCTAAAAGTTAGAGTGGTCACATATAGACTTCCAGCATACTACATAAAAACTATCCCTTCACTATACCAAGAACTGAACGATTCAAAAACTCACCTCTCTACGTGGGAAGCAAGTACTGGGATCGTCTTCCGGTCCAACAACAACTAAAGCCGTATGGAGATGCCTTTAAAGCCAATCTTAAAGAAGTAATGATGTTAATGGATATACTCGACGAAACTTAATTTTATAGATATTGATCTAAAATATCACGAGATACACAGAATAGAAAGTTCATAAGAACTAAATCGCTTAACTTTAATCGTATGGTCCTGTGATGTTCTTGTTTGTACTGTCAATACCTGTGTCCTGTTATGTCCGTATCGTGTGTATTTGTGATCTCCAAAGTGGAAGAACACCCCTGGATGGTGAACTTTGTATGTCGTGAAACCTTTTCATTGAATAAAAAAAAATATGCGTGCTATTCACTGTGATATCAAGAACAGAGCAGGGAGCCAGTGTCTCAGGGTCTTAGAGGCATGCCCAGCTGACCATGACCAATCACTCAAGACTAAAATACCTCAAGACCCACTGGTGCTTGATATGTTTCGATCCTAGATAGGCAGTTGCAGAGGTGGCAAGTTGGCTGGGTGCAATAAGGTTACAGAAAACTATTCACGTTATCTATACTACACCCTAGCAGCGGTGAATATGTGCGACCAAAACAAGGAACAGATGTAATTCAGACATACTATCCATGTCTCCTTATTATTGTATACCTGGAAATAACTAAAACGTCAAGTGGTACGGAGTATACACACTATTAGTTCATACAGTGTGTGCAGAACAGAATCTGTACAGCTAACCAGTAAGTATGAGACATTTGCGCACAGTGTGCAGAACGGAATTCGCACAGCTGGCCAGTAAATGTAAGACATTCGCGCACAGTGTGCAGAATGGAATTTGCAAAGCTGACCAGTAAGTGTAAGACATTCGCACACATTGTGCAGAACATAATCTGCAAAGCTGACCAGTAAGTGTGAGACATACGTGCACAGTGTGCAAAACGGAATCTGCACAGCTGGCCAGTTAGTATGAAACATTCGCCCACAGTGTGCAGAATGAAATCCGTACAGCTGACCAGTAAATGTGAAACATTGGTGCATTAGTATACTAGGAGCAAATATTGTTTCTATTTATAATGGAAGAGCGCGGTATACCTAAATCATTTCATTAAATAAAAGTAAGAATGTTTCAATAAACTTAGAGAATGGATTTGATAGTTGTTCTCAAGTATCACCAACATGAATATTTATCATGTTATAGAAATCTACATGTGCCAACAGATGGCAACTGATTATCTAATCAAAATAGGTGTATCTTGATACATTGAAAATGTTTCTTAATCAAGTCATATATGGATCTAAGTATCCCATTCAACTCGTCACCCTGACTCGTCACAGTTGTGACTGAATTTTTCATTGAGGGGCTTGGTCAACTGCCCTGTTTCTCTGGCTAATAGATCAACTATGCCACCCAGTTCGCTCTCTGATAGCCCCTTAGCGCTTGATGCACTTATGGCAGCGCATAACAAGGTCACTCAGCCATGAAAGTTCTATGAAAAGGAACCAAGTCAGGAGTGGGGTTGGGGGTATGGTAAAACTTGATACTGGACCCCTGCCCATCTAAACAGGCCTTTATAGTTGGGACATTGATAGCAAAGTGTTAGATTCTCTGCAGTAAGCTGGAAGCCTGTGTGAGCATTCTAATCTCTAGATGACGTAAATGAGCGCGATTTCCCGCGCTCAACTAGGAGCAAAAAGTAAGTTCATCATAGATGAATGAGCGTGCAATTATAAACGTATAACAAATAAAAGGTCTGAATTAGATTTAGTCTATGGATAGTTTTGTACAACCCACTTGCACCCAGTCAACTTGCCATTTCTCTAACTAGGATCAAAACATATCAAAAACAGTGGGTCAATGAGGTATTTCGGTCTTGAGTGATTGGTCATGGTCAGCTGGGCACGGCTCTAAGACCCTGAGACACTGGCTCCCTGCTGTGTTCTCACTATCACAGGGAACAGCAGGCAGATAGTAAAGGGATAGTTTTCTGGAAGCACACTGAAAGTTCAATGTGACCACTCTAACCCTGACTCTAAGCTCTATATGATGTATATAGGCGTGCAAGCACGCTCTAAAAACGTGGTTACTGTGCCCGAAGGGATGACTGTTCGAGGTCTTTTTATGCCATAAATACGTCCCTCCGCCTGCGGCGTCGGGACGTATTAATGGCATAAAAAGACTGAGAATAGCATCCCTACGAGCTCAGTCACTACGGTTTCTTATTATTACATAACTAAATATTTAAAAAACCGCCATTTTATATACTTATTAAATGTACCAATTGACCCGATGGTCACAGTGCGCTCGAATATTCACTACGGGCTCAGTGCGCCCGAACGTTATTTATACTGCACCCCGAGTAGTGGGTAGTATTTCATAGACGTTCGGCCATAGGTATGTAATAATAGATTGGTAGTGAATTGTCATTCCCACAGTGTAGCACCTGTACTAAACGAAAACTGGATAACTCTCATTGCACATCAAAAATACGCGGTAAATTATTGATCCCGATGCCCAAGACAGAGGAATATATATCTGGTTGATAATTTCACTAAGTATTTTGATGTAAACGGAAACAGGGATTGTACGGAAACAGGGCTTCTGTCGCTGTACGTGATAAATAAGCGGTAAAATTGTAGATAAAACGAACCGATGTCGAAGGCAGAGGTTCGTTTTATCTCTCATGTACAGACACAGGAATAGAGGGAAACTATGTTCCGGGGGGAATAAGTCAAAGTTACGAGGTAAGGCTTGGACATTTTTTTCCAAGCCTTAGCGAGTAACTTTTGACTTATTTCCACTGGTACGTGGTTTCCCTATTATTATATACCGGTGCACGAATGTCTCATATATATATATACCCCTAGTAGTAATGATTTCATTCGTCCACACTGTGGCGTAATATATATAATACTTCCCTCCGTACCACGTGACCACGTGTTCTTCTACTTAGTAAGTTTTAGAATGTCATTCTTAATGATTATAGGTATATAATGATAAAAAGACATAGTGAGTGCGTCTGAATTCCATCTGTTCCTCGATATTTTGGTCATAAATACCCACCTCATTCTTCGAATTCGGTGAGTATTTCTGACCATAGGTTGTAAGTAATCATAGGTTGTTCGCTCATAGGTATATAGGAATATCATATACCTAAATATGGGAAATTTTACCTAGTCACATGATCACATACCCTGTACGTCACAGTGTGACGTACGGCCATAAATACGTCATACGTAGTAGCGGGCAGTATGTATAGGTGGTACGTCCACAGATATTGATAATAACTATATTGTTTATGAAAACGTCACCCTAGGTGTGAAAATGTCAGCCTTAGTATAAAAATGTCAGCCTAGGTATGGAATCGTCAGCCTAAGTATGAAAACGTCAGCATAGATATTAAAACGTCGGTGTAGTTACGGAAACGTCAGCCTAGGTATGAAAATGTCAGCATAGGTATGAAAACGTCAGCGTATATATAAAAATGTCAGCCTAGGTATGAAATCGTCAGCCTAGGTATGAAATCGTCAGCCTAGGTATGAAATCGTCAGCCTAGGTATGAAATCGTCAGCCTAGGTATGAAAACGTCAGCCTTAATATTAGGAAATGTCCTTACTGTGGACTTAACGGTACATGTTCGAGGTCAGTCTTTGATTTCATACTAGCTTCCGCCTATGGCGTCAGGCAGTATGAAATCAAAGACTGACCGAGAACGAGAAACGTTTCGCCCACAGTGAGGACGTTTGCTTATTATCAAATACCTTAAATCGATGAAAAAACGTTATTTTGATGACTTATTAAGTCACACTCACAGCGGGCACGAACATTATTATTACTGCCCCCCTAGCAGCGGGCAGTATTTGATAGACATTCGCACACAGGTATATAATAATTGGCTTTTAAATTTTACTAAAGCGAGTTGGTGAGTTTACAGGGACAAAGTTTGGGCCTGGAATTCGGCGTTCTTCAGGTCGTTGACGTCCAAAATGAACGTATTGACCGTACACTGGGTACTAAAATAGAAATAAACAATGCTTTCAGCTATATAATAACAATAACCTGGATATGGGTGGAGTGTAAAATGTCATAAATCAATAGCCAAAACGAAAGTTAAAGGGAGATCCCTGTCAATATTTTTGTTATATACTGAGGGAGTTTATTCATTCGCTCTTCTCACAACAGTTATTGTTGGTCCAAATATGCGGGTGATTTGCATTTTTGATGGTTGCTGAATAGAATATTGCAAGGTGGTGTTGTTTATCAAACTGGCCCCTGTGCGGTGGGATGCCAGTTAGTCGCCAATTGACGAATATCCGAAATTTGAAAATGAAACATGAATATTCGGCGGTACATACATAAAGGCATCCCTAGCCTATATTCCAATCAAGTGCCCAGCAGTGTGGGGGATACCGGTGAGGTGTGAGGTGTGAGGTGTGAGGGGCAATGTGAGGTGTGAGGGGCAGTGAAAGGTGTGAGAGGCAGTGTGAGGTGTGAGGTGTGAGAGGCAGTGAGAGGCAGTGTGAGGTGTGAGGGGTAATGTGAGGTGAGAGCGGCAGTGTGAGGTGTGAGAGGCAGTGTGAGAGGCAGTGAGAGGTGTGAGAGGCAGTGAGAGGTGTGAGAGGCAGTGTGAGGTGTGAGAGGCAGTGTGAGGTGTGAGAGGCAGTATGAGGTGTGAGAGGCAGTGGTGTAAGAGTGTGAGAGGCAGTGTGAGGTGTGAGGGGCAGTGTGAGGTGTGAGAGGTGTGAGAGGCAGTGTGAGGTGTGAGAGGCAGTGTGAGGTGTGAGAGGCAGTGTGAGGTGTGAGAGGCAGTGTGAGGTGTGAGAGGCAGTGAGAGGTGTGAGAGGCAGTGTGAGGTGTGAGAGGCAGTGTGAGGTGTGAGAGGCAGTGTGAGGTGTGAGAGGCAGTGTGAGGTGTGAGAGGCAGTGAGAGGTGTGAGAGGCAGTGTGAGGTGTGAGAGTGTGAGAGGCAGTGTGAGTTGTGAGGGGCAGTGTGAGGTGTGAGAGGCAGTGTGAGGTGTGAGGGGCAGTGTGAGGTGTGAGAGGCAGTGTGAGGTGTGAGAGGCAGTGTGAGGTATGAGAGGCAGTGTGAGGTGTGAGGTGTGAGAGGCAGTGTGAGGTGTGAGAGGCAGTGTGAGGTGTGAGAGGCAGTGTAAGGTGTGAGGGGCAGTATCAGGTGTGAGTGGCAGTGTGAGGTGTGAGAGGCAGCGTGAGGTGTGAGAGGCAGTGTGAGGTGTGAGAGGCAGTGTGAGGTGTGAGAGGCAGTGTGAGGTGTGAGAGGCAGTGTGAGGTGTGAGAGGCAGTGTGAGGTGTGAGAGGCAGTGTGAGGTGTGAGAGGCAGTGTGAGGTGTGAGAGGCAGTGTGAGGTGTGAGAGGCAGTGTGAGGTGTGAGAGGCAGTGAGAGGTGTGAGAGGCAGTGTGAGGTGTGAGAGTGTGAGAGGCAGTGTGAGTTGTGAGGGGCAGTGTGAGGTGTGAGAGGCAGTGTGAGGTGTGAGGGGCAGTGTGAGGTATGAGAGGCAGTGTGAGGTGTGAGGTGTGAGAGGCAGTGTGAGGTGTGAGAGGCAGTGTGAGGTGTGAGGGGCAGTGTGAGGTGTGAGAGGCAGTGTGAGGTGTGAGAGGCAGTGTGAGGTGTGAGAGGTGTGAGAGGCAGTGTGAGGTGTGAGGGGGAGTGTGAAAGGCAGTGTGAGGTGTGAGAGGCAGTGTGAGGTGTGAGAGGCAGTGTGAGGTGTGAGAGGCAGTGTGAGGTGTGAGAGGCAGTGTGAGATGTGAGGGGCAGTGTGAGGTGTGAGAGGCAGTGTGAGGTGTGAGAGGCAGTGTGAGCTGTGAGAGGCAGCGTGAGGTGTGAGGGGGAGTGTGAGGTGTGAGAGGCAGTGTGAGGTGTGAGAGGCAGTGTGAGGTGTGAGGGGCAGTGTGAGGTGTGAGGGGCAGTGAGAGGTGTGAGGGGCAGTGTGAGGTGTGAGAGACAGTGTGAGGTGTGAGAGGCAGTGTGAGGTGTGAGAGGCAGTGTGAGGTGTGAGAGGCAGTGTGAGGTGTGTGAGACAGCGTGAGGTGTGAGAGGTAGTGTAAGATGCGAGAGGCAGTGTGAGGGGCAGTGTGAGGTGTGAGGGGCAGTGTGAGGTGTGAGGGGCAGTGTGAGGTGTGAGAGGCAGTGTGAGGTGTGAGGGGGAGGCAGTGTGAGGTGTGAGGGGGAGTGTGAGGTGTGAGAGGCAGTGTGAGGTGTGAGAGGCAGTGTGAGGTGTGAGGGGCAGTGTGAGGTGTGAGGGGCAGTGTGAGGTGTGAGAGGCAGTGTGAGGTGTGAGGGGGAGGCAGTGTGAGGTGTGAGGGGGAGTGTGAGAGGCAGTGTGAGGTGTGAGAGGCAGTGTGAGGTGTGAGAGGCAGTGAGAGGTGTGAGAGGCAGTGTGAGGTGTGAGAGGCAGTGTGAGGTGTGAGAGGCAGTGAGAGGTGTGAGGGGCAGTGTGAGGTGTGAGAGGCAGTGTGAGGTGTGAGAGGCAGTGTGAGGTGTGAGAGGTGTGAGAGGCAGTGTGAGGTGTGAGGGGCAGTGTGAGGTGTGAGAGGCAGTGTGAGGTGTGAGAGGCAGTGTGAGGTGTGAGAGGCAGTGTGAGGTGTGAGAGGCAGTGTGAGATGTGAGAAGCAGTGTGAGGTGTGAGAAGCAGTGTGAGGTGTGAGAGGCAGTGTGAGGTGTGAGAGGCAGTGTGAGGTGTGAGGGCAGTGTGAGGTGTGAGAGGCAGCGTGAGGTGTGAGAGGCAGCGTGAGGTGTGAGGTGTGAGAGGCAGTTTGAGGTATGGGGGGCATTGTGAGGTGATACCTGTTAGAGGTATAGTTTGTCTCATTGTGAGAAATTTGTAATAAGTTTGTCTTATGGTAATAAGTTCGTCTCACTGTGAGAAGTTCGTCTCACTGTGAGAAGTTTTTCTCACTGTGAGAAGTTCGTCTCACTGTGAGAAGTTTGTCTCATTGTGAGAAGTGAATGAATGAATATAATGAACTTTTAATGAATTTAGAAGTTTGACAAAAAAGGTCATGATGGAATCCATACCCTCTTAGACAAATATGAACATACGGCCTGTATTATGTATCATTGACTCAAGATTTTCTCAATATAACATAAGTATAAAAAAAATCCTTTCAAGAGTATAAGAGGCGCGCGCACCTGAGACTTATAGTCTAGAAATACACACATGAACTATGTTTAACTACTGACAATGTACTGTGAATCTCATAATAGGGAGCTGACGGAAACCAGTGATATTTCGCTGATCAGCGTACCCTCTTTATTATATATTGTAAGATGGAAACTGTCAATGTTATAACATCATTTGAAAATGCAAATAAAGAAAGTTGTGAAAAGAAAAAAAAGAAAAAAAAGTTCGTCTCACTGTGAGAAGTTCGTCTCACTGTGAGAAGTTCGTCTCACTGTGAGAAGTTCGTCTCACTGTGAGAATTTCGTCTCATTGTGAGAAGTTCGTCTCACTGTGAGAAGTTCGTCTCATTGTGAGAAGTTCGTCTCACTGTGAGAAGTTCGTCTCACTGTGAGGAGTTCGTCTCACTGTGAGAAGTTCGTCTCACTGTGAGAAGTTCGTCCCACTGTGAGAAGTTCGTCTCACTGTGAGAAGTTTGTCTCACCTAAAAAAATAATCATTTGAATTGAAAGAAATTTTGACATAGTAAAAATGCCGTATTGACCTTTGATTTGGTATAACAAAATATCACCAGCTACCAAGGTAAATTACTCAAATCACATGACACATCATGTGACATTGCTATTTTCCAAAAAAAGGTGCCTGCCGTAGCAGGGTCGTTTATACAGGCAATGCCTGCCATGCAATGCTAAGTAGGGGAACTGGGTGCTGCAGGGAAAGGGTTAACAGATCTAGTGGACATGCCAGAAGCGTGAACCGGATGTTTTGCTCCGCTGTAGGACTCAGCGCATGCGCCACTAGTTCACAGGGCTGCATAGTGAGTGGGCTCTCCAGGGGTTCTAGTTCTCTGCCCTGGACCAGTTTCCTTATACTACTCGTATCCTGGAACTATGCCGTGTGTCCCGCGCCCTGTGACTACAGATGGCGCTGCTCACAGCCCGCCATGACGGCGTCTGGCGGAACGCTGAACAGACGCCGCACGGACGCTGCACGGACGCCGAACGGACGCTTAGGGACGCTGTAGGGACGCCGCACAGACGCTGCTCGGATTTTTGTGGGAGATTTCACTTCATAGAAGCGGCTTTTTGAATCTAACTCAAGACAATCAGTTTTGTCTGAGATGCATGCTCAGCCTACAGTTTACTTATAATCCACTTCTAAAACGTCTGAAACTGCCGGTTTAAAACCAGAAGTAAAACTACGTGAAAGGGACGTTTTAACCCAGCGACACTAAGTGAGGGGGATCTCTTTATATTACCTGAGGCTGGATATCAGACTGGAATGGCCAATACTTTCTGTTCAATTTCCTGGAGTAAAATGCGATATTGACCTCGCTTTTGACTTCGACCTTGATGTGAAGGTTGAATTTGACTTTAAAAGAGATTGTAATAAGAATTTCTCAAGTCTGTTAGTCTGGCTCTGGCTCTGTAGAAAGTGATACTCTACAAATTTGCATCATGTTGCCTGCTCATTTCAGAGATGCCAGTTTTCCATTTTTCCGTGGAAATTCACTTTTTCATATATTGTGTATGTATTTTCTTTCTTTGTTTTTAAAACAGGAATGATATTTATTTCGCCTCATCTACGCCAATAAAACAGTGGTTTGGACCTCGTCACAGAGTGTCGACTTGGACTAATACTTGTTACATTCCTCTTTAATCCCACACGATATCTGCGAAAAGAAACCAAGGTTTATTATATTTTGAAAAAAAAACTACACAGGAAAGGAAAGAAGAAATTGGAAAATTGGCTTCGAAATTATGAAATAACACATTCTCAAAGCAGTATGCAAGGTCTGGCAGGAGAGTAACAGACATGTCCCTGTAGCGGTTGAAGGCGGCCACAGATTTAACTCGACCAGAGCTATCGTAGTGTAGACTCTAGTACAGCCCGTTGTCGCCAGGGCCAGGGCACACAGGCTCTCATACTGGGACTGTTTTGCGCTGCCATTTTAAGGTGGGAATTCCTGCCTTCTTCCCAACATGCACCTGGATAATGGCGGATCGCTGGTACTAAGCCGGCGTGACTGATTCAGACTCTAGTACAGTCTGTTGTCGCCAGGGCCAGGGCGTTTTTCAGTGTGCCTTTATAATGCAGAGTGTATTAGAAAGCCTGAGCGCCCTGGCCCTGGCAATAATGGGATGTACTACAGTCTAGGGGTCCTGCCTGTCAAACCGATGCTATAAATACAACAACCAACCACTAAATTCCTCTTACCGAAGGTGGCTGGCCAGTCAGAGCCATGCTCCGTTAGACCTTCACATAACCCAAAGGCGGTGCGGTGCGTGAACGGACTAATCGTAGTGTAGCTCTGGTGGCCAGTGTAGCGGAGACGGTGTTGTGAACGCTGACGCCAGGTGGCGGTGCTACGCTTCACTGACTCCATCCTGCTGACTCAGCAAAAAAACCCTCTACCAATCACCAATCACCAATCATCCCTCCAACAGCCCCAGCTCCTAAAAATACACCCATTGTTTCATTTTCAGCCGACTAGGCAAAAGACCCGGGCAAAAAGTTGGCAATTCTGTGTGTATTTTTGGGTGTATGAATCTGGGACGGGTTGGTGTCTGTGGTGCCCAGATACAGACTCTGTGATAGAGTGGGCCGCCCCCCCTCCCCCTCCCGGCAGGACAGGACAGAGTGGCATTTACCAGGGCCGGGCCCACGCCACTCTCCCCCCAGATCTTTCGCTGCGCTAGCTCTGGCTTAATCTCTGCCCCAACCCAGTAAAGTCATAGCTGGCTATCCACTCAGGACAGGGGGAACCAGCCAACATTTCGGATTCAAAACAGGGCAACTGACAAAAGTTATGCAAGTCAAACAACTCATATATTATGAGTAAGAAGATATAGGAATTGTTAAAGCAGCTTCACAGACAATCTGGTTGTTTCTTTTTCATACGTAATCTATTTTTTAATGGGAATCCACAGTTGACAAAACAAACCCTGCAACATATGAGGTGCTTTCCACTGTAGAAAGTAATCCCAGAGACTGTGTCTGGTTTGAAATAAATAATAACAGAAATGAGAGTATTTCATTTAACATATAAATCTGTTCATATCTATTTACAAGTAGAACACAAAATAACCCTAAAATCGCTCAATATTTAGGATATTTTAAAAACTGGCATATGGGCCAGATTTGAGCCTAAACAGGCGGGTTGAGGCATAGACTGGTTCCCTGCCCATATGAAATAAGGGGCAGGTAACGGGTTCCACAGGCACGACCTTCAACCACGCTACTCTGTGCTTCAACTTTGGCTGGTGACCGCCTTTGACTAGCGGATACCCCGGGAACCAGCGTAGTGGTTTGGCTGGTATCTGCCTGTCATACAACTAGTTCCGCCGAGCCCTCTAGCGGATGACCGGGGAACCAGAAGGCGTTACCAATAATGCACCATAAAAATGGAACCCGTTACCTGGCCTATAGGGAGCCAAAGTGAACCCGCTCCAACCACAGATAGCCGATCACAAAATACTATTTCCGGGTATCGGCGCTCAGTACTTAGCCTATGTAGGTTCAAGATTATATGTCTCATTCTCCAATCTTTTAGATCCAAATTTTTAATAAACTTAACAACTGTCATCGTAGTTTTGAAACAAAGTTATTCAGAGACGATAGTTATAAACTTCACTTCAAAAGTAATAAACGAGACCAAAAACATAAGTCTAGCCTCAAACCCCCATAGCTTTAGCACTAAGCCTCGTTCTTACTGGCCACCGGAAACGGTCTTTTGTAGGGGGGTATCTGTGGTTTCAGCGGGTTCACTTTGGCTCCCTATAGTCTAACTAGGCCAGGCTTCCAGGCTAGTTGAGGCAGAGATATAAGCGACCATAGGAAGTAGACTGCAAGATCTCTGCTGGGAGAGTGGGCCCACGCCGCGCCGTCAGCAACCTCAAATAACCCGCATCGGAAAGACTAAGAGGCAATCCAAGTCAGGCGGGGCGAGGAGATCGTGGAGAGAGTCGTCTAAAAACGGGCGGCCGCACGACAACAGAGTCGTCAGGTGGGCGGCAGCGGGACAGGGGACTGGAAACGAAACCAATCACATATGACTCACTGCGACCGTCACCTGGGCGTTACCACTCTCCACCTTAACCTGTCTACTCCCCACCACTCTCCTACACTCTACACCATCACTCTCCTACACTCTCCTCCATCACCACTCTCCATCACTCTCCTTAACTCTCTACCATCACTCTCCTACACTCTCCTCCACCACTCTCCACCACCATTCTCCATCACCACTCTCCATCACTCTCCTACACTCTCCATCACTCTCCTACACTCTCCATCACTCTCCTACACTCTCCATCACTCTCCTACACTCTCCATCACTCTCCTACACTCCACCATCAACCTCCTACACTCTCCTACACTCTCCACCACCACTCTCCACCTTAACTTGTCTTCTCCCCACCACTCTCCTACACTCTCCACCACCACTCTCCACCTTAACTTGTCTACTCCCCACCACTCTCCTACACTCTCTACCATCCCTCTCCACCACTCTCCTACACTGTCTACCATCTCTCTCCACCACTCTCCTACACTCTCTACCACCACTCTCCTACACTCTCTTACACTCGCCACCATCGCTTTCCACTACTCTCCTACACTCTCCAACATCACTCTCCACCATCACTCTCCACCATACTCTCCTACACTTTCCACCATCACTCTCCACCACTCCTCCACCACTACTCTCCACCACAGCCCCACGTACGGCAGCGCCGTGCCTGGAGCCACCACGTGACCGCCGCGCATGCCCAAAGAAGACTTCCGCTTCCGGTCTCTGTGCGCGTCGGAAGACGCATGCGCGGTGACTTGCGCAGTGGAACGTTTTTAGTTTGCAGTCGGTCGCCCGCTGCACGCAGGACGTTTGTACGCATACGACGTTAATGCGACGTTTGTAAATACGACGTTTGATCGACGTTTGTACGACGTTTGTACGACATCTGTGCGACGTTTGTGCGGAGTTTATACGACGTGTCTACGAGATCGGTGCGACGTTTGTACGACGATTTTGCGACGTTAGTTTGACGATTCACGCGGACATTCTCAGGTCTGTGCATTACGTTACTAACTTATCATGTATTTATCTTCTTGGTTTATATCACACTGTCTAACGAGCTTTATTGCTAGTTCTGTAAAGATGTTTGTATGAACCGATAGAGAGATGTATTGTTGTATCATGTAAATAACTAGGACAAAGTTTGGAATACATAGACAATATTACCATGATTTCGATCTGTGTGGTCGTATTCTCCGCGTAGTTGACCCGTAGTAAAACTCCGAGGGATAGCGAGGAGTATTACGTAGGGTCAACTACAAGCAGAATACGACCACACAGATCGAGCTCTGAATGGAATCTGTTCAGAGATATTTTGATCAGAAATACTCACCGAGTATACAAAACCATCGTTTGTTGCACTCATTATCCATCTCCTCGAGTAAATTGAAATAAGAAATTGCCATATGATAGGGTATTTCATTAGTAGCTCTTCATTTCCTCTTCAGTGGATGCAATCAGGGTTCGTACAGAGCCTGAAAAACCTGGAAAAGCCTGGAATTATGCTTTTTAATCAATAAAAGGTAATAAGGAAGATGAAATTTTTAAAAACTAAATTTGGTGATGAATTAGACATGTAAAAAACAGACCAGATATATCTGTATGCTCCAGGTATGGTACATACTCCCTTAGTGTTTTCTATGGACACTCTGTATTAAGTGGATATATCTGTATGCTCCGGGTATGGTGATACACACTTCCTCTGTGTTTTCTATGGACACTTTGTATTAAGTGGATATAT
Source organism: Alentia gelatinosa (assembly GCA_950022655.1). NCBI lineage: Eukaryota > Metazoa > Annelida > Polychaeta > Phyllodocida > Polynoidae > Alentia > Alentia gelatinosa. The sequence goes on along the minus strand of OX465580.1, from coordinate 138,416,638 downwards.
CTGTATGCTCCGGGTATGGTGATACACACTCCCTATATGTTTTCTATGGGCACTTTGTATTAGGTGGATATATCTGTATGCTCCGGGTATGGTGATACACACTTCCTCTGTGTTTTCATGGGCACTTTGTATTAAGTGGATATATCTGTATGCTCTGGGTATGGTGATACGTGTACACTCCCTATGTGTTTTCTATGGACACTTTGTATTAGGTGGATATATCTGTATGCTCTGGGTATGCTGATACACACCCCCTATGTGTTTTCTATGGACACTTTGTATTTAGTGGATATATCTGTATGCTCTGTATGGTGATACACACTCCCTATGTGTTTTCTATGGACACTTTGTATTAGGTTGATATATCTGTATGCTCTGGGTATGGTGATACACACTCCCTATGTGTTTTCTATGGACACTTAGTATTAAGTGGGTATATCTGTATGCTCCGGGTATGTCCTACACACTCCCTATGTGTTTTCTATGGACACTTTGTATTAGGTTGATATATCTGTATGCTCCGGGTATGGTGATACACACTCCCTATGTCTTTTCTATGGACACTTAGTATTAAGTGGGTATATCTGTATGCTCCGGGTATGGTGATACACACTCCCTATGTGTTTTCTATGGACACTCTGTATTAGGTGGATATATCTGTATGCTCCGGGTATGGTGATACACACTCCCTATGTGTTTTCTATGGACACTTAGTTTTAAGTGGGTATATCTGTATGCTCCGGGTATGTCCTACACACTTTGTATTAAGTGGGTAATATGAATCGACACCTCAGATGACCGTCATCTGTAAAATGCCACCCCGTCTCTGCCCCCTCCCACGTCCCCCTTTACTTCACTTGAACATTTCCCGGTCACATATAACTTGGCCTTTCACCTGACATTCAGGTCTTTACCAAGAACATCGAGAATATCGTTGTTCAAAGTTTGATCCCACAATAACAATCTTTTTTTCTTTATTTTTTATTTTTGAGTTTTCAGCCTTCTCCACATCGGGTTTTATGTCTATCAAGTTTTTTTTCTTCTTATATTCTATTATCAATGCCTCTCAAACAGAGTTGTTCAGGCATCTCCAAAAAGTGGATACAATCATACTTCAGGTAATCACAAGTAGGTAAATGCAACTTAGATATAATAGTGGTCGTAGAATAGAAGAAGCAAAATGATGAGATGAATTAAATGAAATTAGGTCCTAGTTTGCCATCTACAAGTATACAGTTCATTTAATTTTGTTTTTGCCATTTTTTTTCCAAGGATTCCTTGTGAGGCATATTTTGGAGGTCTATGTCAATGGAGTTCCAAGCTCTTTTAAAAAAAAATCATATTATTTATCCTGGATAAGATAAGGCAAATACATTCCTGTTTACAATTAGGTCCAGCCATCGTGCTTGTATTCAGAATCGTATGATGTCTATACTAGCCATGGTCGCACAACCATAATACTGACTTATTAACTCTTACATCTCTAATACGGTATTTACAATGCATAGCCTCTATCAATAGCACATCGGAGGAAATTACATCAAAGCTCTTTATAGACAGTGGAATAATTCATCCTAGTTAATTTCAATGTACCCATAGGGTATAAATATAGTCCATTCAGTAAGTTGAAACATACCAATACATGAGCACATACATGAAATAGATTTTAGCTTGGCACCTCTTTGGCAAGGGCTGTTGAATAGCGTGGAATATTTGGTTGAAGGGATTGGGAGATACTGAAGCACTATGTATTGGGGATCTGGATTGCCAAGGTTTAGTAAAAAGAACCGAAATGAGGTGTTTACAATATTAAAAGGTTCCATATACAATACAGTAAAACCCCGCGTATGAGGACACCTTCCTTTCCGGGCCAAGGTGTTCGCCTACGCGGGGTGTTCGCCTATGCGGGGTTTTCGAGTTTCCTCCAGGCCAATATTGATGTATTGTATATACTGATATGTAGGGGGACAGAGGGGGTGGTAAATCTGAAATCAATTTTCCAATATCTTAATTGGATCCGAAGTTATAAAACGTTGAATTATGAATGAATGATTAACGCAGGGTTGAATCCAACATCTACTAGAGAGAAAAATTTCCGTTCCGAGCAAATACGCCATAAAGATAGAATGCTTCGCTATAAATACTTTGGTATTTGTTTAATAATAATAAGTTTTAGCATATGAAAAAGGAGTTTTAGCTACCCATTAGACCCGTAGTCTGAACCTGTCGTCAATAGCGACCGTTTGAACAACTGTTTCTACTACGATAATTAACGATCATCGCAATTACGGTACACCTGAAAGCACCAAACAGTCGTTGCTGCTGGTCATTTGGACGATAAATAACCTCTATAGAGCACATCGTCCTCCAAACGGTCGTTATCAACGATCGTCGAGACTGAAAAACAGGGCCCAGGGGCCTGTTGAATAACTAATGCAGGCGAAGTACAGGATACAAGGAGGCCTTGAACGAGGGTTGCGGTTTAAGGCCCGGCCCCACTGGTGCGACGGATTCATCGCAAGTCCATAAAAAGTCATAAATGGCGGGCAAGGGTCATAAATATGGCGGCGCCCGTCGCATCGCACACAATCGCTCCTGTGGGACTGGGCTTGCATGTGTGTGCGAAAAGTCTGGTAAGGACCTATAATGGTTGACTGGACTTTAAATCAAACCAAACAAAAACAAACGTGTGTGCGATTTTGTGCAATGCGACAGATTTGTCGTATAGCACATCTTGAAATGTTCATGATGTGCGATGGATTCATCGCACAGGCAGGGAGTATATCCTATTATTTAGTGCGGGAAATCGCTCATATACGTCATCTAGAGGATAGAATGCTCACACAGGCTTTCACCTTATGCAAAGAATCTAACCCTTCACTATCCATGCACCAACTACAAAGGCCTGGTGAAATGGGCAGGTGTCCAGTATCCCAGTCTGACCATACCCCTGACCCAATACTGACTTGGTTCCTAAAAATAAAACTTTTATTTTATAGTCTATTTGGGAACAAAATATTCACTATATCAATCCTGTCATTAAATAGCAGACACTTAGTCATGGATACTGTTATCTGCTACTAGAAAAGGAAACTATTAGATAATGATAATGACTAAATATGCTAATTACATGTTCAAATCTGATGGGACACACCTAAATACACTGTATTCAATTCTGATGGGACAAACTTCATACCCACTTTCTACAGACCTGACAAACCAGTTTTACTCCCTTCAATCCTGTCACCAAGCCTTGCACCTGAGACTTGACCATAGATTTTCTGAAACCCTTGATCATGGACCTTCATGGAGACGGAGAGGGAGACACAAAGCAACAGATAATGATGCAGATGATGACAGAGACAGAAGGGAGACTCACACAGGGACAAATAAATAGACAGGGAGTCAGATATATGCAGACAGGGACAGAGATAATGAGACAGGGATTCAGATAGGTGAAGGTTTAGGAATAACACTCTGGGCCTGAAGCAAGTCTACCTTACAGTCATGGGATGTCAGACGTATTATACGGAGACTGGCTTACTATATTCGTACGTCAAAAATATGCAGTGAAATTATTGATCACATACATCCCGATGCCGTAGGCAGATGGATATATTTGATCAATAATTTTACCAAGTATTTTGACATACGAAGATAGTCAGCCCGTTTTCGTATTACTATATACCTAAAAATGGTGATATTTTATCTAGTCACGTGATCACATACCCCGTACGTCACAGTGTGCCGTACGGGTATAAATACGCCATGGGTAGGAGCGGGCAGTATACGCACTTGATACAGCCATAGGTATATAATAAAATTTGCAGTGCATGGGAACACGACCACAAGTAACTCTCTATTTGTTGTTCCTTCAGCATTACAGCTTCTGGCTGCCTTACCTTACAGTCATGCCATAATAGCCCTCACCCCTTCCCCTCCCACAACCACTCCCCATCTACTTGACTGACCAGCTAGCTACACTCAAGAGCCTGTTTCTTCTGGCTCACTGTTCTCCTACCACTTTACAATGCATGTACATTTCAAATCCGATGGGACAGACCTGACTTTAAAGTATTGGAACTCCCATTCCTATTCACTATGCTATTCCTATTGTTATATCTGATAGGACAGACAAGTAAACACAGACCCAGTAAGGAGGTATGGGGTTGGTATGGAAGGGAAGGTATATGACTCTAGTACATCTTGACCCAGACACTCCATATTGGCACCACCTCCCTGCCACACAGGGTTAGGGGCATGGTCTTCTGTTTGTTTTCTTCCCCAGAAAAAAAAATTGAAGCCAAGATAGGGTTAGGGTTAAGGTTAGGGAAAGGGTTAGGGTTAGGGTTAGGGTTAGGGTTAAGGTTTGGGAAAGGGTTAGGAGTAGGGTTAAGGTTAGGGTTAGGATTAGGGTTAGGGTTAGGGTTAGGTCGGGTTAGGGTTAGGGTTAAGGTTTGGGATAGGGTTAGGGTTAGGTCGGGTTAGGGTTAGGGTTAGGGTTAAGGTTTGGGATAGGGTTAGGGTTAGGGATAGGGTTAGGGATAGGGTTAGGGTTAGGGATAGGGATAGGATTAGGGTTAGGGTTAGGGTTAAGGTTAGGGATAGGGTTAGGGTTAGGGTTACAGCTAGGGAAAGGGTTAGGATTATGGTTAGGGTTAGGGTTAAGGTTTGGGATAGGGTTAGGGTTAAGGTTAGGGTTAGGATTAGGGTTAGGATTGGGGTTAGGGTTAAGGTTTGGGATAGGGTTAGGGTTAGGGTTAGGGTTAAGGTTAGGGTTAGGGTTAGGGAAAGGGTTCGGGTTAGGGTTAGGGTTAAGGTTAGGGATAGGGATAGGGTTAGGGTTAGGGTTAAGGTTAGGGATAGGGTTAGGGCTAGGGTTAGGGAAAGGGCTAGGGTTAGGGTTAGGGTTAAGGTTAGGGATAGGGATAGGGCTAGGGTTAAGGTTTGGGATAGGGTTAGGGTTAGGGTTAGGGAAACGGTTAAGATGAGGGTTAGGGTTAAGGTTAGGGATAGGGTTAGGGTTAAGGTTAAGGTTTGGGATAGGGTTAGGGTTAGGGATAGGGTTAGGGTTAGGGTTAGGGTTAAGGTTTGGGATAGGGTTAGGGTTAGGGATAGGGTTAAGGTTTGGGATAGGGTTAGGGTTAAGGTTTGGGATAGGGTTAAGGTTTGGGATAGGGAAAGGGTTAGGGTTAGGGATAGGGTTAGGGTTAAGGTTTGGGATAGGGTTAGGGTTAGGGTTAGGGTTAGGGTTAGGGTTAAGGTTTGGGATAGGGTTAGGGCTGAGTTAGTGATAGGGAAACTGTTAGGGGAATGTATTTTTCTGTTTGTAAGAGGTTTCCCATTTTCGCGCATGAAGGCGTGAAAGCTGTGAAAGCGGGGGTCTGAGTTGCCAAAGGGGCCGAAGTGCCGTAGGGGGCCGAGATGCTGTAGGGGGTCCAAAGGGGCCGAGACATCCGTCCGGTGATGATTCCAAGGGGGCAGTTTTAAATTTCTAAAAATTTTTACCCCCCCGACCCCATCCCGACCCTGTACGCTATAGAACAAAGAAGGAGCATACGCAAAATTTCCGAAAACTTTGACCCCCTACCCCTACCCCCCCTCAGTGCGTACGTACTTTATGGATGGCCTCATACCGAAATGGCTGTAATAGATTGAGGTGCCAATTAAATAAATAGGGCAACTTCCTGAATGTATATATTGTAGGTATCAGTGTCTGTTCTGATTCCTGGACCATAACGATCTAGAGGGAATAAAATGTCTGTAAACCGAAACCGATTTGACAGAATAATCTCGGTTACGTTTTGAGACAGCAGCATTTATCAGGCCCCCGACATTTTCCTCTGTGATGCAATCTTTGATATTAAATTGGACATTTACCTACATCATATAAAATGGTATGATTTCGACAGGATCTGCTTGTAATTTCTCCCCCACCTAGAGGCTTAACCAGACCATAAAATGTCAAGTGAGCGAAAGAGAATATAATGTCTAAAAACTGAAACCGATTCAACCAAATTATTTCTTTCCATTTACCTGCTGCATATACTCATTCTTAAAAACTGAAAAAACTGACAATTTCTTCATAGGATTTAATAGTTTTTAGAATAAGTACACATGTGTTTACAGATAGGGGCATACATACACAATATTGACTGACTTCAGATACAAGCGGCCGTATACTCCGAGGAGCTGACGCGTAGTAATATCCGAGCGTATGCGAGGATATTGCGCAGAGTCAACTCCGAGGAGCATACAATCGCTTTTATCTGAAACCAGTCTATATTGTATTTATTAACCACCTTTTCTTGGCAAGTGGCATGTCGATATCAGTTCATTTTAGTTATGCACTATATTTCTGTACGCACTTTTTTTTCGTATGCACCACCCGGAGCATACAACATATCCGTATGCTCCGGGTATGTCCATACAAATTCCCTATGTGTTTTCTATGGACACTTTGTATTAGGTGGATAATAAATAAATGCACGCAATAGATGTTTGTTTATACAGGGAAAATGGTTAAATGTTTGGCTCTGTTCCTAATACCAACGTCTAAGTGATTGATTACAGTGATTTTGTTTTGTTTACACACTACTTGATACGCCACGTTGCAACTTGCGCTCTCATGTACCTGTTATCCTGTATAAACACCGTCCTCCGCACCCTATACCCCTCCCTCTCTTTTAAACGTACATGTATATGCTTCCTTACACCCACTAAAAACTGCAACGATTGGCTGAACGGTTAGTCGCACCCCACTCTCCCCCCAGATCTTTCGCGGCGCTAGCGCTAGCTTAGTCTCTGCCCCAACCCAAAGCCTGTTCCCTGGGTATCCTCTAAAGACAGGGGGGACCAGCAAAGATCTCAGATTCAAAACAAGGAAACTGTCAAAAGTTATACAAGTCAAATAACTCATATATCATTAGTTAGGAAATATAGGAGTTGTAAAATAGGGTTAACAGACAATCCAGCTGTTTCTAAAACCACTTTATGATGTGAATCTACTGTTGATTAGACTGCCACTTCGAGTGAGCACATGTGTTATGTTGACAAACAAAACCCTGTAACACATGAGGTGCCTTCCAATGAAGAAAGTAATCCCTAAGACTATACTTGATTTGATACAACAAGTATCAGAAATGAGTGTAAATCATTTATCATATAACTAGAACATATATATATACATGTAAACTACAAAATACTGCCCAAAGCACTAAGAATTTAAGATGTTTCAAAAACTGGCGTATGGGCCAGATTTGAGCCCAAACAGGCAGGTTGGGGCAGAGATATAAGCGGTCGCCCACAGGAAGTAGAGCGCAAGTTCTCTGCTGGGAGAGTGGTCGCACCCATGCACCCCATCCACTGCCTGCTCCTTGCCATACAGAGTCGTGACACCTGATACGGTGCACCTTGGCGCAGTCACACCCCCATTCACCTTACTTCTCACAATTAGTCCCACCAAACTACTTTTAAGGTTAGTCCCGCTGATAGTTACTCCCACTGCTACGCCTCCCTGCTGAGAACTATGATCATCAGTGATACATGAGAATGCGTGTAGTGAAAATGTACAGCGCCGCTTAGTCAATCGAGTAGTGTGTAAACAGTACAAAAATCACCGTAATTAATTGTATCAGAGTATGTGGACATTGCAGAATGTGATTGTTATGTTAAGTCTAATAACAGAGCTAACGGTTTGATGATTTTCTGTTCAGAGCTAGCACCTAGTGTTGTTAACCGTGTTGAGTTCCGTGCTTTATCTTAGCTTGGTATAAATAGACAATAATCGATGGTTTTGGGGACAGGCGGTCGTAAACCACGAGAGGTTGACGCGTAGTAATACACGAGCGCCAGCGAGTGTATTACGAGGTCAACCACGAGTGGTTTACAGAGCCGCCTGTCCACAAAATCATCGTTTGTTGCGTTTATTATCCATCGTTTCGAATAAATTATCCCAGTAGTTACCATATCAACGGCTATAACAATAGGAACTATTTCTTGGCTCTATAGCAAAAGGGACTATTTTTCCCATATACCATGGTTTTGAGGCCGTATACCACAGGTTAGAATCCGTATACCACAGTTATGGTATCTGACAGGTTTTATACAATAGGTAGTGGTTTACTGAGTTCCCGTACATTTTCAGTGGGAGCTTTGTATACGATGGATAATAAACGTCCATACTCTGGAGAATAATGACTTTGACTAGAACTTGTTGGTTCCATCTTTGTATCTTAGCCTGGTATAAACGTCCATAGGCTTAGCATTACGAACTAGTTCTCAACGGGCTTGCAAGAACGGTAACGCGTTCTCAACAGGTGATAAAGAGATAAATATTTCCAGGCTAAGATAAAATCAGAAACATATTCGTGCTTGGTCTGAGTCCCTGTTCACCATCTCGTTTGGAGTGTTTCAGAATATTCACTCGGCTATCGCCTCGTTCATATCATTATATACCTATGTCCGAATGTCTATCAAATACTGCCCACTGCTAGGGGTGCAGTAATAATAATGTTCGTGCCCGCTGTGACTGCGACTTTGTATGTCATTAAAATGGCGTTTTTTTTTCACCAATTAAAGGTATATAATAATAAGCAAACGTCCTCACTGTAGACGAAATGGTTCTCGTTCTTGGTCAGTCTTCATTTTCATACTGCCTTCCGCCTATGGCGTCAGGCAGTATGAAATCGACGACTGACCTCGAACAGGAACCGTTTCGTCTACAGTAAGGACGTTTCCTAATATTACTGCACACTCAAAACTCGATGGCGAACGAGGACACAGACCAAACACTCATCAGTTTCCTTCTTAGTGTTTACGCATTACTTCTACTCTCAAGAGAAGGAACAGATAGAGTTTCCGTAAGAGACGGAATAGCACAGGGCTCGTAAATTGTCTGATCACTGAAGTGCAGTGACAGCTAGCGCAGCAAGATCCTTGGTTTCAACAAGATGAAAGGTTCCGAGGTGATATTAAGTAACCTCCAATGCGTTGCCTCCCCTTCTGCACCTGTTATCACTATTTTAAATGTTTTTTGCTGCCCAGCCCTCTCCTTCACATAAATATTCCTATAGCTCTTTACTATACTCTAGACCTACTTTACATACAGTTCCCTATAGCCCTTTACTACATGCTCCACCTACTTTACATACAGTTCCCTATACCCCTCTACTACACTCTACACCTACTTTACATACAGTTCCCTATACCCCTCTACTACACTCTACACCTACTTTACATACAGTTCCCTATACCCCTCTACTACACTCTACACCTACTTTACATACAGTTCCCTATACCCCTCTACTACGCTCTACACCTACTTTACATACAGTTCCCTATAGCCCTTTACTACACTCTACACCTACTTTACATACAGTTCCCTATAGCCCTTTACTACATGCTCCACCTACTTTACATACAGTTCCCTATAGCCCTTTACTACACTCTACACCTACTTTACATACAGTCCCCTATAGCCCTTAACTACATGCTCCACCTACTTTATATACAGTTCCCTATAGCCCTTTACTACATGCTACACCTACTTTACATACAGTTCCCTATAGCCCTTTACAACATGCTCCACCTACTTTACATACAGTTCCCTATACCCCTCTACTACACTCTACACCTACTTTACATACAGTTCCCTATACCCCTCTACTACGCTCTACACCTACTTTACATACAGTTCCCTATACCCCTCTACTACGCTCTACACCTACTTTACATACAGTTCCCTATACCCCTCTATTACACTCTACACCTACTTTACATACAGTCCCCTATACCCCTATACTACACTACACCTACTTTACATACAGTTCCCTATACCCCTCTACTACACTATACACCTACTTTACATACAGTCCCTTCTACCCCTCTACTACACTCTACACCTACTTTACATACAGTTCCCTACACCCCTCTACTACACTCTACACCTACTTTACATACAGTTCCCTATACCCCTCCACTACACTCTACACCTACTTTACATACAGTTCCCTATACCCCTCTACTACACTCTACCCCTACTTTACATACAGTTCCCTATACCCCTCTACTACACTCTACACCTACTTTACATACAGTTCCCTATACCCCTCTATTACACTCTACACCTACTTTACATACAGTTCCCTATACCCCTCTACTACACTCTACACCTACTTTACATACAGTTCCCTATATCCCTCTACTACACTCTACACCTACTTTACATACAGTTCCCTATTCCCCTCTACTACACTCTACACCTACTTTACATACAGTTCCCTATTCCCCTCTACTACACTCTGCACCTACGTATATGTCGTATCTCCTATGTTGCAAAACGTAACCGTGCAGTGTCGGGTTTATGTTTTGGTGCGACGCCTCAGGAAGCATCGCGACAATTAGAAAAAAGCGATTATTCAAACCTAGCCAGATTTAGCAAGACAAACAAAAAGGAACTAATCTCGCTACATCTTGTATGTTGGTGGAATCAGCACTTAAAACTCTCAAAAGGACGTGTCTAAGCGCGGCAAAATGGCGCTTTAAAACGCACATATTAAATAGTGCCTATAAGAGTGTTCTACTCTGACGGATAAAGCCGAGGTATCATATATCTCCGTTCTAGGGCAGATTGTGATGTTATTTCCGTGAGATTTGAGAACATTACTTCCCTGTAGAATTTCTTATTCAAGTTGTGATGACAAAAGCGCTGACAGTACTGGGCAGTGTGTGGGTGTGGGTGTCCACCAACCACGACAAGGCTACGACAAGAGCCGATAAGAAAGTTCCTATGGGCGCCTTGTCGTGAGAAGGGGGGCTTTACAACAGCGTTGTCAGGGTGTGTCGGGAAGTGTACGCTCCACCAAAATTTCCTATCGTAGACCTCTGTGACACACTCTCGACACGCAATGACACTCCTCTACAAGGGTCCATTCGTGGGATAAAATTGAACATGTTTGATATTGTCGTAGCCTTGTCAGAAGGAGATATTGTCGCAGCCTTGTTGTAGACTCTCTTCGGGAACTGGGGTCCACCAACCATGACAAGGCCTCCAATCGTAGGCCAATCGTGGCCCTTGTCGGGAAGCCATTGTCGTAGCCATGTTGTGGTTGGTGGACGCCCCCCTCTAAGGCAGGCATCCACCAACCATGACAAAGCTATGACAATGGCTTTCTGACAAGGTCCACGACAGGCTTACGATTGGAAGGCTTGTTGTAGCCTTGTCGTGGTTGGTGGACCCCAGTTCCCGACAAGAGTCTACGACAAGACCACGACAGGCTGCGACTGAAAGCTTGTCGGGGGTCTTCCGACAAGCTTACGCCAAATTGAACATGTTCAATTTTTTCTGCAACTGGACTTTTGTCGAGGAGTGTCATTGCGTGTTGCGAGCGTGTCACAGAGGTCTACGATAGGAAATTTTGGTGGAGCGTGCACTTCCCGACACCCTCCGACAACGCTGTCGTAAAGCCCCCGTTCTTACCACAAGGCTGCGACAAGCGGCGATTGGAACTTTCTTGTCGCCGCTTGTCGCAGCCTGGTCGTAGTTGGTGGACGCTCCCACTTAAGCCCTCGTTCTTACCACAAGGCTGCGACAAGCGGCGATTGGAACTTTCTTGTCGCCGCTTGTGGCAGCCTTGTCGTGGTTGGTGGACGCCCCCCTTTAAACTGCTGGGTCAGGTCGGCCTCAGAGACACAGTGGTGGAGGGGGAAGTGGTTGGCTTTCCTTTCTTACGTCTTTTTTCATTGAGAAGGTTGAAAGAAATGATATAGAAGAAACATATGAAAGTTTAGGGTCAAAGCTCGTATCTCATCCAGTTTGAATGGCGTAGTAATTCACAAGGCGAAGCCACGAGAATTACGATTCAAATGAGATGGGAACGAGCTCTGACCATAAACCTGAATGGGTTTCCGAATTTATCTCAACCTGCACATTGAGTAATTGGCTAACATTTGTGACATAATCCCCCATTGAGTTTTTTTTTATAAATACTCTATGCGCGTTGGATACGAGTTCCCAATGTTAAGTCTATGGGGAAAAGATACCAGGGTGAGATGGAATCAAAGATGCAGATAGTTTGGATAAATTGCAGATATCTAACATTTCAAGATATGTAGTTATTATCGAATTTCAAGATTTATAGTCATTATGAAATTTGAAGATTTTTCATTCTTATGAAACTTCGCAGTATTTACAAATCATCTGCATCCGGCTATACCTTAACCGGACCCGTTTCAACGCCTGCAACACTCCACCACCAGGGGGACGCTGAAGGGTGCCCCCAGACCAACCAAATATGGCTTTTTGATTTTCACAAAGCAATTGAGTCTCCTAAAAGGCATATCCTACAATTCACAGGGGCGCCACCTGGTGATTTTCAAATAATGTCAATTTTTGGTCAAAACTGGTTTCTTAAGATTCATTCTAATTCTATTTGAGTAATTCTAACAGTTTGTCCAGTTTATTAAATATTTATAGGTAAAACAGACCAATTCAGATTTGCTTGATTTACATAGGAGATGTACTGAAAATATGGTTTTCTTCAATTCTTTCAAAAACAAGGACGGTGACCTATGGTTTTCAAAACCTAAATGAGTAGTACTATACATGTACTATATTCTGTGAAAGTTTGAGGAAAATTACATGGGTTTTACGATGTGAAAAAATACTTTTTAGAATTTCTATATATTCTAATATAAAACTATCATAATATTGATCTATAAATCAAAAACTAGCACAGGTGACCCCCGATTTTTAAGTTAGATATGTGATCTACAACACTTAGAGATCATCATATTGCATTTTCAGAAAATTGACATGGGTTTTAATTTTCAAGCCAAATTGTCCGATATGCCCTTAACTGATCTATCTATATACACTCCACATTTCTGAGCATGTTTTATTGCTGGGTCTCACACTGTCCAGTTGTTTTGCCTCTAGATTTTATTGGTGATTTTTCATCTGGGCCTGACTTGCATCCATGGTGTTATAATGACACAGTGTGGTGATTTCTACCTGCCCTGCTCCACTGAGCAGCCTTTCTCCACCTCTCTCCTTAATCCCACAAGAAAAGGGCACTTAGACCGTGTACACACGTGGGGACGGGAGGTCTACGACACGATTATCTCAACATGACGGGGTGGGGGGTTAGTTCAGTGGTTAGGACACTCGACTTGTAACCCTAAGGTTGCAGGGCTTCGTGTGTCCGAGTCCCACCCCTACCAGTGGTAGATTTACTGCTATATCAAAGGCCAATCCTTCTCATACCATGTCTATGTGGTGTGGGAAGTAAAAGAACTCTCACCTCGGTAAATGTGTAGGGATGAGATTTCTACCTGAATTTATTTCATAGATTCGATCACCACCCTCGTGGTGTTAAAGAACCTGGTAAGGACCTCTAATGGCTGACTGGACGTTAAATCAAACCAAACAAACAAATCCTAACATTAATCCTGCCATGCGATCCTTGCAGTGTATTTATTATCCAGTCGTTGCCATCCTTAAGCAGGAGTCATATGGTGAGATACATGTACCTCACAGGGTGTATGTCTAAGACAAATCCTGCTGAGATTCATGTACCTCACAGGGTGTTTGAGACAACTCCTGCTGAGATTCATGTACCTCATAGCGTGTGTTCCTCTATGTGAACCCAATTCGCCATTGTACCTTGAGAATGGCAAAAGCATCATGCCAGAAGAGAATTGTCTGAAACTAGTGGAAAGCTGCCAATGTGCGCCTGTCCCAGGTACAATAGTTCCTTCCTGTGAATCCCTCTTTAAGACACCCTGCGAGAGTGTCTTTTACAGGGTTCGTACAGAGCCTGGAAAACCTGGAAAAGCCTGGAATTATGCGTTTTTGCTTCCCAGGCCTGGAAAAGCCTGGAATTCCCACAAAGAGCCTGGAAAAACCTGGGAAAGCCTGGAAAATTTAGTTTTGCATGTTTTTAGTCTATCAAATTCTGGACTTTATTAGCTTTATTAACTACAGTACCTGACTGCCCATGAAATTTCAGTGACTTGGATTGAATAGGTCCAAAAATCATTTATTTGATCTTGTATAGCAAATTGCTAATAATATAACATAGATTTGATTATTTGTTTTCATATATAAAAGTGGCAAAAAAGGGAAGAATTTTGAAGATATCTATCCCACACCAATGAAATTCCACAGATAGTAAAGAAGATAAAGAAAATGGTAACTAAATTTGGGGAAGAATCAGACATGGTTTTAAAAACAGTGACCAGTTGTGCCTGGAAAACAATTATTAGAGCCTGGAAAAGCCTGGAAAAAGCCTGGAATTTTATTGGGCCGTCTATGTACGAACCCTGCTTTCAGTCGCATCAGGGACCTGTTTCAGTAGTCTTGTGACATTACGCCTAGACAGACCTCAACAGCGGCACCAACAGTGCAAGCAACAGCGAAAAAAGACTAGCAAATATCTGAAGATCGAAGTGGCCAATCTTCTTCATATTTGGAACGATTATAGATTATATATATCCCCTACTCATTTTAAAGTGCCATTGCTTAATTCCTACGAGAAGTGAGTGAAACTCCGTGTGTCATCGACTGCAATCTTATGATCTGTCTGTATGGTGTCACAGACGCCATCTAGACATGTCACGAAACTACTGAAACAGGTCCCTGATCTTCATCCAATTCTGAAAGCACCTGGGTGTATTTCTAAGACAAAGATACTGAATCAACGGCTTCTATTAAGATTTAAATCTTAAAACATTAAATTTACTTATTTAGAATCAGAATGAGTAACAAAGAACCAGCTTTTACTGCTAATTGAAAATATTAAAAAATCACCAAGTGGTGTCAGCGTAAATTGTAGGATATGCCATTAAAATAAAAGAGTGTAAATATGGGATACTGATCTCAGATAGCAGTAAAGTATGCAGCAGCCACACAACGTTCATATCGTCAATAAATGTAATAAGAATTGAGCCACATGTTCAGTAACTGGAGCCATAATTCATAATTCCAGACATACATATTACGACATGACGACAGTGGACATAATATAAGTCTGAATCGTAACTCCACCATTTTGTTCCGCGCCAAATCGATCCAGGTTCCAGGGTGCCTCGCTGAAAGGAGAACAACAAACGTTAACACATGTAAATCAAGTGAGGACAATAAACTTAAACATATGTAAATCCTGTCTGAGAACTAACATAAACACATGTAAACAATAAACATAAACACACGTAAATCTGGTCTGAAAACAATGCACATAAACACTCGTAAATCTGGTCTGAGAACCAACGTAAACACCCGTAAATCCAGTTTGAGAACAATAAACGTAAACACACGGAAATCCAGTCTGAGAAAAATAAATGTAAACACACGGAAATCTGGTCTGAGAACAATAAGCGTAAACACACGTAAATCTGGTCTGAGAAAAATAAACGTAAACGCACATAAATCTGGTCTGAGAACAATAAACATAAACACACATAAATCTGGTCTAAGAACAATAAACGTAAACACACGAAAATCTGGTCGAAGAACAATGGAAATGAACACTTGTAAATCCGGTCTGACAACAAAAAACGTAAACACTCATAAATCCGGTCTGAGAAAAATAAACGTAAACACACGGAAATCTGGTCTGAGAACAATAAAGGTAAACACACGGAAATTCAGTCTGAGAACAATGAACGAAAACGCAAGTATATCCAGTCTCAGAACAATAAACGTAAACACACGGAAATCAGTTCTGAGAAAAATAAACGTAAACACACGAAAATCCAGTCTGAGAACAAAAAGCGTAAACATACGGAAATCCAGTCTGAGAACAATAAGCGTAAACATACGGAAATCAGGTCATACGGCCATAGGTATATAATAATAAGCTGCCCTGAGTGATTTGCCAGTAACCAGTATGTTACTCTTCAAGCAGAGGTCCTAGAGTAGCTTCTACTGGGCATGTACCAAATAAATTAGCTTGGAGAGTTATAATGATTCCCAGAATAGTGCCAGAATCCTGGTATTCTCAGGCTTGGGTTTGCACTACAATTAGAACAGCCGATCAAGAAATTCCTTTCTCCAATCAGTGCCTCGGGAACTGGCAAATGGGAACCGTGCTCTGTTAGACCCTTACAGACCGTAACACTTAGGTGGTGCGGTCTGTATACAGACTACCCCAACCCAAAGCTGGTTCCCCGGGTATCCACTAAAGACAGGGGGGACCAGCCAACATTTCAAATTCAAAACAAGGCAACTGTAAAAAGTTATAAAATGCAAATAATTCACATAGCATGAGTTGGGAAATATGTAAATTGTTAAATGAGCTTCACAGACAATCCAGCTATTTCTCTTTCAGATTTAAACCACTTTATACTGTAACAACAATACTGTGAATCTACAGTTAATTAGAATTCCCCTTCGAGTGAGCACATGTGTATGTTGACAAACTAAACAAATTTTACCACTGTAAAAGGGTATCCCTAAGGCTATGTGTGATTTGACATAACAAATAACAGGAATGAATGTAAATCATTTACCATGTAATATGTGCAAGTAGAACACAAAATACTGCCCAAAGCGCTAAGAAATTAAAGGCATATCGGACAATTTGCCTTGAAAATTAAAACCCATGTCAATTTTCTAAAAATTTTAAATGATGATCTCCAAGTGTTGTGGAACATTTATCTAACTTAAATTTCGGGGGTCACCGTGCTAGTTTTTGATTTAGAGATCAATATTATGATGATTTTATATAAGAATATATAGAAATTCTAAACAGTTTTTTTTTCACACAGTAAAACCCATGTCATTATCCTAGAATTTTCGCAGAATATAGCAGATGTATAGTACTACTTATTTATGTTTTAATATTCATAGGTCACCATGCTTGTTTTTGAAAGAATTGAAGAAAACCATTTTTCAGTGGATTTCCTATGTAAATCAAACAAATGCAGATTGCTTTATTTTACCTATTGAGATTGGATAAACTGGACAAAATGTCATATTTACTCATGTAGAATTAAAATGAATCCAAAGAAACCAGTTTTGAGTAATAATTGACATTATTTAAAAATCACAAGGTGGCGCCACTGTGAATTGTAGGATATGCCTTTAAGATATTTGAAAAATTGGCGGATGGGACAGATTTTGTCCCAAACAGGCACGCTGGGGCAGAAATACTATCGGCCACAGGATGTCGAGCACAGGATCTCTGCTAGGAGAGTGTCTCTTCTCCCATCTATGGGGAATCTCTCGGTTCTACGTCGTAATCATTACCTCCAGGTCTAAATGACAGGTCAGGAAAATCTCAACCAATAGATCGGAAACCATTCCAAGAAAATACCCAAAATAAAGCCAAGAAAACACATGTTTTTACGCACCTAGAATTTACCGATCTAATTGCGATCAAGAATAACCTTGACCTTTAGTCTAGATCTATAGCCACGAGGATGCCGCGTGGTTTATTGGGTCGCACGTGACCTATGACGTGGCCTGTGACGTAGTCTATGACGCGGCGCTCTGACGCAGGCAGTTTTCGCGCGCTTTTCTTTAAAGGTGCGACAGAAGTCGTCTGCTTGGAGGTTTTTACTGGGACGTGGTCTGAATTGTTAAACTTGAACGAGAAATTAGTATTTCCTGCTGCTGCTTGTGGTGGTAGACATTTCTCAGTCGGCGACAAATCGTCAGGTTTTGTGCTGATAGAAAGAATTGGTTGGCCTTAAAAAGAGATTGACTTAAACGCCATCTAGATAGATACACAATATTGACTGGTTTTGTGTACGAGTGACCGTAATCTCCGAGTAGTTGACGCGTAGTAATATCCGAGCGACAAGGTGCGGAAAACGGTGTACGAGCCTTAGAAAGAGACTGGACTTTACTGTCATCTCGATTATTATCCTACCTCTAATATAAAAGCCCATAGGCTTAACATTGAGTTTCCGTATGCCAGGCTGACTGGCATACAGAGTTTTATATGCCACTAGTGGCATACAGCATTGTTATCACGTAATATTCCAAAATCGAGGAGATAGGGTAGGATAAAATCAAAACCTGATTCGTTTTAA
Source organism: Alentia gelatinosa (assembly GCA_950022655.1). Lineage (NCBI taxonomy): Eukaryota > Metazoa > Annelida > Polychaeta > Phyllodocida > Polynoidae > Alentia > Alentia gelatinosa. The sequence continues at coordinate 138,398,602 of OX465580.1, read as the reverse complement.
TCTTGGCCACCGCATGCCACTCCTGGAGTTTTGGCTCCGGACTTCACTCGGCTTCGCCTTATGAAGTCACTTTGCCATACTCCAGTCCTGGAATACGGTGGCCAAGATTAAACCTCATCCAGTTTTACGATAATACTCTCAATGAGATACTAATACTGGGCCATCCATAAAGTACGTACACACTGAGGGGGGGGGGGGGGGGTAGGGGGGGGGTCAGATATTTCAGAAATTTTGCGTCTTTCTTCTATTGCGTTCAAAATCAAAAGGGGTGGGTGGTGGTAAAACATTTCAGAAATTCTGCGTACCTACTTTATGGATGGCCCTACGTATTCAGGTAAACAGAATTATTAGAAATACACCAAAGCCACGCTTAAGGGAAACCCTCAGTAAGGGACACCCCGCGTTACAGGACAATTTGATTGAAACGGAAACCCCCCCCCCCCCTCTACTAGTGTTTATTTCAACCCCGTATAAAGGGACGCATCGCATGAGGGGGCTACCCTGCGTTACCGGACATACCCGCATGAGGGGACACCCCGTGTTACTGGACATTTTGCTGTGAACGGACACAGTTTTTTTCAGTACGTTACTATATACCCATGCCGTAATATACTGTAAATACACACCATTTCGGCATATGACGTAAAAATACTGTACGGACTGCTGGTCCGTACACTAAAATACGGACCACCTTGCCATACACGCTTATTAACATATCGGTTGTTAAAAATTAAATTAATGATTTAAAAATTTTTTTTTGGTATATAGTAAATATATAAGGTTCAACCATGCTTGTACAAGTCATAGAACTCGATGATAATTTACGGTTTGTACGGAACACGGCATAAACGCCTCGGTCCGTACAAACTGGAAATTACTATCTCGTTCTGTGACTTTTACAGCATGGTCAGGAGTTGGTCTGTATAACATCTAACGGCACGGTAGGCTATACATGACTTTTATGACATAGCCAGAAGAGGTCAGTAAGTATAATTACAATATGCACAGGTGTAAAGTAGCTCAATTTATCTTAAATTGTGCATTCACTGAATAATTATCTAATGAAAGTCCTGTGCTGAATACTGGCCTGAAACAACTTTTTTTTTACGGAAATAAAACCCATCTGGCTGTAACGGAGGAGTTCCGCCTCGAAGAGAATTAAGCCACAAAGCTTGCAGAAATAAATGCAAAAAAAATCCGAGTAGAAATCCCTGCATATCATATATATTTTACTGTTTACAAATTTCACCGTTTCTGGTGGTTTTACAGTTTGGTATTGTACAAGATGGGGCCATGCATAAACTATGCACGCAAAAGTGTAAGCCCGCATCCCACCCTCCACCCTGTACAGATTAGATTAATGAGGGGGCGTAGCCTTTATACCGATGTTGGATGCGAATTTTTACACAGACCCTTCACTTTACGGCCTGACAAGCACACTGTTGTAGACTCATCAGGTTTTGTCGGGGCGGCATCGTAAAGTGCCATGTGTAGTTGCCTATGTATACTGATAATAGATCGGGAATCTTTTGCACTGACCAAACAGACAAGACTAGATCAAATAAACAGAGTGTTGTAAACTTATCTGGTCACATCGGGGGAACAGCGCAAAGTGCCGTGTATAATCACCTTTACGTTGATGATAGATGGGAATTTTTACAAAGACCCTGCACAACAAGGCCAGACCCGACAAGGTTAGGATGAATTGTGTTAGCTTGCTCAGCTGGATTGGTCTGGTGAAAAAGTAACCTTCTGAGTGATAATAGGGTCACATAGACAGGGATAAAGACACAACCAGATCTTACAAGATTTAGGACAATCTAGCAAGACATAGCTGGGTACCGTGAGACAAAGCCCAACCTGCCATCACTCTGCTGGAATCAGCACTTCAACGACAGGGAATCTTTTACCGAACCTACACGACACAACACAACCCGACAAGCAGATTGTAGTACACAAGTTGGGTCACACTGTGGCAGTTTCAGACTGGCCACGGTGGCGTCGTCACAGCCTGTGGGTTTAATAGATCGTCTCAGTTGTGTTTTTTTAACTTACTCTCCCCTCCCTGCTGTGCTCAATGTTTTACCACGAGACATGCATGGCTGATCTACACACAAACCTACACGACTCAACCTGACAAGCATATTGTTGTACACTGCTTGGCTCACATTATATACACACACATATATATGTATATATATATACATGATGTTCTTTTACTATTCACAAATTTCACCGTTTCTGGTGGTTCTACAGTTTGGTATTGTACATTGCTCCAACAGTGCTATATAAAAACAGTCACAAGTAGTCGATGACTAAACCTCACAATATGGGGCCATGCATAAACTATGCACGCAAAAGTGTAAGCCCGCATCCCACCCTCCACCCTGTACAAATTAGATTAATGAGGGGGCGTAGCAAAGTCGCCTTTATACCGATGTTGGATAGGAATTTTTACACGGACCCTTCATTACACGGCCTGACAAGCACACTGTTGTAGACTCATCAGGTTTTGTCGGGGCGGCATCGTAAAGTGCCATGTGTAGTTGCCTATGTATACTGATAATAGATCGGGAATCTTCTGACTGACCAAACAAACAAGACTAGATCAAATAAACAGAGTATTGCAAACTTATCTGGTCACATCGGGTGAACATTGCAAAGTGCCGTGTATAATCACCTTTATGTTGATGATAGATGGAGATTTTTACACCGACCCTGCACGACAAGACCAGACCCGACAAGGTTAGGATGAATTGTGTTAGCTTGCTCAGCTGGATTGCTCTGGTGAAAAAGTAACCTTCTGAGTGATAATAGGGGTCACATAGACAACGATAAAGACACAACCATTTCTTACAAAATTTAGGACAATCTAGCAAGACATAGCTGGGTACTGTGAGACAATGCCCAACCTGCCATCACTCTGGTGGAATCAGCACTTCAACGACAGGGAATCTTTTACTGAACCTACACGACAAGACTCAACCCGACAAGCAGATTGTAGTACACAAGTTGGGTCACACTTTGGTGGTTTGAGACTGGCCACGGTGGCGTCGTCACAGCCTGTGGGTTTAATAGATCGTCTCAGTTGTGTTTTTTTAACTTACTCTCCCCTCCCTGCTGTGCTTAATGTTTTACTGTGCTACGTGCCTGTCTGATCTACATAGAAACCTACACGACTCAACCTGCCGAGCATATTGTTGTACACTCGTCGTTGCATTATATATATATGATGTTCTTTTACTATTCACAAATTTCACCATTTCTGCTGGTTTTACAGTTTGGTATTGTACACTGCTCCAACAGTGCTATATAAAAACAGTTACAAGTAGTCGATGACTAAACATCACAATATGAGGCCACGCATAAACTATGTACGCAAAAGTGTTTACCTGCATCCTACCTTCCACCCTGTACAGATTAGATTAAAAAGGGACATAGCAAAGTTGCCTTTATGCTGATGATGAACAGAGATTTTGGCACTGACCCTACACAACCAAGCCTGACAAGCAGACTGTTGTAACTTGGGCAGATCGCGTCAGGTCATCATGTTTATGTGCCGTTTATAATCGCCTTTATGCTGATGATATATGGGTTTGTTTACACCGATCCTGCATAGTAAACTGCCATGTTTAATTACCATATATGCTGATGCTAGACGGGGATTTTGACACAGACTCTACACAACCCAGCCTGACTAGCAGACTGTTGGAGCTTGGGCAGATCGCGTCAGGTCATCATGTTTATGTGCCGTTTATAATCGCCTTTATGCTGATGATATATGGGTTTGTTTACACCGATCCTACATAGTAAACTGCCATGTTTAATTACCATATATGCTGATGCTACACGGGGATTTTGACACGGACTCTACACAACCCAGCCTGACTAGCAGACTGTTGTAACTTGGGCAGATCGCGTCAGGTCATCATGTTTATGTGCCGTTTATAATCGCCTTTATGCTGATGATATATGGGTTTGTTTACACCGATCCTACATGACAAGACCTGACAAGTCTGGTTGCCCTGGGTTAGCATAGTAAAGTGCCATGTTTAATTACCCATATGCTGATGCTAGACAGGGATTTTTGCACTGACCCTTCACAACCCAGCCTAACTAGCAGACTGGTCTTGGTGGGTTGGCATAGTAAATTGCAGTGTATGATTGTCTTATGCTGATGATAGGGTTTGCTGGGGTGGACAGCAATTACCAATCTGTTCACCCTCTTGGTCGCCTGGCCTCCTCGTGGTGCAGACCGGATATGCTTGCAAGCATAACAAAAGCGACCAGGGTGGGGAGTTAGCTCAGTGGTAAAGAGCACTGGACTGTGGTCCTAAGGTTTTCAGACTTGGTTGATTGAAGTCCCACTGCAGCCACTTTTCTCCTTCAACTCCAGCAGTGGTAGATTTACTGCTATATCAAAGGCCAATCCTTCTCATGCCATGTCTATGTGGTGTGGGAAGTGAAAGAACTCTTACCTCGGTGAATGTCTAGGGGTGAGATTCCTACCTGAATTCATCACATGGATTCGATCACCACCCTCGTGGTGTAAAAGAACCTTGAGAAAGTCTGGTAAGGACCTATAATGGTTGACTGGACGATAAATCCAACCAAACAAACAAACCAAACAATGCTGATGCTAGACGGGGATGTCTTACACTGACCCAACACAACATAACCAGACCCAAGCAACAGACTGTTGAAGACTGATCTGGTAACTTCAGATGAAGCAGGTGTTCCACCAGGACCAACAATCTAAGCTGATGCTAGCCCATCTGTTGACTGGCAAGGTTAGGTTAAATCATGTGAGTATACTGAGCTGGATTGCCCTGGTGCACTAGTACCCTTTGGGCGATAATAGGGGTCACACAGACAAGGATAAAGACACAACCAAATCTTACAAGATTTAGGACGATCTAGCAAGATACAGTCAGGTATGGCGAGACACTGCCCGACGCGCCAGTCAAAGAGATCATGCTAGTGGAATCAGCACTTAATAGACGGGGAATGTATTAGCGATGCGACACAATGTGACCTGACAATAAGATTGTTGTACACTGGTCGGGTTGCATGTTGGCAGTGTGCGACCGGCCACGATGGTGTTGTCATGGCCTGTCGGTTTGATTGCTCGTCTCAGTTGTGTTTTTTAACTTACTCCCACTATCCCTGCTGTGTTTATGTTTTACCGTACTACGTGCCTGGCCGATTTACACATGACCATACAGGACTCAACCTGACAAGCAGATTGTTGTACACTGGTCGGGTCGCGTTGCGGCGGTATGATACCGGCCACGGTGGTGTCGTCACAACCTTTTGGTTTGATAGCTCCTCTGAGTTGTATCTTATATCTTACTCCCTCCATCCCTGCTGTCTTTATGTTTTACCGCGCTGATTAACAAATGACCCCACATGAAAAGATCCTGACAAGCAGACTGTTGTACACTGGTCGGGTCGCGTTGAGGCAGTGTTAAACCGGCCACGGTGGTGTCGTCATGGCCTGTGGGTTTGATAGCTTGGCTCAGTTGTTTTTAGAAGTACTCACCTCTTGCTGCTGTCTTTATGTTTTGCCATTCTATGTGCCCAGCTGATTTACACATGACCCTACATGATAAGACTCAACCTGACAAGTAGACTGTTGTACACTGTCGGTTCGCATTGTGTTGGTTTCAGATTGGCCGTGGGTTCAATAGATCATCTCAGTTGTGTTTTATGACTGACTCCCCCCTTCCCTGCTCTGCTTATATTTTACCTCGCTATCCCCGGCTGATCTACACACGACCATACAAGACTCAACCCGACAGGCAGATTGTTGTATACTGGTCGGGTCACATCGTTGCAATGTGAGACCGGCCACGGTGAAGTCGTTATGGCCTGTGGGTTTCATAACTTACTCCTCCACTCCTGTGTTCATGTTTTATCATGCTATGTACGCGGCTGATTTAGTCACTCCCCTGCATGATTCAAACCTGACAAGCAAACTATTGCACACTCGACGGGTCGTGTTGTGGCGGTCTGATACTGGCCACAGCCTTTGGGTTTGATAACTTGTCTCAGTTGTGTTTTGTATCTTACTCCCCCCATCCCTGCTCTGCTTATGTTTGTGCTAAATGCCGGCTGATTTACACACGACCCTACATGACAAGACTTAACCTGACAAGCAGATTGTATACTGGTCAGGTCACGTCGTGGCGATGTCAGATGGGCCACAGTGGCATCTTCACAGCCCGTGGGTTTAATAGATCGTCTCAGTTGTGTTTTATAAGTACTCCCCTCTCCCTGCTCTCTTTATGTTTTACCGCGCTACGTGCCTGGCCGATTTACACACAACCCCACACGACTCAACCTGACAAGCAGATTGTTGTACACTGGTCGGGTCGCGTTGCGGCAGTATGATACTGGCCACGATCGCGTCGTCACGGCCTCTGGGTTTGATAGCTGGTCTCAGTTGTTTTTATAAGTACTTCCCTCTCACTGCTGTCTTAATGTTTTAGCGGCTATGTGCCCAGCTGATATATATATCTACATGATAAGAGTCCTGATGAGCAGACTGTTGTACACTGTCCGGTTCGCATTGTGGCAGTGTCAGATGGGCGACAGTGGCATCTTAACTGCCTGTGGGTTTGATAGCTCATCTCAGTTGTGTTTTATAAGTCCTCTCCTCTCCCTACTGTCTGGCCAGTTTACACACAACCCCACACGACTCAACCTGACAAGCAGACTGTTGTACACTGGTCTGGGACCTGTTTCAGTAGTTTCGTGACATGTCTAGATGGCGTCTGTGACACCATACGGACAGATCACAAGATTGCAGTCGATGACACACAAAGTTTCACTCACTTCTCGTAGGAATTAAGCAATGACACTTTAACATGAGTAGGGGATACATATAATCTATAATCGTTCCAAATATGAAGAAGATTGGCCACTTCGATCTTCTGATATTTGCTAGTCTTTTTCCGCTGTTGCTTGCACTGTTGGTGCCGCTGTTGATGTCTGTCTAGACCTAATGTCACGAGACTACTGAAACAAGTCCCAGGTCGCATTGTGGTGGTATGGTACTGGCCACGGTCGTATTGTCACTGCCTGTGGGTTTGATAGCCCGTCTCAGTTGTGTTTTATAACTTAGTCCCCTCTCCCTGCTCTGCTTATGTTTGTGCTACATGCCGGCCGATTTACACATGACCCTACATGACAAGACTTAACCTGACAAGCAGATAGTATACTGGTCAGGTCACGTCGTGGCGATGTCAGATGGGCCATGGTGGCATCTTCACAGCCCGTGGGTTTAATAGATCGTCTCAGTTGTGTTTTATAAGTACTTCCCTCTCGTTGCTATCTTTATGTTTTACATACGTGCCTGGCTGATTTGCACACGACCCTACAGGACTCAACCAGACAAGCAGATTGTTGTACACTGGTCGGGTCGCGTGGTGGCGGTATGAAGTGGGCCACAGTGGTGTCGTCACAGCCTCTTAGTTTGATAGCTCGTCCAGTTGTATCTTATATCTTACTCCCCCCTTCTCTGCTGTCTTTATGTTTTACCGTGCTGATTAACAAATGACCTTACATAACAAGATCACGACAAGCAGATTGTTGTACACTGGTCGGGTCGGGTTGCGTTGTGGCGGTATGATACCAGCCATGGTAGTATCGTCACAGCCCGTGGGTTTGATAGCTTGGCTCAGTTGTTTTTAGAAGTACTCCCCTCTCCCTGCTGTCTTTATGTTTTCCCGCTGTACGTGCCTGGCCGATTTACACACAACCCTACACGACTCAACCTGACAAGCAGATTGTTGTACACTGGTCGGGTCGCATTGTGGCGGTATGATACCGGCCACGGTGGTGTCGTCACAACCTTTTGGTTTGATAGCTCCTCTGAGTTGTATCTTATATCTTACTCCCTCCATCCCTGCTGTCTTTATGTTTTACCGCGCTGATTAACAAATGACCCCACATGAAAAGATCCTGACAAGCAGACTGTTGTACACTGGTCGGGTCGCGTTGAGGCAGTGTTAAACCGGCCACGGTGGTGTCGTCATGGCCTGTGGGTTTGATAGCTTGGCTCAGTTGTTTTTAGAAGTACTCACCTCTTGCTGCTGTCTTTATGTTTTGCCATTCTATGTGCCCAGCTGATTTACACATGACCCTACATGATAAGACTCAACCTGACAAGTAGACTGTTGTACACTGTCGGTTCGCATTGTGTTGGTTTCAGATTGGCCGTGGGTTCAATAGATCATCTCAGTTGTGTTTTATAACTGACTCCCCCCTTCCCTGCTCTGCTTATATTTTACCTCGCTATGCCCGGCTGATCTACACACGACCATACAGGACTCAACCCGACAAGCAGATTGTTGTATACTGGTCGGGTCACATCGTGGCAATGTGAGACCGGCCACGGTGGAGTCGTTATGCCTGTGGGTTTTATAACTTACTCCTCCACTCCTGTGTTCATGTTTTATCACGCTATGTACGCGGCTGATTTAGTCACTCCCCTGCATGATTCAAACCTGACAAGCAAACTATTGCACACTCGACGGGTCGTGTTGTGGCGGTCTGATACTGGCCACAGCCTTTGGGTTTGATAACTTGTCTCAGTTATGTTTTGTATCTTACTCCCCCCATCCCTGCTCTGCTTATGTTTGTGCTACATGCCGGCTGATTTACACACGACCCTACATGACAAGACTTAACCTGACAAGCAGATTGTATACTGGTCAGGTCACGTCGTGGCGATGTCAGATGGGCCACAGTGGCATCTTCACAGCCCATAGGTTTAAGAGATTGTCTCAGTTGTGTTTTATAAGTACTCCCCTCTCCCTGCTCTCTTTATGTTTTACCGCGCTACGTGCCTGGCCGATTTACACACAACCCCACACGACTCAACCTGACAAGCAGATTGTTGTACACTGGTCGGGTCGCGTTGCGGCAGTATGATACTGGCCACGATCGCGTCGTCACGGCCTCTGGGTTTGATAGCTGGTCTCAGTTGTTTTTATAAGTACTCCCCTCTCCCTGCTGTCTTAATGTTTTAGCGGCTATGTGCCCAGCTGATATATATATGACTCTACATGATAAGAGTCCTGATGAGCAGACTGTTGTACACTGTCCGGTTCGCATTGTGGCAGTGTCAGATGGGCGACAGTGGCATCTTAACCGCCTGTGGGTTTGATAGCTCATCTCAGTTGTGTTTTATAAGTACTCTCCCCTCCCTACTGTCTGGCCGGTTTACACACAACCCCGCACGACTCAACCTGACAAGCAGACTGTTGTACCCTTGTCTGGGACCTGTTTCAGTAGTTTCGTGACATGTCTAGATGGCGTCTGTGACACTATACGGACAGATCACAAGATTGCAGTCGATGACACACGAAGTTTCACTCACTTCTCGTAGGAATTAAGCAATGACACTTTAACATGAGTAGGGGATACATATAATCTATAATCGTTCCAAATATGAAGAAGATTGGCCACTTCGATCTTCTGATATTTGCTAGTCTTTTTCCGCTGTTGCTTGCACTGTTGGTGCTGCTGTTGATGTCTGTCTAGATGGGCCAGATCATCTCAGTTGTGTTTTATAAGTACTCCCCTCTCCGTGCTATCTTTATGTTTTGCCGCACTTCATGCCTGGCTGATCCACGCACGAACCTGCCCGACGCCCCACGACGCAGTAACGACGCGCTCGGGTCGCTATCTGGGTCACGGAGACGCGCTGACCGGGTTGTGGGAACTCGGGCTCAGGTTCACTGACCAGCAGCAGGGACCAGCAGTGTGCACGCCGGAACCAGCCTGAGTCGTGTGCAGCCAGGCGGAACGGACACGGTCTGCTGACCGCCCCACCGCCGTAATAACACCGCCAAGACAGAACACTGGCCACCAGAGCAAGCGCTACCTTCACTATGAGAGCTCTGCTGCAGATTATCAAAGCGGGCGTCCACCAACCATGACAAGGCTACGACAATGGCTTCCCGACAGGGTCCGACAGGCCACGACAGGCTGCGAAATGAAGCTTGTCGGGGGCCTGTCGGGGCCTTCCAACAAGGTTACGACAAAATCGAACATGTTTGATTTTGCCACGACTGGACCCTTGTCGTGGAGGGTTGTGGTTTCCTCGATATCACTGTCGTAGTGTATAGGGACCATGGATGCTTTTTTACGGGAACCAGCAACGTCTACGACACGCCCCGACACCACGATTCATACCAACCATCAGCTCAGTGAGAGTTGGGATTAAAATTTCGATGTCTTATACCTATGAGACATCGACATACCCACTATTCCCGATTACACTTCCTGCTTTTATGAGAGCGTGCTTGCACGCGCTAAATACATCATCTAGAAATTATAGGGGTACAAAGTATCCCTTCACTATCCGTATGCTATTCACTGTGATATTGAGAACAGAGCAGGGAGCCAGTGTCTCAGGGTCTTAGAGGCGTGCCCAGCTGACCATGACCAATCACTCAAGACCAAAATACCTCAAGACCCATGGGTGCATGATGTGTTTGGATCCTAGATAGGCAGTTGCCGAAATGGCAAGTTGACTGGGTGCAAGTGGGTTATAGAAAACTATCCATAGGCTAAATCTAACTCAAACCTTTTAATTGTTATTTATTTTGATTGCACGCTCATTCATCTATGATGAACATACTATTAGCTCCTAGTAATCTCATAAATGACCCGGTCTGAGATCAAATAGAGCAGACGGGAGCCGGACCGACTGGGCCCCGTCCGGGGATAAGTCTATATAGGCAACAATGCAAAGTTTAATAGCTTCTGTTCTAATCAAGATATCAGAAAACGGTTTTCAGATCTATAATCACTTATGTTATCCCTACAAATCGATATTAAGCACTCGTAAATCGGACTGGAGGTTCGGTATTATCTATATTTAAACAGCCTGCTCAGAATCAGGAACAGTTTGTGATTGTGCGTACATCGAAATCTTAAGGTCGTGGAGAGTTGGTCATATCTGACATGGTAGTAATGCCTAACGCGTCGGGAAAGGTGATGAAATCGGGTCAGTGAAGTGCAAACATCGACCCGATTGACGCAGATTGTCACAGACCCGACGGATCCATCGGGCAACTGTAGAAACGGGCACAGCCATCGGGTCGGTGTCTTATAGGCTTTAGCCTGTTTAAAAAAAAAAATTCTATTTCACAAAAACAGACATCACAATCACCCTACCGTGGGAGTTCTTCCTTGCATGGTCTGAAAACATTGAAACATAACAGAGTATAACTAGGAGCAAATAGTATGTTCATCATAGATGAATGAGCGTGCAATTATAGATGAATAACAATTAAAAGGTTTGGGTTAGATTTAGTCTATGAATAGTTTTCTGTAACCCACTTGCACCAAGTCAACTTGCTATTTCTGCAACTGCCTATCTAGGATTCAAACAGATCAAGCACCAGTGGGTCTTGAGATATTTCAGTCTTGAGTGATTGGTCATGGTAAGCTGGGCTCGCCTCTAAGACACTGGCTCCCTGCTCTGTTCTCACTATCACAGTGGACAGCATGCAGATAGTAAAGCGATAGTTTTCTGGAAGCACACTGAAAGTTCAATGTGACCACTTTAACCTCTAGATGATGTATTTAGCGCGTGCAAGCATGCTCTAATAACATGACAGACAGGACAATACTATATAGTTGCTCATGTGCCTGGATATGAACCCAAATATGGATATTGACATAAGATAGTATTATTTCACAACCATTATTACTTATATCTGCACACATGGGGAAGAGTTGCCAGGGGCCCGTTTAATAACCTAGGATCATACATAAAGACCCTTTTCTATCTATACGTCATAGAGACACAGGGACGATCTGGGTCTACTTTATTCAACACTTATGGACGAACTTATGGTCGGCTAATACTGTCTTAGTGAGCGGAATAGATGAATATCCCTAGATAGATAACCCTTGTACAAGTTACAGAAAAGGGTCCTAGATTATTAAACAGGCCCCTTCCCACATAAGCTTGGAAGCCTGACCCATGTTGACCTGAAAGCCTGGCCAATTTTAGCTTAAAAGCCTGGCCCACTCAAGCCTGGAAGCCTGGCCCATGTAAGCCTGGAAGCCTAGCTCATGTAAGCCTGGAAGCCTAGCCCATGTAAGCCTGGAAAGCCTAGCCCATGTAAGCCCGGAAGCCTGACCCATGTAAGCCTGGAAAGCCTGGCCCACTTTGGCCTGGAAGCCTGGCCCATGGAAGCCTGGAAGCCTGGCCCATGCACTCATATATATTAGTAGCCTCTAAGCCTAGCCCATGTACTCATTTATTATATACCCATGCACGAATCTAACGCCTATACTGTATAGAAGTAATTTTCAGATACCATATGTACCTGCCGAAATTCAGTGTACATGTACAGGGTACGCGAAACAGGAAGCAGTTATAGCTTGTTCCCGATCGTATATTTCACACACAAGCCAGTGAAAAAATATGTAAGGCAACCTTTAAGTATCGACCATGCTTGATACAGTTAGCTTTCAAACTATAAATAAACCGTTGACGTCACAACGTCGTCAAGGGGAATGATAACAATGCGCTGGTTATGGATATATCCCAATCTTTCTCGTACTAGAACAGTTGGCAACAAGCTATATACGACTCACTCGCCCAGTATATGCTTTGCCCCAAGCCTTATAAAACTAAGACAAAGAATGTGTATGGAGATCGGCAAGTTGGTAAATATCTAACTAATTCCATCGATTTGAGGGTATAAAATAAAAAGAATACAGTCTAGGCTTCGATGGACATTGTTTTGTACTTAGTCCTTGGCCTGATTTTACGGCCTTTGCTCTTCGAGCTAAGGACGTAAAATCAGGCCAAGGACCACGTACAAAACAACGTCCACGAAGCCTAAGCCAGTATTCTCTAAATATTAGTAACCTGGAAGCCTGGCCCATGTACTCATATATTAGTAGGCTGGAAGCCTGGCCCATGTACTCATATATTAGTAGGCTGGAAGCCTGGCCCATGTACTCATATATTAGTAGTCTGGCAGCCTGACCTATGTACTCACATATTAGGCCATCTAACTACACATTGTTTCTGGGATTGCTGGTTCGTTTGCAAATTCATGAGGTTTCTATGGGGTTTTCATTCCATAATTCAAATAAGTTGTCACCATTAGTTTTGGCATCAAACAACAGAGCAGATCTCATATATTCTTGTGTCAAAGTCTTGAGTCATTTAAGAGGTCGATATTAGTGGATTTTGTATTGTCAGTGTAAATAAGTTATTTGGGGGATCTCATGAGGGAGAGAGGTTAGTTTTTCAAAGCCTAAGGTCAATCTATACCAGCCCATATTATTTGGACTGGGAACCAGTCTATAACATTGACCAAATCTCCCAGGCTGAGATTCTGTATGATCAGATGGTGTGCTGTGAGAGTGAATGGTATTTAAGAGAAACTAGTTAACCTAATTGGGACGGCTTATCGTACCGCGTTACTCTCGGTAAAATCATCGCATGAGCTCTACGAGCTCATGCGATAATTTTACCGAGAGTAACAAGAAACCTTAGAAACTCACCTAAATACGTCGATGTCGAAGTGATAAACAAAGTCGCCGGGGGGGGGGGGGGGGGGGGGAGGGGGCGGAATTTACTTTCTGCTATGAATGTGTGCTGGAATATTCATAGCCGCGATTTCGTAAAATAAAATTCAAACTCTTAGAAAATTCTATTCTTTGCAACTATTAGTCTCATAAAATTATTTATTAATTTTCTGTCTACTATTTGTGTTCGGATATTGATTATTTATAATATATCTACGTATTTTACTAGATTGAGTTTTCAAAGTATGGTGGTATGGCGCCATACCGGCACAGTATGGTGGTACGGCTCAACTACCACTTGGACAGCAGAGGTTGGTATTTGGAGTATTTTAAGGCACAGGTGTATAGTATAGATAGACTGCGTCTCTCTTAGAATAAAAAATGGGACAGGTAGAGGTAATTTTAAGCGACCTTGAGCTGATTTCTTTTTACTTGCGATGGTTTTTTTTTGGTTGGTTTTACATATTGTCAACCATTACAAGTCCTTTTCAGACTTTCTCAAGGTTGAGCCTTCCTTCCCTGCTTTTACACCATAGGGGTGGTGATCCAATCTATGAGATGAAATTAGGTAGAAATCTCACCCCAACACATTTGCTGAGATAAGAGTTCCTTTTACCTCCCACGCCACACAGGCATATACAAGTTCCTATGTCCGTATCTCCATACTGCCCTCTCCTACCCATGTCGTTTTGATCATTATATACCTGTGACCATATCGCCTACGTATACCGCCCGCTCCTACCCATGTCATATTTATCATTATATACCTGTGACCATATCGCCTACGTATACTGCCCACTCCTACCCATGTCATATTTATCATTATATACCTGTGGCTGTATCTCCTATGTATACCGCCTGCTCCTACCCATGTCATACTCATCACTATATACCTGTGGCCATATCTCCTACATATACCGCCCACTCCTACCCATGTCATATTTATCATTATATACCTGTGGGCGAATGTCCTACGTATACCGCCCGCTCCTACCCATGTCATATTTATCATTATATACCTGTGGGCGTATCTCCTATGTATACCGCCCACTCCTACCCATGTTACACTCGTCACTATATACCTGTGGCCATATCGCCTATGTATACCGCCCGCTCCTACCCATGTCATACTCATCACTATATACCTGTGGCCATATCTCCTACGTATACCGCCCACTCCTACCCATGTTATATTTATCATTATATACCTGTGACCATATCGCCTACGTATACTGCCCGCTCCTACCCATGTCATATTTATTATTATATACCTGTGGCTGTATCTCCTATGTATACCACCCACTGCTACCCATGTCATATTTATCATTATATACCTGTGGCTGTATCTCCTATGTACACCGCCCGCTCCTACCCATGTCATATTTATCATTATATACCTGTGGCCGTATCTCCTACGTATGCAACCCTCTCCTAGCCATGTCGTATTTATGGCCGTTGTACTGCCCCCCGTATACACCCATCTGAACAGCAGAATTTAGATTTAAATCAGGAGTATTGTCATTTTGTGAGATTAACTTTTGTGAGATACAGTTCTGAGATTAACTTTCTAAATGTACGTATTATTACCCACAATGCACCGGGAACGTATCTTATTAATTAACCTACGAGATTTTTTTTTTTTAATTTCCAGTGCCTCTCGACATATGTCAGGTTTTTCACGCACTCGTTCAAGGTACTTGCTGCCATTATTGCCTAATATGAGCTGTTATTATATACACGAGAATGACTGGTTTTGTGTACGAGTGGCTGTAATCACTGAGTTGTTGACGCGTAGTAATAATATCTGGGCGATTAGCGAGGAGTTGCTGACATGTCATTATCTCCGGATTGCTGATTCCAGGTGCTCTACAATAGGCCTTTTTCCATAGGCCTGTGTCGCACGTTATCTACGTGACTAGTTACGTGGTTACGCAATGCATGCAGCCAAACATACCCCTGGCAACGTATACTTTAGCATTGGATCACTGAATGTATGAAAGTAATACATTTATAATACCCAAGTATATCATTCCCATAGAAATAAAAGTGATTGCATTGTATTCTATGGTATTACAGCTCTGATTTGATGTGTCATACATGCATATCAACTCAATAATACTTCAGATATAGTTTAGATAAGACAGGTATACTCAAATTGTATACAAAATAATACATTGGCATGCCTAGCTATAATATGCTTATCTTTCTCCAAGTTAAAACCAAGATAATTATCAACTACAAAGTTTAGACAGGTCAGACTCGTTGATACAATACCCTATTTTGTTACAGCAATTTAATCTGCCAAAAAACAACACTCCTGCAATCACACCGACCGTTCACACTTCAGGTGTGATTGCTGTTTGTCTCTATATGGATACTGCCAGACTCGCGTTGTTTGTCCGAGCGGCCGCGTAACGAGACAATGGGCCGTTAGACGGCGCTGAACGGCAACACCTGTATTTCCTATGGAGACTCCGTATCAGGTGGATAATAAAAATTAGTCTAGAGGATACTATCGTGGAGATTACGGGTAGGCGTAATCTCCTAGGAAAATGCGGAAAGAAAAGACCATGAAACATCGCATGCAAAATCTGCATGGAGTGTCCCTCCCCCATAAATGCCATATAAGGAATATAGAAGGCATAGATTGACCCAGCAACCAATAAAGCCTGATGCCCATCTACCGATTCCGGGTTGAGCGATTAGTTCCCAAATCGTATAGGAGTCGGTGAACTTGTCGCAGGCAAATTATGTAACCCTTCTCTCGACCGGCGGACATTGAGGAGATGGGGTGGTGGATATTAGTCCTAAGCAAATCGGTCTACTAATCGTTGGCTCGCAGTGTGATTTTCATTTATTTTAATTATTTTTCGCCGTGTGATTTTTATCTATTTTATTGTATATTTCCCATGTGATTTTCATTTTTTTAAATTATTTTTCGCCGTGTGATTTTTATTTATTTTATTATATATTTCCCATATGATTTTCATTTAATTTAATTATTTTTCGCCGTGTGATATTTATTTTATTTGTCCCCCCGTGTGATTCTTGTTATTTCCTTCACGGCAGTGATGGCCGGCCGCTGGCGCTGCACGCTCCCCGCTGACGCCACTAAGCACCGCCGCGTGTTCTAAGTGGCATTTTTAAAATTAGATCTAAAACGCAGTTTAACGCCGGGCCCAGATTCACGCCGTTCTGCCGAGTCTCTCTGATCAGCCGCCGATTATTTACCGCGATCGGCGACCTCCGACGGATTATCTGACACTCCCGACGCAGAATCGGGCAACTGGAACGAGGAATTGTGGGAAATAATCGCCGATTGTTTCGGAGATTGTAAATCGTCCTTCCATTGGCTAGTCACTGAACATCAAATTGGGAACCGCCGATGGATTGTTTGTGAATTCCGACAGTTTATTTCACTCCAGTATTGTTCTCCATAGGCTTAACGTTGGGAATCCATACTCCACGACCGTGAAGGTACTGTACCCGATACTCAATGGCTGATTAGGTGATTTATTTCATCCATTAATATTAGGAAACGTCCTTACTGTGGACGAAACTGTTCCTGTTCGAGGTCAGTCTTCTATTTCATACGTTTGCTTATTATTACATACCTTAAATTGATGAAAAAACAACATTTTGATGACTTATTAAGTCACACTCACAGCAGGCACGAACATTATTATTATTGCACCCCTAGCAGCGGGCAGTATTTCATACAAGTTCACACACAGGTATATAATAATAATGTTATGTACGGGGTGAGACAAAATCAGAAAACCACTCGATGAAAATAGCTTGGCCTGTACTTTGCCTCGTTTGACCTTAAAGTAATTCACTCAGGTTCGCTACATGAATTACTCTTCGGTCAAACTCGGTGGAGTTACTTTTCATCTCGTGAGTTTCCTCCTAAGAATTCAGGAGCCAGTTTGTGAACTGGTCGCCGATTGTTTTAACAAAGAATACGTCATGAGCCACCAGTCACCGACCAACAGAACCTAACGTTTAACTTCATTGGTGATTCTCAAGGCTTCAGCCTAAAATTCAATCAGTATGGACGTGTGGAATGCAGTAGAAACAAGGCATCCACTGCACCCTCAGCCAGTATTTGATACCGACGTACTGTCGACTTTTAAGAGGGCTCAAATATTTGGTGCAGTTTATGTCGGTCAGTGATAAATTGTGCCGTTTATGTCGGTCAATGATAATCTCTGCCATTTATATCGGCCAATGATAAACTCTGCCGTTTATATCGGCCAATGATAAACTCTACCGTTTATATCGGCCAATGATAAACTCTACCGTTTATATCGGCCAATGATAAACTCTACCATTTATATCGGCCAATGATAAACCCTACCGTTTATGTCGGCCAATGATAAACTCTACCGTTTATATCTGCCAATGATAAACTCTGGTGTTTATGTCAGCCAATGAAAAACTCTGGTGTTTATATCAGCCAATGATAATTTGTGCCGTTTATGTCGGCCAATAATAAACTCTACCGTTTATATCAGCCAATGATAAACCCTAGCGTTTATGTCGGCCAATGATAAACTCTACCGTTTATATCGACCAATGATAAACTCTTCTGTTTATATCGGCTAATGATAAACTCTGCTGTTTGTGTCGACCAATGATAAACCCTACCGTTTATATCGGCCAATGATAAACTCTACTATTTATATCGACCAATGATAAACTCTACCGTTTATATCGGCCAATGATAAACTCTGGTGTTTATGTCGGCCAATGATAAACTCTACCGTTTATATCGGCCAATGATAAACCTTGCCGTTTATATCGGCCAATGATAAACTCTACCGTTTATATCGGCCAATGATAAACTCTGCTGTTTATATCGGCCAATGATAAACTCTACCGTTTATGTCGGCCAATGATAAGCCCTACCGTTTATATCGGCCAATGATAAACCTTGCCGTTTTAGTGACATTTTGATATTCTATAGGAAGAACCTATTTATAATAGGTACGATTTTGAAGATTCATAGATGGAATATATCTTGTACGAGGTGAGATTTTGAGGTGCCATAGAAAGAATATATGTTGTGTGATATTGAGGTTCCGTAGAAGAAAACAGGACGTATGAGGTAAATTTTGAGGTTTCTTATGAAGAATTTTATATTCTTAAGCCCATAAGACATTTTCCACAGATTCTCACCGATCCGATCACAGATTATAATCGGGAACAATAATGTCGCTGTCATATACCCTCAACGACGCTTGCCGATCATACCTCTCCACTTTATGACCTTGTACTGTAACCTGATTGAGATCAAACTTTCAAAGAGCCATGGGCCGCGGGTGTGGATTCATAGAAAATAATTTAAAGTTTGATAACTTTTGATCCGATTAAGATATTGGGAAACGGTCTAGGGGACAGGTAGCATCGCTGTTCAAACGGCCTTCTCAGAATCGGGAACAGTCGGTAAAGTGCATACAGTGACAGGATTCTGACTGACCTGACGGATTCGTCGGGCAAAGGTGTGATTGGGCACAATGGTCGTTTCGCTGTCTTATAGGCTTAGTAGGTAATATTTCTGTAGAAAGAACAAATATGGTATACTAGGTAAGATTTCAGAACTGCATAGGAAGAACATATGATGCACGAGGTAAGATTACTTGATTCCAGAGAAAGAACATTATTTTGTATTAGGTGAAATTTCTGGGTTCCATAGGTGGAAGTGACTATATCGGATATGAACATAAATTCAGATGTGAAAACACCCTCTCTCCCGTATTACCAGGTAAGATTTTTAAGGTTCCGTAGAAAGAACATATGAAGACAGAAGTGATGTTTTAAGTATTATCTCACCCCTGGAATAAATGTCCGTAGGCTTAACATTGGGAACTCGTTCTCCATGCCCCTACAAGTATTGCAGTCCGTTCTCCATGGTCTATATATCCTGTGTGTCGTTCATTCTTTTAGTGTGTACAGGGGTGAGATAAATACAGAAAGCAACTCACTTTGGTCAAATAAGTCATTCATCAACTCGTTTGAATGCTATGTGATTTTCACTCGGCTGTCGCCTCGTTCATATCACTTCACATCAAACTCGTGGAGAATGACGCCTTTGACCAAAACTTGTTGGTTTCTTCTTTAGGGTTTTGATGTTCTTCAGAAAGAAGATATGTCTTTCAGATAAAATATTTCGGTTCCGTAGAAAAAAAAATGTTATAAGTAAGATTATGCAGTTCTGTAGAAAAAAATATGATGTTATGAGTAAAATCTTGAGGTTCGGTAGAAAGAAGGTATACCGTTTAAATAATATTTTGAAGTTCCGTAGAAAGAATAATATGATGTTATAAGTAAGATTTTTAGGTTCTTTAGAAAGAACATACGCCGTTCAAGTAAACATTTTTCAGGTTCTGTAGAAAGAATAATATACTAGGTAAGATTTCGATGTTTCATAGAGATTACATAGTTGTACGTAGGTAAGATTTTGATATTCCATTAAAAAAACATAATTGTACTAGGTAAGATTTTTGGGTTCCATAGGAAAAACCGATCATATCAGATATGAAAATAAATTCTCAGATAAAAAATCCAACCTCTCCCGGATGCCAGAGAGTGTGCGCGCGCAACCGGATGCTGCCAATGCAATAATTCACAAAATCAAAAAAAAACCGTCGCGCGTTTACAGCGACAAAATAGAAAATAGACGCCCGTGCAATTAGACCATAAACTGCGACGACCGCTGTTGATACAATGACCTTTAATTATCATCGGGACTGTATTTGTAAATCCCGTTTTCTCGCTGCTCACATTTAGATATCCTTGACATTGCGTAACCTTTGAGTGCGCATGCGTGAATTTGCTCCTCACTGATGTAGAAAACGTTGACCTTCATTATTGGCGCAGTCATCTGGCGGTTGTCAGGTTATACCTGCAGAGATTATTCCGCGATAATTATCCCGGAGATATTTTTTTTAATCGAGGGTCATGAGTTGATCTATTTGTGTCGGTTTAGACTTGGACTGGTCTTAATTCCGCCAGCAAACCACTGAGCCATGCAGAATCAGACTTTATCTGATTAAGTCCATAAGATAGCGACATTTTCCACAGATTCTCACCGATTCGATCACCGATTATAATCGGGAACAAGAATGTCGCTGTCTAAAGCCCATAAGACAGCGACATTTTCCACAGATTCTCAACGATCCGATCACCGATTATAATCGGGAACAAGAATGTCGCTGTCTAAAGCCCATAAGACAGCGACATTTTCCACAGATTCTCAACGATCCGATCACCGATTATAATCGGGAACAAGAATGTCGCTGTCTAAAGGGGGGCGTCCACCAACCACGACAAGGCTACGACAATGGCTTTCCGACAAGGTCCATGACAGGCCTACGATTGGAAGCCTTGTCGTAGCCTTGTCGTGGTTGGTGGACCCCAGTTCCCGACAAGAGTCAACGACATGGCCATGACAGGCTGTGACTAGAAGCTTGTCGGGGGCCTGTCGGGGGCCTTCCGACAAGGCTACGACAATATCGAACATGTTCGATTTTTGCTACGACTGGACCTTTGTCGTGGAGTGTTGTGGTTTCCTCAATATCACTGTTGTAGTGTGTCGGAACCATGGGCGCGTTTTTTACGGCAACCAGCAACGTCTACGACACGCCCCGACACCGCTGTCCCGACACTGCTCTTCTCACGACAAGGCTGCGACAAGGCTGCGATTGGAACTTTCATGTCGGCACTTGTCGTAGCCTTGTCGTGGTTGGTGGACACCCCCCTTTAAGCCCATAAGACAGCGACATTTTCCACAGATTCTCACCGATCCGATCACCGATTATAATCGGGAACAAGAATGTCGCTGTCTTATACCCTCAACGACGCTTGCCGATCATACCTCTCCACTTGATGACCATGTACAGCAACCCGATTGAGATCAAAGAAAGCCGCCGGGAGCCGAGCCGGGTGAGCCACGGGCCGCTGGTGTGGATTCATAGAAATTAATTCAAAAGTTTAATAGCTTTGGAATAGATTAAGATATTCAGAATCATCATCGCCTCTGTCTCCCCTACAAATATAAGGCTATATAAGATATAAGGCACTTGTAAATCGGACTGGAGTGCGGCGGGGGGGGGGGGGGGGGTAGGTAGCATAGCTGTTCAAACGGCCTACTCAAAATCGGAAAAAGTTGGTGAAGTGGGTACAGCGACACGATTAAGGTCGGGCAGAGTCGGTCATTACCCCAAGGCAAGTAATGCCCAACCTAATCAAATTCGGGTCGTGAAATGCGTACAGCGACCCGATTCTGACCGACAGATTCAACCCTCGAATCTGTAGATGGGCATCCGGCTTTAACATTGTGATCATCTGAGACATAGAGGGGTGGTTTTAAGCCGGATGCCCATCTACCGATTTAGGGTTGAACGATTAGTTCCCAAATCGTATAGGAATCGGTCACCTTGTCGCAGGCAAATTACATAACCCCTCGCTCGACCGGCGGCCCTATAGGAGAGGGGGTGGAGGGTATTAGTCCTGAGGAAATCAGTCTACACCTACCGACATATATACGCACACTGATAAAATCGGTGTATGGTCCACTGATCGCTGGGGGAGGGCAAAAACCACAACTTGTCGGCGACAAAAGGACGTCTGAAGGAGGTGGTTCACTAATCGTTGGGTAGCCTTGCCTAGCTGTCCTACATCTACCGACTCCGTTAGGATACCTCACCTGAGACAAATTACCCTCCGTTTGTCGCCGACAAACGTACATAAATGTTCCGAAATCGGTAGATGGGCATTGGGCTTTAGGTGCGTGTGACCCTAGCATGCTCAAATATGTGTGACCTGTGTGATATGTTATTTTAATTGCCCTGTTTATACTATCTTTAAAAATCAGTGCCCAGTCTAGCATGTAGTCAGTCTGGTTTGGCTTCTCTTTGATCATAGATCATGTGTGGATCCCCAATTATCGCTCTTTTTTATAATTTTTATTTATCTCTTTCACCTTCATAAGGTGATTTGCAAAGGGATAGTCGCACAACTATAATACAAAATCTGACAGAGTTTTTAATATGTTCCAACCAAGTAAATTACAAGTAGATAATAACTAATAATCACTACCTTTGCAGAGTATCATGTGATAATAAACATAGACAATAATCGATGGTTTTGTGGACAGGCGGCCGTAAACCACGAGAGGTTGACGCGTAGTAATACACAAGCGCTAGCGAGTGTATTACGAGGTCAACCGCGAGTTGTTTACAGAGCCGCAAAATCATCGTTTGTTGCATTTATTATCCATCTTTGCGAGTAAATTTAACCCAGTAATTGCAATTTTAAAAGGCATAACAATAGGGACTATTGCTTTGCTCTATAGCAAAAGGGACTACTTTTCCCGTATACCATGGTTTTGAGGCCGTATACCACAGGTTAGAATCCGTATACCACAGTTATGGTATCTGACAGTTTTTATATGTGTCATGGTTTACTGAGTCCCCATACACTGAGTCCCCATACATTTTCAATGGGGGCTTTGTATACCATGGATAATAAATATTCCGACAGTTCTTAGACAGGTCTGGAGTTCAGAAAAATGAAAAATATCGCTCTAGTGGGATACACTTGACAAATGACTTTATCTGTTAATGTAGAAGTTATTTAAACGGGCAGGGTAAGATAAATTCTAAACCAAACGAGAGTTAGTTGTGTTATTGTTCATCGCACTCTGGCAAGATCGCGTATTACTGCTCTTGGTTTCGCCTCGTGCAGTAATACGCGATCTTGCCGGACTGCAATAAACAACAACACGACTAACTCTTGTTTGGTTTCTCCATAGTATTTTTATTGGTCGCATGACGACATCAATCTTTAAACATTGGTTACTCACTTTACCGCAATTTTCCAACAGAGATGATGTCTGCTGTCACTGTAATCATCTGTCAACTTGTTGTTATCATTTAAGTCTTTTTCCTAATTACACCACACCACATAGACATGGTATGAAAAGGATTGGCCTTTGCTCTAGCAGTAAATCTACCACTGCTGAGGATGAAGGAGAAAGGTGGCTGTACACCACACCACATAGACATGGTATGAGAAGGCCTGGTCTTTGATATAGCAGTAAATCTACCACTGCTGGGGATGAAGGAGAAAGGTGGCTGTACACCACACCACATAGACATGGTATGAGAAGGACTGGTCTTTGATATAGCAGTAAATCTACCACTGTTGGGGGTGAAGGAGAAAGGTGGCTGCACACCACACCACATAGACATGGTGTGAGAAGGACCGGTCTTTGATATAGCAGTAAATCTACCACTGCTGGGAGGTGAAGCGGAAAGGTGGCTGTACACCACACCAAATAGACATGGTGTGAGAAGGACTGGTCTTTGATGTAGCAGTAAATCTACCACTGCTGGGGTTGAAGGGGAATGGTGGCTGTACACCACACCACATAGACATGGTATGAGAAGGATTGGCCTTTGATATAGCAGTATATCTACCACTACTGGGGATGAAGGAGAAAGGTGGCTGTACACCACACCACATAGACATGGTATGAGAAGGACTGGTCTTTGATGTAGCAGTAAATCTACCACTGTTGGGGGTGAAGGAGAAAGGTGGCTGTACACCACATCACATAGACATGGTATGAGAAGGACTGGTCTTTGATATAGCAGTAAATCTACCACTGCTGGGAGGTGAAGCGGAAAGGTGGCTGTACACCACACCAAATAGACATGGTGTGAGAAGGACTGGTCTTTGATGTAGCAGTAAATCTACCACTGCTGGGGTTGAAGGGGAATGGTGGCTGTACACCACACCACATAGACATGGTATGAGAAGGATTGGCCTTTGATATAGCAGTAAATCTACCACTGCTGGGGGTGAAGGAGAAAGGTCGCTGTACACCACACCACAGAGACATGGTATGAGAAGGACTGGCCTTTGATATAACAGTAAGTCTACCACTGCTTGGAATGAAGGAGAAAGGTGGTTGTACACCACACCACATAGACATGGTATGAGAAGGACTGGCCTTTGATATAACAGTAAGTCTACCACTGCTTGGAATGAAGGAGAAAGGTGGCTGCGCACCATACCACATAGAGAAAGGTGGCTTGGCCCACAAGCTTGTTATTTTTAGTCCAGTGCCGTAGATAAATGGTAAGCTTTTACCTGACTTCTGCAGTTTATACTTGTCTGAACAAGCTTCGGAGTTAAATGCCTTCTCCTAGACAAGATATTCATACTTATCTCTTGTCCTAGATACCATATATTTTATTCCTAATTATATGCAATTTGAGGTGTACTTTGCATTCTATTTATGAATAGAACATGTATAGAACACTTATTCCTGTTGTCAGTGGTGCATATAGTTCCTGGGATTACTTTCTTGTGTTGAAAACACGCATTGCAGAGTGGCATCAACTTCAAGATCCCACCGTGGGAGATCTCAGCTGAACGAAAACCAGCTTGAATGTGAAAAACTCATTATCTCATTTTATTATCCATCGTATACAAAGCCCCCATTAAAAATGCATAGGGACTCAGTAAACCATGACCCATTGTATACAACCTGTCAGATACCATAACTGTGGTATACGGATTCACACCTGTGGTATACGGCCTCAACACCATGGTATACGGGAAAAAATAGTCCCTTTTGCTATAGAGCAAAGAAATAGTCCTTATTGTTATACCTTTTGATATGGCAATCACTGGGTTTAATTTATTCGAAAATATGGATAATAAATACAATAAACGATGATTTTGTGGACAGGCGGCTCTGTAAACCACTCGAGGTTGACGTCGTAATACACTTGCTAGCGCTCGTGTATTACTACGCGTCAACCTCTCGTGGTTTACGGCCGCCTGTCCACAAAACCATCGATTATTGTCTATTTATTCTACATCAAGAGAATAATACATGCTAATACATGCTAATATCAAGAGAATACATGTGTAATATGAGATAGTAATAGATGAATATTACGAGGTAATCTTATAAAATAAACATGATGTGATAACGATTTAGATGAATATTAAATGATTATTCTAGAAGGTGAGGATTGTATTTTCGTACGTGCATACTGTGGCAGTAAGGAGATTACCGTCCATGCGCACTGTGGCAGTAAGGAGATTACCATACATGCACACTGTGGCAGTAAGGAGATTATCATACATGCACACTGTGGCAGTAAGGATATTACCGTCCATGCATACTGTGGCAGTAAGGAGATTACCATACATGCACACTGTGGCAGTGAGGAGATTACCGTCCATGCATACTGTGGCAGTAAGGATATTACCGTACATTCACACTGTGGCAGTGAGGAGATTACCGTCCATGCATACTGTGGCAGTAAGGAGATTACCGTACATGCATACTGTGGCAGTAAGGAGATTACCGTACATGCACACTGTGGCAGTAAGGAGATTACCGTACATGCACACTGTGGCAGTAAGGATATTACCGTACATTCACACTGTGGCAGTAAGGAGATTACCGTACATGCACACTGTGGCAGTAAGGAGATTACCATACCTGCACACTGTGGCAGTAAGGAGATTACCGTCCATGCATACTGTGGCAGTAAGGAGATTACCGTACATGCACACTGTGGCAGTCAGGAGATTACCGTCCATGCATACTGTGGCAGTAAGGAGATTACCGTACATGCACACTGTGGCAGTAAGGAGATTACCGTACATGCACACTGTGGCAGTAAGGAGATTACCGTCCATGCATACTGTGGCAGTAAGGAGATTACCGTACATTCACACTGTGGCAGTAAGGAGATTACCGTACATGCACACTGTGGCAGTAAGGAGATTACCGTCCATGCACACTGTGGCAGTAAGGAGATTACCATACATGCCCACTGTGGCAGTAAGGACATTATCATACATGCACACTGTGGCAGTAAGGACATTATCATACATGCACACTGTGGCAGTAAGGATATTACCGTCCATGCACACTGTGGCAGTAAGGAGATTACCGTCCATGCACACTGTGGTGTCAAAGCGATTACCGTATATGCATACGGTGGTAGTAAAGAGATTACCGTACATATACACTGTGGTGGTAAGGCGATTACCGTACAGCGTATATGACGAATGGCCGATGGCCGTTCCTGAGGATGATAATTATAATACGCAGTGTTCTTTGCCAGCAGGACGACCTGGGTCCGTATAACCCTGTCAGCAGATACGACACACACATATACATACTGCCCGGGCAGGATGACCCGGGTCCGTATAACCCTGTCAGCAGATACGACACACATATATACATACTGCCCGGGCAGGATGACCCGGGTCCGTATAACCCTGTCAGCAGATACGACACACACATATACATACTGCCTGGGCAGGATGACCCGGGTCCGTATAGCCCTGTCAGCAGATACGACACACATATATACATACTGCCCGGGCAGGATGCCCGGGTCCGTATAGCCCTGTCAGTAGATACGAGACACACATATACATACTGCCTGGGCAGGATACGACACACATATACATACCGCCCGGGCAGGATGACCCGGGTCCGTATAGCCCTGTCAGCAGATACGACACACATATATACATACCGCCCGGGCAGGATGACTGGGGTCCGTATAACCCTGTCAGCAGATACGACACACATATATACATACTGCCCGGGCAGGATACGACACACATATATACGTACCGCCCGGGCAGGATGACCCGGGTCCGTATAACCCTGTCAGCAGATACGACACAGATATATACATACCGCCCGGGCAGGATACGACATACATATATACATACCGCCCGGGCAGGATGACCCGGGTCCGTATAACCCTGTCACAGATATGACACACATATATAAATACTGCGTGGGCAGGATGACCCGGGTCCGTATAACCCTGTCAGCAGATACGACACACATATATACATACCGCCCGGGCAGGAAGACCCGGGTCCGTATAACCCTGTCAGCAGATACGACAAGCATATATACATACTGCCCGGGCAGGATGACCTGGGTCCGTATAACCCTGTCAGCAGATACGACACACATATATACATACCGCCCGGGCAGGATGACCCGGGTCCGTATAACCATGTCAGCAGATACGACACACATATATACATACCGCCCGGGCAGGATGACTGGGGTCCGTATAACCCTGTCAGCAGATACGACACACATATATACATACTGCCCGGGCAGGATACGACACACATATATACGTACCGCCCGGGCAGGATGACCCGGGTCCGTATAACCCTGTCAGCAGATACGACACAGATATATACATACCGCCCGGGCAGGATACGACATACATATATACATACCGCCCGGGCAGGATGACCCGGGTCCGTATAACCCTGTCACAGATATGACACACATATATAAATACTGCGTGGGCAGGATGACCCGGGTCCGTATAACCCTGTCAGCAGATACGACACACATATATACATACCGCCCGGGCAGGAAGACCCGGGTCCGTATAACCCTGTCAGCAGATACGACACACATATATACATACCGCCAGGGCAGGATGACCCGGGTCCGTATAACCCTGTCAGCAGATACGACACACATATATACATACTGCCCGGGCAGGATGACCCGGGTCCGTATAACCCTGTCAGCAGATAAGACACACATATATACATACTGCCCGGGCAGGATGACCCGGGTCCGTATAACCCTGTCAGCAGATACGACACACATATATACATACTGCCCGGGCAGGATGACCCGGGTCCGTATAACCCTGTCAGCAGATACGACACACATATATACATACTGCCCGGGCAGGATACGACACACATATATACATACTGCCCGGGCAGGATGACCCGGGTCCGTATAACCCTGTCAGCAGATACGACACACATATATACATACCGCCCGGGCAGGATACGACACACATATATACATACCGCCCGGGCAGGATGACCCGGGTCCGTATAACCCTGTCAGCAGATATGACACACATATATACATACTGCCCGGGCAGGATGACCCGGGTCCGTATAACCCTGTCAGCAGATACGACACACATATATACATACTGCCCGGGCAGGATGGCCCGGGTCCGTATAACCCTGTCAGCAGATACGACACACATATATACATACTGCCCGGGCAGGATGACCCGGGTCCGTATAACTCTGCCAGGACATACATACTGCTGCCACAGCCCCCGCTGCCGCTGGAGGTCGCCACGGGTCGTGAATGATGAGAACGACGTCGAGGAAAGCCCAATACACATCTACCGATTCAGGTTTGAACGATTAGTTCCCAAATCATATAGGAGTCGGTGAACTTGTCGTAGGCGAATTACATAACCCCTTGGCACATGTCGGCCACCCAATCAGGGGCCATTTACCAATGTTCCGTTGTCGGTGACTAGATTTATCAACATGTTGATAAACTTTTGGTGACCCATTTAGGGACATCAACCACAAATCTTTGGCAACAAATGGACATCTCAAGGAAGTAGGGGGGGGGGGGTTATTAATCGTTGGCTAACCCTTGCCTAGCTGTCCTACATCTACCGACCAGGGCCGATTCCGTTAGGATGCCTCGCCTGAGACAAATTACCATTCCTTTGTCGCCGGCAAATGTACATCAATGTTCCGAAATCGGTAGATGTGCACTGGGCTTAAGAAAACCCTTTACCTAGCTGTCCTACATCTACTGACCATGGCCGACTCCTTAGGATGCCTCGCCTGAGACAAATTACCATTCCTTTGTCGCTGACAAAGGTACATCGATGTTCCGAAATCGGTAGATGTGTACTGGGCTTAAGAAAACCTCTTGCCTAGCTGTCCTACATCTACTGACCATGGCCGACTCCGTTAGGATGCCTCGCCTGAGACTAATTACCATTCCTTTGTCGCCGACAAAGGTACATCAAATTTTCCGAAGTCGGTAGATGCGTACTGGGCCTAAACCACACTCCTGACCCCGTTAGCGTTTACAGGTGTCACGCATACGCTATTGGCAACAGAAGAAAAAAACCCAGATGGCGGGCGGGTATGAAGTTTATTGGCAGGAGAGATGGTTTCGTTTTGAGTACTGGTTCCCGATCAGTTTGACTCAGACCGGTTCAGGCAGGTTCTGACAGTGTCTCATGATACCTCCCCCGTAGTGCTAGATCGGCGTTCTCCCAATTTCGGGTGCTCATGCGATACAATGTCGGAAAATTTACGTATGATTTTTTTTTTTTTTAAGCGTTTTATTGCAATCAATAATAATATTGTTCTTCTTTGCAATACATTTTAGCAAGTAAACAGAACTCAGAACGGGATGATACATACAATGTCCATATCTACATCGTTCACAAGTACATATGTGTTTTTAACCTACACATACAGTTAGGACTATGGCTTTGTGCCAATATTTTTATAACTCTGAGCGGCATATTCCAACATATTTACATAGAAACTTTACGAATGTAAAAGAAGAAAACAACAAGTTTTGGTCAAAGTCACCATTCTCCATGAGTTTGATGTGGAGTGATATGAATGAGGCAAAACCATTGAAGATCACATAGCATTAAAACGAGTTGCCGAATAACAACTTTGACCAAAACGAGTTGTTTTCTGTATTTATTATCCACATAATACAAAGCGTCCATAGAAAACACACAGGGCGTTTATATGGACATACCCGGCGCATACGGATATGTTGTATGCTCCGGGTGGCGCATACGGAAAAATAGTGCGTATGGAAAAATAGTGCATAACTAAAATGAACTGATATCGACATGCCACTTGCCCAGAAAAGGTGGATAATAAATACAAAGACTGGTTTCAGATAAAAGCGGTCGTATATTCCTCGGACTCAATATCCTCGCTCAGATATTACTATGCGTCAACCCCTCGGAGCATACGACCGCTTGTATCTGAAACCAGTCAATATTGTATATTTATCTCACCCCTATACACACTAAAAGAATGGACAACACACAGGATATAGACCATGGAGAACGGACTATAATACTCGTATATGGGCATGGAGAACGAGTTCCAAATGTTAAACCTATGGGACAGAAATATGAGGGATGAGATAAAAGTTGTTTTTCTCATACTCATAGATCAGAATACACACATTATCGCTCACTCATATACACATGCGCACATATTATGCATCTTTTCCAACAATAACACTGAAAAAGGATCCAAACAATGCCTGCAGTTCAGTGCAAAATACAAAATGGCGTCAGAAATAGCCCGCAATAGTTGGCAATAATAGCCGACCCGCCTGTCTAAACTTAATTTGTTTGTTTTATAGAGGTATTGGTCATAGAAAACACATTGTAGAACTTGTCACACAAAGAGAAAGTGAGCATTATTAAAAAAAACCACACAGATGTAATGTTGACTTTTCGATTTGATGACAAAGGAAGCTTGGGGGTGCCTCGAGCGAGCAAATTGAGCGCTCGTAGGTTGAATTGTTTGTTGATGTATACCAGTCTCAGATCTCCAGGGAGGTTGTCACTGTCAGGCTAACACTAACTACGCTTACCGAACCTTTAGACAGGGGAAAAAATACGCCAAATACTGAGGCACTCCTGGTTAAATTTAGAATTTCTTCCAAGAAAACTGTTGACATTTTGAACTGTGGGCGCATTGCGTGGGGACATCTAGCGTGTGTTTACAACTCTATTGGCATCTCAGGCCCCAGGTCTCCCACTCGTCCCTGGTAGAGGCAGAAATTAACTCGGTACACTTTGTAAAAGTTCTTATTTTAAGTTCTCGAGGAACTCGACGAAGTTCATAGTGACCATGCTGACATTAATTCCGGCTGCCTCTTGCTGGGAATTAGGGTTCGCCTGCTAAAGTTAGCCTCGCCGCAGCTCAAAATGTCAGCGGCAGCTATTCTGCGCGTGCGCGTGTGGGCGGGATGCGTGCGCATCGCCTGGACGAGGAATTAGTGGAGCACTTGGTGGAGTGATAAAGAAAGTTGGGCGTGTTTTGATTGTTCTCCGCTGCTGATGCTTCTGCTGCTGAAGACTGGCTCCAGTCCCTACATTTTATTGCTTCCCTCCTCGCTGGGCTCCAGTCCCTGCATCCAATGGCTACCCTCCTGACTGGGATACAGGGATACTGGCTCCAGTCCCTGCATCCTATGGCTACCCTCGTCGCTGGGATACAGGGATAGTGGTCCCAGTCCCTGCATCCTATGGCTACCCTCCTCGCTTGGATACAGGGATACTGGCTCCAGTCCCTGCATCCTATGGCTACCCTCCTCGCTGGGATACAGGGATACTGGCTCCAGTCCCTGCATTCTATGGCTACCCTCCTCGCTGGGATACAGGGATACTGACTCCAGTCCCTGCATCCTATGGCTACCCTCCTCGCTGGGATACAGGGATACTGGCTCCAGTCCCTGCATCCTATGGCTACCCTCCTCGCTGGGATACAGGGACTGGTACAATCTGTAATGGTGTTGGATTTCTGGCGCTACTTAGCACCAGTATTCCCAACACTCTCCATACAGATATCCTGATTACTGGTCAGGATATCTGCTGGGAGATTGATACCCTCTCACTTTGATCTTAATCGGGTCACAGTCAGAAGTAGGCGAAAATTATTGCTATGACAACACAGGCGGCCAGGGAACTGGAAGAGGGGAAGGGGGAGGGGTAGGAGGAAGTATAGGGTTACAGGGAGCAGCTTGGGGCCATAAACAGGAGATTCTGTTCATAGTGGACAAGTCTTTGATTCATGGGCCAGTCAGAGAAGGATACATACTATAATGAACTTTATTCTGATTGTGTTTAATTATTTAATGGATGTTCATAATCAAAGACTTGAGCAAGTCTAATGCTGCTGCTGTTTGATGCCGACGATGCGCTGCCAGAGACTGGTGACATTTTGGTGTCGAGCAGGACCCGCAGTGACGACGACGCTGACCTATAGATCGACGCGTGATGGCAGAGTCTCGTGTGGGAGGTCGCGGTGTCAGCATGAGTGGGTGAGCTACTCAGCCGGCACTGGTACAGCGCGATAAGAATGACTCAGCTAAAACTGATATGAGAACAAAATCAGTCAACCAGAACTGATAAAGATATATCGACTTGTGGCGGAGGTAACGGCAGGAGTGGGTGAGCTACTCAGCCGGCACTAGTACAACGCGATAAGAATGACTCAGCTAAAACTGATACGAGAACAAAATCAGTCAACCAGAACTGATAAAGATATATCGACTTGTGGCGGAAGTCACGGCAGGAGTGGGTAAGCTACTCTGCCGGCACTGGTACAACGCGATAAGAATGACTCAGCTAAAACTGATACGAGAACAAAATCAGTCAACCAGAACTGATAAAGATACATCGACTTGTGGCGGAAGTCACGGCAGGAGTGGGTGAGCTACTCAGCCGGCAGTGGTACAGCGCGATAAGAATGACTCAGCTAAAACTGATACGAGAACAAAATCAGTCAACCAGAACTGATAAAGATATATCGACTTGTGGCGGAAGTCACGGCAGGAGTGGGTGAGCTACTCAGCCGGCACTGGTACAACGCGATAAGAATGACTCAGCTAAAACTGATACGAGAACAAAATCAGTCAACCAGAACTGGTAAAGATACATCGACTTGTGGCGGAAGTCATGGCAGGAGTGGGTGAGCTACTCAGCCGGCACTGGTACAACGCGATAAGAATGACTCAGCTAAAACTGATATGAGAACAAAATCAGTCAACCAGAACTGGTAAAGATATATCGACTTGTGATGGAGGTTGTGGTGTCAGCAATAGTGGGTGTGATACTCAGCTGGCAGCTAAT
Organism: Alentia gelatinosa; assembly: GCA_950022655.1. NCBI lineage: Eukaryota > Metazoa > Annelida > Polychaeta > Phyllodocida > Polynoidae > Alentia > Alentia gelatinosa. Next base: position 138,365,267 of record OX465580.1, on the reverse strand, counting down.
TCCAGGTACCCTATACATTTACTATAGAGACTCCGTAATAGGTGGGTAATAAAATACCAAGAATGTGTCAGTCAAGACTGCCCTTCCCCCCTCCCACTTTTTTGTCGGCCCAAAATTGTCGGCAGCTTCGGATTTTGCTCAAACGTGTATAAAACCTGTCTTGACTTTTCAGCATAAAAAATGTCTAAGTCTAACTTTTTAGCATGCAACAATGACTAAGCCTCGACTTTTCACTATGGAAAAATATAAAAATCTGACTTTTTAGAGTGCGACAATGGCCAAGGCTTGACTTTTCACTGTGGAAAAGTGTCAAAGTCTGACTTTTTAGCATGCAATGATGGCTAAGTCCGAGACTTTTCACCTTGGGAAAATGTCAAAGTCTGACTCAAGCAGTCAACAATGGCTAAGTCCTGACTATTCCCCTTGAGAAAATGTCACAGTCTGACTTTTTAGCACCGATTTTTAAGTCAGATATGTGCTCTATACCACTTAGAGATCACTGTATTAAATTTTCGGAAAGATGACATGGGTTTTAATTTTCACGCCAAATTGTCCGATATGCTTTTAAATCAAACCAAACAAACAAACAATCAGAGATGTCAGTTTTCCATATTTCCATGGAAATCCACTTTTTCATATCCAGTAGATGTGATTACTTTCCCAGACAAAAATGATAATGATTTAGCCTCATTTACGCCAATAAAGCAATGGTTTTAATCTACCCACAGACTCTCAGTCTCATGCCATGGCCGACAAAGACATATTATCCTAGTTTTCCCAGTCTCTCTGAGGCAGAAAAATCCACATGGAAAATATTTTCACTTTTTTCCCTGACCCCAACTGACATCCCTGAACAATTCACGTACGAGCGTAGCTTATTAAACGGGCCCCTGACCCGGGTACAGTTTGTCCGCCCTGTGTTTTCACCCACAGACCGTTGCTATGGAGTAGCTGGTGACTGGTGTGCGCTTCACTGTGCACAGTGTATCAGGCCGCGGACCAGCGAGAGTTCTGCGAACGCCTTCTCAGAACGAGGCTGCAGCGACAGATGCTTCGCGGAAATGTTTCCCAGACGTCGACAACAACAGAATCTTATTTTATCCTTTGCCATGGATGCGTGGGAAGTTACTAATAAGGTGCTAGAGGTCTAAAAGGTAAGGCCAGACATATAGGCCACATAGCTATTGTGCTACGGAGGCGGCCATCTTGCCTCACAACGCCATCTAAAACACTAGTTGGCAGATCCAATCTCCAGAGGTTCCTAAACTGCCTAATATCGCCCAGGGCCCCGTTGCTCCACGTTTACGACAGAGTTGCAGATTGCAGAATAGCGATCCGAGAGCCTAAACGTTGCTCCTGAAATTTTGCGGATCGCCTCGCAATCAAATAGGCGCATCGCCGTGTAAAATATTACTTTTAGCGATACTTTTTAGGCTGACCTTCACAGCACTGCGGATCGTATCGCTGTGGGTTAAATACAGCCTTATCTGATACGATCCCTGGTTTCACCACCAACCTCCGCCACTTGTTCTTCTGCGTATAGGAAATAGCGATACACACCACCAGGTGTCAGATCAGTTTTAACTGCAATGCCATCTGTATTTGATTAAATATGTATCATTCAATATGTACCCCTGAATTGTTGTATTGCTATCGCATCGGAAAAAAATAGTGATACTGCAGGAATATAGGGATACCATTGGATCATTAAAGAAATTTCGATCTGATTTTAGCTAGCGATACCACAAAAGGTGGAGCAATAGGGGCCCAGGTAAGTACAGGATCTGGTCTGCTGGGGTGGACAGCAATTACCAATCTGTTCACCCTCTTGGTCGCCTCGCCTCCTCGTGGTGCAGACTGGATATGCTTGCACGGAAGCATAACTAAAGTGACCGGGGTAGGGAGTTAGCTCAGTGATAAAGAGCACTGGACTGGTAATCCGAAGGTTGTCAGACTTTGTTGATTTGAGTCCTGCTGCAGCCACTTTTCTCCTTCATCCCCAGCAGTGGTAGATTTACTGCTATATCAAAGGCCAATCCTTCTCATACCATGTCTTTGTGGTGTGGGAAATAAAAGAGCTCTCACCTTGGTAAATGTGTAGGGGTGAGATTTCTACCTGAATTCATCACATAGATTCGATCACCACCCTAGTGGTGTAAAAGAACCTTGAGAAAATCTGGTGAGAACCGGTAATGGTTAACTGGACATTAAATCAAACCAACCAACCAACCAAGCATGCATGAGTTTGGCTTTGTTGCTACACAGTTGGAACTGGACCACTACATCCTATGGTGAAGAAGACATTACAAACTACCCACTTGCCAACGTCTAGAACATATTGGACTTAAACTACCCAAACAAACAAAACTGCAACTTGACACACGAGTTCCCTACACATACTTGGGTCTGCACATCTATGTGTGTGGGCAACGCTGCCCACATACACATGGTTTGTTTGTGCCTCTCATTCACGCGATTTGTACTTGCAGTATGTGGGCCACACATACACGCGATTTGCACTTGCAGTATGTGGGCCACATATACACGCGATTTGCACTTACAGTGTATGGGCCACACATACACGCGATTTGCACTTGCAGTGTATGGGCCACACATACACGCGATTTGTACTTGCAGTATGTGGGCCACACATACACGCGATTTGCACTTGCAGTGTATGGGCCACACATATATACACACGATTTGAACTTGCAGTGTATGGGCCACACATATATACACACGATTTGTACTTGCAGTGTATGGGCCACACATACACGCGATTTGTACTTGCAGTGTATGGGCCACACATACATGCGATTTGTACTTGCAGGGTATGGGCCACACATACACACGATTTGTACTTGTAGTGTATGGGCCACACGCACACACGATTTGTACTTGTAGTGTATGGGCCACACATACACACGATTTGTACTTGCAGTGTATGGGCCACACATACACACGATTTGTACTTGCAGTGTATGGGCCACACATACACGCGATTTGCACTTGCAGTGTATGGGCCACACATACATGCGATTTGCACTTGCAGTATGTGGGCCACACATACGCACGATTTGTACTTGCAGTATGTGGGCCACACGCACACACGATTTGTACTTGTAGTGTATGGGCCACACATACACGCGATTTGTACTTGCAGTGTATGGGCCACACATACACGCGATTTGCACTTGCAGTGTATGGGCCACACATACATGCGATTTGTACTTGCAGGGTATGGGCCACATATACACGCGATTTGCACTTGCAGTGTATGGGCCACACATACACGCGATTTGTACTTGCAGTGTATGGGCCACACATACATGCGATTTGCACTTGCAGTATGTGGGCCACACATACGCACGATTTGTACTTGCAGTATGTGGGCCACACGCACACACGATTTGTACTTGTAGTGTATGGGCCACACATACACGCGATTTGTACTTGCAGTGTATGGGCCACACATACACGCGATTTGCACTTGCAGTGTATGGGCCACACATACATGCGATTGTACTTGCAGGGTATGGGCCACACATACATGCGATTGTACTTGCAGGGTATGGGCCACACATACACGCGATTTGTACTTGCAGTGTATGGGCCACACATACATGCGATTTGCACTTTTTTTTTCTTTTTTAAATCTGTTTATTTATACTGAACAAAATAAGGCAAATTGCCTGTTTTCAATTTGGCCCAGTGAGTCGTACTTGGCTTGGTTATAGTATTTCATTTGGCTTGCACGTCAAACTTCCATGCTAACATACTTAACTTTACTTGATGATATTTACAATGATACATCTCTTCTTCTAGACATTTTTATAGTCACAAATAGATCATTATATTCTGTGCCATACAAAGGTGGAAATCATTTATGTTAATCCATAGAATAATATACATTACACAGAAAATGGAGAAAAGTTTGACAACTAGACAACTCCCCGAATATCTGCAATCACAGGGTCCCTACAGAATCAAAACACAGACAGGCTATACATATTTACAGGTGTTTGCATTCAATAGTTTTGACGGCTATTAAATAGAATTGTACGTTCTCTGTACTTGAACCTTGGGTAAGTAGGAATCTTTCTATACTCTACCGGGAGGTTATTCCAATAATAAGCACATTTATACAACATGCTGCATTTAAAGGCATTGGCGTTTATGGGATTCGTATGAAGAACTGCTGCATCATGTAAACGGGTTTCCCTTCTTGTATGTGCCAGATACTCTACCTTTCTGCTTCTGTTGTAACTCATCTTTCTTATGGCTGATTCCCTTCGTTCACTTAAGTAGTTTACTTTAGCTTCCCTGTGTAGTTCTGTAACTGGCGTTCTGGGTTCCCCTCTTAATGAGATTCTTAACGCTTTATTTTGTAATACCTGCAACTTGTTTAAGGATTTATGGTTTGAGTTGTGGATCAAGACATTGCCATATTGCAGTGTATGGGCCACACATACATGCGATTTGCACTTGCAGTGTATGGGCCACACATACACACGATTTGTACTTGCAGTGTATGGGCCACACATACACGCGATTTGCACTTGCAGTGTATGGGCCACACATACACACGATATGTACTTGCAGTGTATGGGCCACAGATACACACGATTTGTACTTGCACTGTATGGGCCACTCATATGCGCGATTTGTACTTGCAGTGTATGGGCCACACATACACACGATTTGCACTTGCAGTGTATGGGCCACACATACACGCGATTTGTACTTGCAGTGTATGGGCCACACATACACGCGATTTGTACTTGCACTGTATGGGCCACACATACACACGATTTGTACTTGCAGTGTATGGGCCACACATACACGCGATTTGCACTTGCAGTGTATGGGCCACACATACACACGATATGTACTTGCAGTGTATGGGCCACAGATACACACGATTTGTACTTGCACTGTATGGGCCACTCATATGCGCGATTTGTACTTGCAGTGTATGGGCCACACATACACACGATTTGCACTTGCAGTGTATGGGCCACACATACACGCGATTTGTACTTGCAGTGTATGGGCCACACATACACGCGATTTGTACTTGCAGTGTATGGGCCACACATACACGCGATTTGTACTTGCAGTGTATGGGCCACACATACACACGATATGTACTTGCAGTGTATGGGCCACACATACACGTGGTTTGCACGTGCTATGCATGGGCCTCACATACACGTGGTTCGCACATGCTGTGTGTGGTCCACGCCCACACCGCACACGTGGTTTGCACGTGGTTGTGACGACGCACGCGCACCATGCACATCCACGCCCCCTCCTCCTCTTTTATCGCCCACTCCACACACCGCAGTCTTGGCCCACTCACTCTCCTAGCAGTTTTTTAGGCGGCGATTTGGTTAAACTCCGCTCACTGAGCGATCCCTCATTATCGCTCATTACCTCCACCGCCGCATTTCTAGTAAATTTAGTCCCGAGACTGAGTGAAAATAGCTGGACCAGCATGCGAGGCAATTGTTGTGATTGAAATATCGCAGGCAGAGAGAACTCGACTGTCTCTTTGTTAGATGTCTTTGTCGCGGAGGAGCGGAGAGTAAAAAAGACAAGGTGAAGAATGCCGCAGACAGGACACGGCGCAGTAAATAGAGCTCGTAGTCATCACAAATACACTTCGCCCGGCACCACAGCGTAGAAACAGCCGTTTAGCTGCCGATTATAGGCACCACCGACCGATTACTGATTAGTCCACGTTACTTTTAGTCATGTGAAATACACCTCGCCTAGCACTACAGCATAGAAATGGCGCCGTTTACACCCGCCCAGTTAACCGCCGATTATAGGCACTACTGACCGATTAGTACATGTTACCGATTAGTACTCTTTACTCTTAGTAATGTGAAATACACCTCACCCATCACCAGAGCGTAGAAATGGCACTGTTTACACCTGCCCAGTTAACGGCCGATTATAGGCTGATTAGTATATGTTACCGATTAGTACATGCTACCGATTAGTACACTTTACTCGTAGTCATCTGAAATACACCTCGCCCAGCACCACAGCTTAGAAACAGTCGTTTAGCCACCGATTATAGGTACCACCGACCGATTAGTACATCTTGCCGATTAGTACTCCCTACTCGTAGTAATGTGAAATACACCTCACCCATCACCAGAGCGTAGAAATGGCCCCGTTTAAACCTTCCCAGTTAACCGCCGATTATAGGCATTGCCGAACGATTAGTACATGTTACCGATTAGTACAGTTACTCATATTAGTCTGAAATACACCTTGCCCATCACCACATCGTAGAAAAGGCGTTGTTTACACCTGCCCAGTTAACCGCCGATTATAGGCATTGCTGGCCAATAAGTACATGTTACCGATTAGTACATGTTACCGATTCGTACATGTTACTGATTAGTACATGTTACTCATAGTCATCACAAATACACCTCACCCAGCACCACTGGTAGAAACAGCCATTTAGCCACCGATTATGGGCACTATTGACCGATTACCGATTAGTACACATTACTCGTAGTCATGTGAAATACACCTCGCCCAGCACCACAGCATAGAAACGGTGCCGTTTACACCTGCCCAATTTAACCGCAGATTATAGGCACCACCGAACGATTAGTACATGTTACTGATTAGTACAGTTACTCGTTTTAGTCTGAAATACACCTCGCCCATCACCACATTGTAGAAAAGGCGTCGTTTACACCTGCCCAGTTAACCGCCGATTATAGGCATTGCTGGCCAATAAGTACATTTTTAATACTTTTATTTATCCTGTAGTGCACTCAGCCTATGTGTCGGCTGGTTTCCATGTGCCTGCAGTCTTATTTACATTCATTCTTCTTGTGCAAATTCAGATTGCTTTTGTAGTACATAAATATATGAACAATGATGTAACAAGTAGTGGTAGAGATACAATAGGATTATTCACAATTACGATATAAGTAAACATATGCGAAAATTATTAATTATATAATACATGGTTATGCTAATAACATTCCATTTTTTACATCTTGTGGTATTTTTGATAGTTCATTCTGCAATATAAGAAAACGTAAATGACAATAGTAGTAATATTACAAATAATAGTTATGCTTATAACATTCATTAGTTTTTTCTATCGTATTAACTCATTCTATGTTACCGATTAGTACACATTACCGATTCGTACATGTTACTGATTAGTACATGTTACTCATAGTCATCACAAATACACCTCACCCAGCACCAATGGTAGAAACAGCCATTTAGCCACCGATTATGGGCACTATTGACCGATTACCGATTAGTACACATTACTCGTAGTCATGTGAAATACACCTCGCCCAGCACCACAGCATAGAAACGGTGCCGTTTACACCTGCCCAATTTAACCGCCGATTATAGGCACCACCGAACGATTAGTACATGTTACCGATTAGTGCACGTTACTCCTAGTCATGTGAAATACACCTCACCCAGCACCACAGCGTAGAAACGGCACCGTTTACACCTGCCCAATTTAACCGCAGATTATAGGCACCACCGAACGATTAGTACATGTTACCGATTAGTGCACGTTACTCCTAGTCATGTGAAATACACCTCACCCAGCACCACAGCGTAGAAACGGCACCGTTTACACCTGCCCAGGTTAACCGCCAATTATAGGCACTGCCAACCGATTAGTACATGTTACCGATTAGAACACGTTACTCTTGGTAATCACAAATAGACCTCGCCCATCACCACAGCGTAGAAACTGTTCCACTTATCCACTGATTATAGGCACCACCGAACAAGAAGTACATGTTACTGATAAAATGATTTCCAACCCTAATCTGGCATCACTAACCGATTTCTGAGGCTACAGATGAAACCAAACTGTGTTGAATTAGGTGATGAAATATTTAGTAAAGATAAACTGTAGAATCAGTAGTCAGGTATAAATGCATCAACGAGTGTCAATCAGTGTCATTGATTATCGGTACCAATTTACGCCATATAAGCGGCACTGGTTTACACCATGTAAACCGTACTGGTACCGCTTTACGACAATCGAAACTACACCAGTTTACACCATATACACCACCGGTATATAAACTGCACTGGTTTAAAACAGTCTAAGCTGCACCGGTTTACGGAAGTTTAAAGGGCAGTGGTTTACGACAGTCTAAGCGGCACCTGTTTTTACGACAGTCCATAGGGTACTCATTTATGATAGTCTAAACGGCACCGGTTGATGAGTCTAACTGGCAACGATTTACAACAGTCTAAAGGGCATCACTCTATGACTGTCTAAACGGCACCAATTTAGAACAGTTTAAAGGGCACCGGAGTATGGCAATGGCTTAAGACAGTCTTAGTGGCACTGGTTTGCGACAGTCTAAAGGGTACTTGCTTACGGCAGTCTAAAGGGCACCGGTTTACGGCAGTCTAAAGGGCACCGGTTTACGACAGTCTGAATGGCACCGGTTTACGACAGTCTAAACAGCACTGGTTTATGACAGTCTATACAGCGCCGGTTTACGGCAGTAACGGCACCGATTTACGGCAGTCTACACGGCACCGGTTTACGACAGTCTACCCGGCACCGGTTTACGACAGTCTACACAGCGCCGGTTTACGGCAGTAACGGCACCGATTTCGGGCAGTCGGGGGGCGGGTTGGGACTGTGGTGAGAGCGTGGGACTGTACACTACGCAGTTAGCATCCCTCCTCGGCCCACCTCCTGACATTATCAACTCCGCAATGTCGTTCATCAGACCTGGAGGCGATAAGGCCCTGGTTTTGCATAAAACCTGAAAATAGAAACTTGGTTTTTGTCTGGTCCATGCTTCAGTGACTTCCTTGTACCTCGATCTTCAGTAGAAACTGCGATGTTTGTTTGGTTTGTTGTAATCGGAGGGACTCTGGGTATCGTTATTTTCACATTGTATCGCTACTTTTTACAACAACACATTTTTAGTGACAGGTGAAAGGTTCATTAGATTTTTAATTGAATAAAGATGGCGACATAGTTATGATGCGATCCGCAAAGAATCTGGAGAACGATCTCCACTGAAGGTCGCTACTCTGCGGGGAGTTTAATATTCTACGAACGATAATAAGTTTTTTAAGACCGTCCTAGGGCAGGTCTTGTTTAGTAAGGGTTCATATCATCCACCCTAGATACATTTAGGATACGAGAGCCATATTATGGCTAGGTCTCATTTACTAAAAGCTCAAGCCAAATACACATTTACCGATTTCGGAACATTGATGTACCTTTGTCGGTGACAAAGCAACGGTAATTTGTCTCAGGTGAGGCATCCTAACGGAGTCTGCTCCAGTCGGTAGATGTAGGACAGCTAGGCAAGGGTCAGCCAACCATTAGTGAAACTCCCTCCCTAAGATGTTCGTTTGTCGCCGACGAGTAGTTGTTCGATGCTCCTAAATCGCTCACCAAAAGTTTATCAACATGTTGATAAATCCAATCGCCAACAACGGAACGTTGGTAAATGGCCTTTGATTAGATTTAAGACAGCTTTGCCCGACGAATCCATCGGGTCGGTCAGAATCGGGTCGCTGTATGCACTTCACAGACCCGATTTTAGACTGATTTGAATCTGAAAACCATTTCCGAATATCTTAATTAGATCCAAAGTTATTAAATTATGAATTATATTCTATGAATCCACACCAGCGGCCCATGGCTCAACCCGGCTCGGCTCCCGGCAGCTCTCTTTGATCTCAACCGGGTCGCTGTACAAGGTCATAAAGTGGAGAGGTATGATCGGCAAGTGTCGTTGAGGGTATAAGACGGCGATATTCTTGTTCCCGATTATAATCATTGATCGGATCGGTGAGAATCTGTGGAAAATGTCGCTGTCTCATGGGCTTTTAAGGCACCTCATTGGTGGACTATTGTCTCGTCCAGCCTAATTATCCTACCCCTAATAAAAACACCATAGGCTTAACATGGGATTTGTTTATATCACGGGTAGTGACATAAAGTGTTGTTTATGCCACTACTTTCTGATACTGAAAAAATATGGAAACGGGGTAGGATAAAATCTAGACGCCACTTGTTTGAGTTTGAGTTTATTTATGCCACGCATTTTGCCACCCATAATGCGTGGCATAAATAAACTCAAGACTCAAACTCGTGACGTCTCTTGATATTATCGTTTGTAGATTATTAAACAGACCCCAGGTGTTTTTCTACCTCAACTCATCACTTCTCACCCGGCAGTTCGGTTAGGTATTTAGAATTCTCACTCCCCTCTAAGCAAGTGAGAAAACACTAACACTCAGTGAGTAAAGTGTGCATTACAAGATTTTAGTATAAACCTGTGCCGTTATCATCTTTTTCTTCTCACCTGTCTCCAAGCTGTGAGAAAAGCACCTCGAGGGCAGTATACTTAGGTGAGGGGTTGGCTCAGTGGTTAAGAGCATGACTCACAATCGCCTCGTAATCAAATAGGCGCATCGCCGCGTAAAATACTACTTTTAGCAATACTTTTTATGCTGACCTTCACAGCACTGTGGATCGTATCGCTGTGGGTTAAATACAGCCTTTTCTGATATTTCAAATAACGATCCCTGGTTTCACCACCAACCTCCGCCACTTGTTCTTAGAACTATGTATAGGAAATAGCGATCCACACCACCAGGTGTCAGATCAGTTTTAACTGTGATACCATCTGTATTTGATTAAATATGTATCATTCAATATGTACCCCTGAATTGTTGTATCGCTATCACATCGTACAAAATAGTGATACCGCAGGAATATAGGGATACGATCGGATCGTTAAAGAAATTGCGATCTGATTATAGCTAGCGATACCACAAAAGGTGGAGCAATAGGGGCCCAGGTAAGTACAGGATCTGGTCTGCTGGGGTGGACAGCAATTACTAATCTGTTCACCCTCTTGGTCGCCTTGGCTCCTCGTGGTGCAGACCAGATATGCTTGCACGCAAGCATAATAAAAGTGACCGGGGTGGGGAGTTAGCTCAGTGGTAAAGAGCACAGGACTTTGCTGATTGGAGTCCCACTGCAGCCACTTTTCTCCATGGGTTTTAATTTTCAATCCAAATTATCCGATATGCCTGTAAATCTGTTGGAGATATAAACCAGGGGTGAGATAATTAGGAGAAACCAAACGAGAATTAGTCGAGTTGTTGTTTTTCGCACAACGGCAATGTCCCATATTACTGCGCGAGGCAAAGCCGAGTGCAGTGAGGAGCAGACCTTGCCGGAGTGCGATAAACAAGACTCGACTAACTCGGGTTTGGTGTAGAATTTATCCTACCCCATCTATATTACTCCAGAATATTAGGAAATAACATAAAACTCACAGATATCCAGTGAGAACTGCGTGACACCCCATAATGTGTGCTTGTTGATACTTTCGATATTGCTCTTGTCTTGCTTGCTCATTGGTAATTTTTCACATGACGTCATTTTACAAATGTATCCCACTAGAGCAGTAAATTTCGTTTTTCTGCATACTCGCCTCAATAGAGCAGGCCTCCCAGTGAAACCTTTAAAATCTATAAAAACCTATATTTTGATTCTTGAGCCTTTATTTTTTTCAAAGGAATCTATATGACCTATAAAAACCTATATTTTCACTGCCATGCAGATTGATGTCTACAGGACAAAGTTGTTTATTTTTCATTCTTTTATTTAGTCTGACTTCAAATGACAAGAAATCCACATTATAGGTTTATTTAAGAGATCATAAAAGTGTTTAAGAATCAACAGTTGGTGTGACCTTTTGCCGGGCTGGCTTGCCTGTTGGAAACTCAACAGTGTATACATGCTTGCTGGGTATAACCTAATGAGCCAGACATCCTGATGTCTTGCAATTTAGTACTAGTCACAAAATCAAGAACTGAAAATAAGCGATTCACTATATTTTGACTCTTATTATGCTGAATATGTTAACCTTAAAAATCTATAAAAGCCTATGTTTTGGGTTTTGAAACACCTATAAAAACCTATATTTTGGTTTTCAAAACCTATAAAAAAAACCTATATTGAAGAAGCGGGGCACTGGGAGGCCTGGCACAGTCGGCCAATATTAAGCCTATGGAATGTTTTTATTAGGGGTAGGATAAATATGGGTCCACACAAAAGAAGTCCAACTATTGGTGGTAACAACAGTCAGGATGAATGTAGGAGTATCTGTAGGAGTTACTCATGATGTCTCAGGGTGCTGGATGCTATTTTACATTAGCTTACTGCACACTGTTCTGAATGGTCTCGATGAGCTTAATAAAGGAGTCTATAATTAACATACAGCCACATCCTGTTTACAGACCTGCAGGCACTATAGGCTGATCCCATGGGCACTTACCACTAGATGGCCTCAGTGTCGAATGTATAGACAATGATCGATGGTTTTGTGGCTGTAAACCACGAGAGGTTGACGCGTAGTAATACACGAGCGCTAGCGAACGACGTCAACCTCGAGTGGTTTACAGAGCCGCCTGTCCACAAAACCTTCGTTTGTTGTATTTATTATCCATCTTCTCCAATGAATTAAACCCAGTTATTGCCATATTAAAAGGTACAACAATAGGGACTATTTCTTTGCTCTATAGCACAAAGGGACTATTTTCCCCATATACCATGGTTTTCAGGCCGTATACCACAGTTTTGAATCCGTACACCACAGTTATGGTATCTCACAGGTTTTATATAACGGGTCGTGATTTACTGAGTCCCCATACATTTTCAATGGGGGCTTTGTATACGATGGATAATAAAGATTCATATTCAATAAAACCTTTTCTTGTTCGTACTTATATATTTATAACGTCCTGACCATGCTGTACAAGCTACAAAACGAGATGACAATTTATCGGTTATACAGAACGAGGCGTTTACACCGAGTTCCCTACAAACCTTAAATTGTTATCGAGTTTTGTGGCTTGTACAAGCATGGTAGGTCGCTCTATATTTGCTATAAACCCGAAATTGATAAAAATCATTAATTCAATTTAGGCTAACAATTGACATTTTAGTCAACGCGTATGGAGAAGTGTTCCGTATTTTGCCATATGGAACACTGGATATTTTTACGTTATATGGCCTAACGGTGCATATTTACAGTACATACGGCATGGGTATATATATACAGGCTTCCCAGTGAAACCTTTAAAACCCATAAAACCTATAAAAACCTATATTTTGATTCTTGAGCCTTTATCTTTTTTCAAAGGAACCTATATAACCTATAAAAACCTATATTTTCACTGCCATGCAGATTGATGTGTACAGGAAATCTTGGAAGTTAACTTTACACAAAGTTGGATCATCAAATGACTAGAAATCCACATTATCAGTTTATTTAAGAGATCATAAAAGTGTTTAAGAATCAACAGTTGGTGTGACTTCTAGCCAGGCTGGCTTGCCTGTTGGAAACTCAACATGCGTATACATGAAAACTAAGATGAAATCTTGCACAGGAAAGAGACCATGGAGAACGGACTGTAATACTCGTAGGGACATGGAGAATGATTTCCCAATGTTAAGTGTATGGGACAAAAATACCAGAAGTAAGGTGATGAGTTTTTCACATTTCAGCTGGTTCTCCTAAAGGCCTTTCTCCACTGTGCGACTGGGGGAGCTTGCGATCCTGTACCTCCAGTCTCAGACTGGAGGTACCGGCTTGGCGTACCGCATGTACCTCGGATCGCAAGGTATCATCGATTCTGTGTGGAGACACCCTCGCTTGCGACTGGAGGGCTTGCGATTCTAGGTACATAGGGTACGCCTAATCTCAGACTGGGCGTACCAAATATCAAACATGTTTGATATTTAAAAACGCTTGCGATCCGGGGTACATGCGGTACCTCCAGTCTGAGACTTGGTGTACTGGTACACCTGGTCTCAGACTGGAGGGAAACTTGCTGTCTCCACTGTGCGTTTTGCCGAGTTGCGATCCTGGAGGTACGCCCAGTCTGAGACTGGACGTACCTATGTACCTTGAATCGCACAGTGGAGGCAGGCCTTTAAGCTGTACGCTTTTATAGTGGGAATTTGAAGTTGATACCACTCTGCAATGCGTGTTTCCCACACAAAAACGTAATCCCATAAACTATGCACCACTGACTACAGGAATAAGTGTTCTACACATGTTCTATTCATGAATAAAACGCAAGGTAAACCTCAAATTGTACACAATTAGGAATAAAATACATGGTTTCTGGGACAAATGATAAGTATCAGTATCTTGCCTACGAGAAGGCACTTAACTCGGGAACTTGCCCAGACTAGTATAAAACACAGAAATCAGGTAACAGCTACTGGTAATTTATCTATGGCACTGGACTCATAATTGCAAGGTTGTCGGCCCAGCCACTTTTCTCCTTCACCCCAAGCAATGGTAGACTTACTGCTATATCAAAGGCCAGTCGTTCTCATACCATGTCTATGTGGTGTAGTGTACAGCCACCTTTCTACTTCATCCTGAGCAGTGGTAGATTTACTGATATATCAAAGGCCAGTCCTTCTCATACCATGTCTATGTAGTGTAGTGTGGTGTACAGCTACCTTTCTCCTTCACACCAAGCAGTGGTAGACTTACTGCTATATCAAAGACCAGTCCCTCTCATACCATGTCTGTGTGGTGTAGTGTACAGCCACTTTTCTCCTTCACCCCCAGCAATGGTAGACTTACTGCTATATCAAAGACCAGTCCTTCTCATACTATGTCTATGTGGTGTGGTGTACAGCCACCTTTCTCCTTCATTCCCAGCAGTGGTAGATTTACTGCTATATCAAAGGACAGTCCTTTTCACACCATGTCTATGTGGTGTGGGGTACAGCCACCTTTCTCCTTCACCCCCAGCAATGGTAGACTTACTGCTATATCAAAGGCCAGTCCTTGTCATACCATGTCTGTGTGGTGTAGTGTACAGCCACCTTTCTACTTCATCCTGAGCAGTGGTAGATTTACTGCTATATCAAAGGTTAGTCCTTCTCATACCATGTCTATGTGGTATGGTGTACAGCCACCTTTCTCCTTCACACCAAGCAGTGGTAGACTTACTGCTATATCAAAGACCAGTCCCTCTCATACCATGTCTGTGTGGTGTAGTGTACCGCCACCTTTCTCCTCCATCCCCAGCAGTGGTAGACTTAGTGTAATATCAAAGGCCAGTCCTTCTCATACCATGTCTATGAAGTGTGGTGTGGTGTGCAGCCACCTTTCTCCTTCATCTCCAGCAGTGGTAGACTTACTGCTATATCAAAGGCCAATCCTTCTCACACCATGTCTATGTGGTATTGGAAATAAAAGAACGCTTACCTGGTACATATATAGGGGTGAAGTTTCTACCTAAATTGATCCCATATCTTCAATCACCACCCTTGTGGTGTAAAACTAGCGAGAAAATCTGAACCTTTATAAAGCCAGCTATGGATCTCGTGGTTCACCGGATATAAACTCAGACAAACAAGTTGGACATTAAGTCAAACATTAGGGTCATACAAAGCTCAATACCAATCACTCCCTACTGCCCTAATAAACCTTTTCTAAGAATGACCGACCATAGACCATATTGAGGTATTAATCAATGTGTTTAAAGGGTCAGGGTCTAGTGTTAGCTGGTTCCCCTCATTATATGGTAATAGACCCTTGACCCTATTCCACAATTATTGCGGATAAACATTTTTTTATGTATCTACAAATTGGAAATCCAATGCCAGAATTTGAAAGTTCATCTATTTCTACGTTTACATGCTGAATAATATAAAGTTTCTCCGGTTAGAAATCGGAAAACGCTTGTTCATCGGGGGACAGGTGGCCATGGTGCGGCCAGCCTGTCGGGAGCGGATCCTTTACTTACACGTGGTACAAGTTTAGCCATAGAAATAACATTAGGAAAAAGAGCTCATCGATCACCACCGTAAAGTGATAATACTACGCCACGGCCGTTGCGTAGTGAATGTGAGATGACGTCATATGAACTTGTGAGGGATATTTGAACTATTCTGATATTCTTATTCTAATGTTGTAGAAAGGGGTGAGATAAATCCAGAACCGCACTCGAATCATCAGAAAATAGACACTATTCCACGAGTTTGGATGTGCCCGAATCGTCATCGAGGCGAAGCCGAGTGACGATTCGGGTACATCCAAACTCGTTGAGTTTTGTCTATTTATACGATTCTCGATGCAGTTCTTAGAAGGAAACCCACGAGATGAGAATAACTTGGTCCGTACACCACCGAGTTTGACTGCAGAGTAATCCACGAGACGAAGCTGAGTGAATTACGTAGCGGTCAAACGAGGTGGAGTGCAGACCAAGTTATTCTTATCGAGTGGGTTTCTGAATTTATCTCACCCCGTATAACATAATTTATTGTTGGAATAACCCGCCAGATTAGCCATTGAGTATCGGGTACAATACTTTCACGGCCGTGGAGTACGAGTTCCTAACGTTAAGCCTATGGAGAAAAATACTTGGGTGAGATAATATATAATTACGTACCTAGGGCGATATTAGGGAGTTTAGTAACGTCTGAAGGGCGTAGGTTGATATTGATGTGGGTGACATGGAGCGTGACCTACTTTCGTTTTTAACAGTACTATTATTTTTATGTATGTGCAGCTGAAAGTAGGTCACAGCAGTATGTCACGGCCATGGTTCTGTATCGTTCATGCTGGTCCCTTGTTGCTTGTTCCTGGTCCCGATATAGACGTGGGACCGGTTTCCGGTGTAGGCTGGTTTGTGGGCATGCGTGCAGAGCGTCTTGGGGTTCACCTGTTTCGTGTGTTTTACCTGGATCTGATATGATCGCGCACCTGTCAACCACCGGGCACCGGGCTGGCCAGATCTGAGTCATCAGATTCTGTGTGAGTAAAGTGTGTGTGTGACGGCATGCAACGACAGTCCTACCCCTCCTCTACCTCCACAATACCCACCTCCACCCCTCTATACCCGCCAACAGTCCTACCCCTCCTCGACCTCCAGAACACCCACCTCCACCCCTCTATGCCCGCCAACAGTCCTACCCCTCCTCTACCTCCACAACCCCACCTCCACCCCTCTATGCCCGCTAACAGTCCTACCCCTCCTCTACCTCCACAACCCCACCTCCACCCCTCTATACCCGCCAACAGTCCTACCCCTCCTGTACCACCACAACACCCACCTCCACCCCTCTATACCCGCCAACAGTCCTACCCCTCCTCTACCTCCACCATCCCCACCTCCACCCCTCTATACCCGCTTACAGTCCTACCCCTCCTGTACCACCACAACCCCCACCTCCACCCCTCTATGCCCGCCAACAGTCCTACCCCTCCTCGACCACCACAACACCCACCTCCACCCCTCTATACCCGCTTACAGTCCTACCCCTCCTCTACCTCCACAACCCCCACCTCCACCCCTCTATGCCCACCAACAGTCCTACCCCTCCTCGACCTCCACAACCCCCACCTCAACCCCTCTATACCCGCCAACAGTCCTACCCCACCTCAACCCCTCAATACCCACCTCACTACAACCCCTGCTTAGCTCTTGATTATAATACAACCCCAACACCTCCTCAACCTCATCTGAGCCCCTAAATAGACCCATACAGCACACTGTGCTGAACAGTTCATTCCGACACTGTAGTGTCCAGTCTAACCCTTTACATAGTGACAGAACCCATACTGCACACTGTGCTGAACAGCTCATTCAGACACTGTAGTGTCCAGTCTAACCCTCTACATAGTGACAGAACCCATACTGCACACTGTGCTGAACAGCTCATTCAGACACTGTAGTGTCCAGTCTAACCCTTTACATAGTGACAGAACCCATACTGCACACTGTGCTGAACAGTTCATTCAGACACTGTAGTGTCCAGTCTAACCCTCTACATAGTGACAGAACCCATACTGCACACTGTGCTGAACAGCTCATTCAGACACTGTAGTGTCCAGTCCAACCCTCTACATAGTGACAGAACCCATACTGCACACTGTTCTGAACAGCTCATTCAGACACTGTAGTGTCCAGTCTTACCCTTTACATAGTGACAGAACCCATACTGCACACTGCGCTGAACAGCTCATTCAGACACTGTAGTGTCCAGTCTAACCCTTTACATAGTGACAGAACCCATACTGCACACTGTGCTGAACAGCTCATTCACACCACACTGTGTAGTGTCCAGTCTTACCCTCTACATAGTGACAGAACCCATACTGCACACTGCGCTGAACAGCTCATTCAGACACTGTAGTGTCCAGTCTCACCCTCTACATAGTGACAGAACCCATACTGCACACTCTGCTGAACAGTTCACTCAGACACTAGTGCTTGTCAGTGTTTTTATGTGAGGGAAGTGCCACAGGTTTTTCTTTGTGTCTGTGTGCAGCCTGTGTGGCATTGACCCAAGTCAGAAGAGGAATATGTGACATGCTCATTTATATACACCTAACATATAAAGAAATACAAACACACATACACAAATCTATAATACACAAATACTTACATACACATATATATATACATCTATATTCAGACATACACACACAAACAAATTTATACATACATGCACACATACATACACACACATACTTACTCCCATACACAAATTCACATACATACACAATTACACTTCATGTAAGGGCACCCTGTGTCAGGGAACGCCCTTTATCAGAAGACACCCCGTGTCAGGGAACACCATTTATCAGAAGACACCCCGTATAAGGGAACACCCTTTATCAGGATATATGCCCCATGTCAAGGAACACCTTGTGTTCCAGTGTAAGGCAATACTTTTCTGAGGGAAGATTCCCCCTAACGCGAGGTTCTACTGTCTTTCTACTGATGAATCCATCGGCCGACCGATTTTATGACACCCTTGACTAAATATCGGTCAGCTCGCAAACCAATGTACAACTCGTTTAAGTACCGATAAATGCAAACATCGGCACCACCGACCGACAAAAGACGCTCCTCACAAATTTAAACTGGATTGATTTTTGTCATTGAGGAAATAGGTTCCAAAAATCGGCTATAGGCGTTGATACAATAGAGATGCTTTATCTCTTGACATAGATTTATGTTTGTGGTGGATTTCTTATTGGGAGAAAACAGAAATCGTCGTGGTTTTGTCGTCAAATGGAAATCTCACTATTTTTTTTCTTTGAGCAAGTCTTTTATTAATCTCTGGACATTATCATACAGCTTACAACTTTCAGCTTTGCCAAACAATTCTCCTACATTCATTGTCACATTGTGGTTATTTCCATTGCTTCCCTTTTTTTTTATACCAGTTAACTATATGAAACCTAAACAACATCATTTAGGCTATTCTGGGACTAAACCTTTCATCTCATGAGTGTCCTGTACTAATTACATGGCTGCCACCCCTGTAGAGTAGACTCTAACAATTATGATTATTCCTATTCCTTTTCTTAGAAAAGGCATAGGAATAAGTTTCTTGGGGTTACATCGGGAAATCTCACTATTATAGGAAAACGGACTGGGCTGTTAGTCTGATATCAGTCACTACCTCACGGACGGGCAAGTACTAAGCAGGACGAGCGTATTTACGAGTCTACTCAGTAGCTATTAGCCAATGAAACGCCAGATCTGGTTTTCTCTGGTTATACACCTTCAACTATATACCTCGCTGTATACCCTGATGAAGGCAAGACTACTTTGTTGGCATAGTAGGTAACCACACAGCTAGTCTCTAAAACCAAAGGAACTGAATGTACTGAACGGTTCAAAACATTAAAAAGTTCTGACATCTAACAATTGATGCTGGACGTTCGGTTGGTTTGTGGTATCTTCTCCAACATCTTCAGCTATTAAGAATGAATAAGATATTCCTATATGCCCATTATTGAACTAACTAGTTACATACCGCTGCTGGGGGTGCATTAAAGATAAGTTGTGTGTTGAAGTTGACGTTTTCGTCCTGCTCTCATGTTTTCGTCCCGCTCTGACGTTTTCGTCCCGCTCTGATCACGTGATACAATACAGCAGAGGGACGAAACAATAGCTGTTGTGGTTACTCGATAAGGGTGGCCATTTGCTTCGGAAGTGTTCCAGGTAAAGAATTAAGCATTTTTATCGATATTTGAAGGTATATAGGAATAGGGAAACCAAGTACCGGTAAGCAAAAGTCAAAGTTACTCGGTAAGGCTTGGAAAAATTACTGCCCGCGGCTGACGCCTTGGGCAGTAATTTTTCCAAGCCTTACCTCGTAACTTTGAACATTTGCTCACCGGAACATAGTTTCCCTCTATTACTTTATGAGACACCTGTCCATGATATACACTGCGAGAAAACCACCATTTTATCCTTCTCCTAATAAAAACACGCCATAGGCTTAACATGGGATTTGTTTATGCCACGGGTGTGACATAAAGTGTTGTTTATGCCACTACTTTCTAATACTGAAAAAATATGGAAACGGGGTAGGATAAAATCTAGACGCCACTCGTTTGAGTCTGAGTTTATTTGTGCCACTCATTTTGTTGGCTTCGTAATGTCACTCGTAAAATTACAGACCCAACAAAATGCGTGGCATAAATAAACTTAGACTCAAAATCGTGACGTCTCTTGATATCATCCATTATATATACGCAATCACGGAGGTGCATGTATCGGCTGTAAATTGACTTGTTTCCATTTGTATCCGACCATATTTCACACCAGCGTATGAGGCGTATACAAGACTGTTTCCTTTTGTATACGGACGCGTCTTGGCTGTTTTTCACACCTGGCGTATAGGAGAGGAAACATCCTCTACACGATATATATACGCCGGGCATATATGTGTACCGATAGAAAATACAAAAGGTTGGCTCCCGCTGCCTCCGTGTTGGTAGATGTATAGATGTCCTCAGTTTGTTTATGGTCCTACCTTGTCAATCATCTTTGTTCCAGAACTAAGCATGTATGATTGAAATCTTTAGGGACAATAGTATTGGGTTCTTCGATTGGTGACTTGCTAGATGGTGGCCATCAGATAGCTTTCAATTTTTTTTTATTCAGACGAAAAAGAGTTCACATCTAGATGTTGTGATCTTCCACTTTGATCTGTCGTATAAAGCACACTACAGATGGACAGTTGTTTTACAGTAGTACTAGCGACTTTGTCGAGTACGAGTTAGGAGGGGGGGAATATAAAAAAAAACAACCGAAAAGTCAAAAGCCAATACGGGAGACAAACTCCCTACACCCGTATCCCTAGCCGAACACTCTGCTGACTGCTCCACAAAGCTAGATGTCTACGGTGGGTCAAATACTTAGAGTGGTGGCTGGAGTGGTGGTGGGTGGGTGTCAGCGGAGTTTTGAAAGGGCTACCAGAACCATGGTAGGGAACCAGCGAAAGTTGGGATCTCATTGGTTTCTCACGAGAAAAGTAGATCAGAATACTACAATACTAAACTTTGATTTCGGCATGGCTCGAAATGAATCATAAGAGAAAACGTATGTTTGAGTATAGAAATACAAAAAGAGTAGCAGGTTATAGTTTAGTATTGCACGAGAATCTCACTCTCGTGGCTCTTCAATCTCCACGCCTAGGTCTAGTTCACTATGTCTCTATGTGCGGGAGCCACTTCAAGCGGATTCGACGAAATTCTAACGTTTTAAATATAGTAGGTAACAATGGACAAAAATATAGCATTATGGACAAACATGTGTGCAATCTGTTCTGTAAGAGTTCAATTTCTCCATTAGGTGCACTAAGCTACTCGGTTCCCTAACGAGGGGTGGGAGGGTTAATAACTAGGTGACTGTATAAAATAACTGCTCTATTTACATGATGTAGGTCAGAAGATCTTATTTGTGTACTAGGTGCACTTAGTGTATACCAGGTGGTCTTCTTTATTACTATATACCTGTAGGCGAATGTCTTATTTCTACTGACTAGGAGGACACATTCCATTCGTCTCAGAGTGACGAAATAATATGCATACGTCCCTCCGTACGACGTCCCTCTGTACCACGTGATCACTGTCATCCTGCTATTTAGGGAGTTGAAGAATGTCATTATAAATGATTCCTAGGTATATGATGACAAAGAGACACAGTCAGTGTGACTGACTTCCATCTGTTCAGAGATATTTTCTTCGAACTCGGTGAGTATTTCTGACCAAAATATCTCTGAACAGATGGAAGTCAGTCACACTAACTATGTCTCTACTCTTTTTGCATGAAAGAATATCCTGTCTCTGTACGGTCCTTTTGTTATGACCTTATCTGGGAAGAACGTCCTTGGACTACAGTTTGTTTCTGTGTTTACCGAATAAAAAGAAATTGCTGAATATTTTTTACTTGATTGTATCTTAACCCTTTTCCTGCAGCACCCAGTTCCCCTACTTAACATTACACAGCAGGCATTGCCTGCATAAATGACCTTGCTACGGCAGGCACCTTTTTTGGAAAATAGCAAAGTCACATGATGTGTCATGTGATTCAATTGAGTAATTTACCTTGGGAGCTGACGATATTACCAAATCAAAGGTCAATATGGCTATTTACTATGTCCAAATTTCTTTCAATTCAAACAATTATTTTTTTATTCATTCAATTTTGTAAATAAGTATCAATGATGCCTCTATGATGCCTGGAGGCATCATGCTGCTGTAGCTATGGGAATACCTGGAGGCATCATGCTGCTGTGGCCAGAGGAATGCCTGGAGGCATCATGCTGCAGTAGCCAGGGGAATGCCTGGAGGCATCATGCTGCAGTAGCCAGGGGAATGCCTGGAGGCATCATGCTGCAGTAGCCAGGGGAATGCCTGGAGGCATCATGCTGCCGTAGCCAGGGGAATACCTGGAGGCATCATGCTGCAGTAGCCAGGGGAATGCCTGGAGGCATCATGCTGCCGTAGCCAGGGGAATACCTGGAGGCATCATGCTGCAGTAGCCAGGGGAATACCTGGAGGCATCATGCTGCAGTAGCCAGGGGAATGCCTGGAGGCATCATGCTGCAGTAGCCAGGGGAATGCCTGGAGGCATCATACTGCCGTAGCCAGGGGAATACCTGGAGGCATCATGCTGCAGTAGCCAGGGGAATGCCTGGAGGCATCATGCTGCCGTAGCCAGGGGAATACCTGGAGGCATCATGCTGCAGTAGCCAGGGGAATGCCTGGAGGCATCATGCTGCAGTAGCCAGGGGAATGCCTGGAGGCATCATACTGCCGTAGCCAGGGGAATACCTGGAGGCATCATGCTGCAGTAGCCAGGGGAATGCCTGGAGGCATCATGCTGCCGTAGCCAGGGGAATACCTGGAGGCATCATGCTGCAGTAGCCAGGGGAATGCCTGGAGGCATCATGCTGCTGTAGCCAGGGGAATGCTTGGAGGCATCATGCTGCAATAGCCAGGGGAATGCCTGGAGGCATCATGCTGCAGTAGCCAGGGGAATACCTGAAGGCATCATGCTGCTGTAGATAGGGGAATGTCTGGAGGCATCATGCTGCAGTAGCCAGGGGAATGCCTGGAGGCATCATGCTGCAGTAGCTATGGGAATGCCTGGAGGTATCATGCTGCTGTAGCTATGGGAATGCCTGGAGGCATCATGCTGCTGTAGCTATGGGAATGCCTGGAGGCATCATGCTGCTGTAGATAGGGGAATGTCTGGAGGCATCATGCTGCAGTAGCCAGGGGAATGCCTGGAGGCATCATGCTGCAGTAGCTATGGGAATGCCTGGAGGTATCATGCTGCTGTAGCTATGGGAATGCCTGGAGGCATCATGCTGCTGTAGCTATGGGAATGCCTGGAGGCATCATGCTGCTGTAGATAGGGGAATGTCTGGAGGCGTCATGCTGCAGTAGCCAGGGGAATGCCTGGAGGCATCATGCTGCAGTAGCTATGGGAATGCCTGGAGGTATCATGCTGCTGTAGCTATGAGAATGCCTGGAGGTATCATGCTGCTGTAGCTATGGGAATGCCTGGAGGCATCATGCTGCTGTAGCTATGGGAATGCCTGGAGGCATCATGCTGCTGTAGATAGGGGAATGCCTGGAGGCATCATGCTGCTGTAGGCAGGGGAATGCTTGGAGGCATCATGCTGCTGTAGATAGGGGAATGCCTGGAGGCATCATGCTGCTGTAGATAGGGGAATGCCTGGAGGCATCATGCTGCTGTAGCTATGGGAATGCCTGGAGGCATCATGCTGCTGTAGATAGGGGAATGCCTGGAGGCATCATGCTGCTGTAGGCAGGGGAATGCCTGGAGGCATCATGCTGCTGTAGCCAGGGGAATACCTGGAGGCATCATGCTGCTGTAGCCAGGGGAATACCTGGAGGCAACATGCTGCAGTTAAAGGGTTAATCATGTTCTTTTTGCTGTATTTTCTTTAATTGATTTTTAATCTTGATCTTTTTCTCCGTTTTCTGCAGACACGCGTTACCGGCCGTCAACACGGCGCGTCAGATTCTGGTAAGTGACCTTTCTAATCAACCAATCACAGTGCGCCATTTAAACAGGGCCTTTTCCACGTTTCACAGCGGGCCGTACAGACCACACCGGGCCGTCCATGATTAGGCCTATGTTCTAAATACCATACACCAAACATAGGGCAGTAAACCTAAGACCGATACGCACAGATGTATGACTAGGAGCAAATAGAATGTTCATCATTGATGAATGAGCGTGCAATTATGAATGATTAATTATAAAAGGTTTCAGTCACATTCAGTCTATGGATGGTTTTCTGTAACCCACTTGCACCCACTTAAACCATTTCTGCAACCGCCTGAGTCTAGGATCCAAATATATCAGCACCAGTGGGTCAATGAGGTATTTTCGTCTCTAGTGTTTGGTCAGTTGGGCAAGCCTCTGAGACCCTGAGACACTGGCACCCTGCTCCTTTAACAATATCACAGTAAATAGCACGCAGATAGTGAAGGGATAGTTTTTTCTCAGCATACTGAAAGTGTATGTTAACACTCTAACCTTTAATAGGCAACGTATATAGGGCATGCAAGCACGCTCTAATAAAGATTGCAGGACGTTAGGGCCCACCACCCGAAAGTTTGGATGTTAGGGCCCGGCGGAGAAAGTCTCAGTTGCACCGCGATGCCGTATTCACACATGCGGTGCCGGAATAGCGAAATACCATAAAAGGACGTTACGGCTCGCGTCATTTTGGAGTTTTGTTTGTTTGTGGAGAATATCTTATTTTCAACTAGTCATGAAAATCATGTTTCAATGTGACTTGTAACTTCAGAATGAGATACAAATTGTACAGGATATATACACACAACTATTCTAGCAGCCATAAAGAATCATTTTGGAGTTTATTTAAATTTATCCATTTGCAAGACGAGAACACAGTAATTATAGAAACATATTTTATTTCATGATTACATCCACAATATCAAGAAAACACACGGTGAAAGAGACATAGGGATCACAGTATCATCAGCAATGATTTTAACTAGTGATTACATAGACAATAATCTATGGTTTAGTGGACAGGCGGCCGTAAACCACGAGGGGTTGACGCGTAGTAATACACGAGCGCTAGCGAGTGTGTTACGACGTCAACCTCGAGTGGTTTACAGAGCCGCCTGTCCACAAAATCATCGTTTGTTGCATTTATTATCCATCTTTTCGAATAAATTAAACCCAATAATTGCCGTATTAAAGGGTATTACAATAGGGACTATTTCTTTGCTCTATAGCACAAAGGGACTATTTTTCCCGTATACCATAGTGTTGAGGCCGTATACCACAGGTTTGAATCCGTATACCACAGTTATGGTATCTGACAGGTTTTATAAATGGGTCGTGGTTTACTGAGTCCCCAAACATTTTCAATGGGGGCTTTGTATACGATGGATAATAAATCTACAATATCAACAATGATTTTATTCAGTGATTATATCCACAAATGACACGTTTTAAACATTAAAGTTCAAGATTCAATGATGTATACCGATATTATAATAAGTCCACCCAGGTTGGCTCTAGGTGGGCCCTAACGTCCCGATGAGTGGGCCCAAACGTCCTGACTATCGGGTGGTGGGCCCTATGTGAGAAGGATGTTTCTATGTGAGGGAAGCGCCATTGCCTGCATGAACGACACTGCTACAGCAGGTACCTTTTTTGAAAATAGCAATGTCACATGATGTGTCATGTGATTTGAGCAATCTACCTTGGTAGCTGATGATATTTTGTTATACCAGATTAAAGGTCAATATGGCATATTTACTATATCAAAATTTCTTTCAATTCAAACAATTATTTTTTTATTTATTGAATTTTGTATATAAGTATCAATGATGCCTGTATGATGCCTGGAGGCATCATGGGTCCCGATAAGTGGGCCCTAACGTCCTGACTCTCGGGTGGTGGGCCCTAACGTCTACATAATGCCCCAGTCACACTGGCGTAAAATTCGGCGTTTCTTCTATGTATTTGAATTGTTGGAGACCACGTATTAGCTACAGATTTGGAACGTATTTGTTTGCTTTTCTTTACCGTTTTAGTACGCTTCTCAACGTTCATCAACGTTCAACAACGCTTATCTACGCTTCTGTACGCATTGTGGCGTTTTTCGGCGCATTCCGACTTTCCTTTACGCATCTCCGCGTATTGCGGCGTTTTGCGGCGTATTTTGAGATTCCAAAATGCGTAGAAGAACGTAGACGTGCGTACACGGAAAAACGCCGTTTTTTACGCCAGTGAGACTGGGGCATAATGAGACCCCTTCATGTACATGAACTAGTGTCTGCTCGTCAGTGTTTCTATGTGAGGGAAGCGCCACCGATTTCTCCCTGTGTCTGTGTGCAGCCTGCCGCATTGACCCCAGTCAGAAGAGGAATATGCGACATGCTCATTTATATACAGCCACCTGCCCCCACATACATAAACACATGCACACATACACAAATCTATGTATACACACATGCATACACAGATAGACATACATTAATCTATGCACACTCATACACACAATTATTATGTGGTAGTATATCCTACACATACGGCCGCTCCTACCCATGTCGTATTTATATCCGTATGACAACTAGGTGACGTACGGGGTATTTATCCTACCCCTCATATAAATCTCCATGTATGCCACGGTTATGCCATAAAATATTTATATGCCACTGGTGACATATGAAGTTTAAAACATGTGACAGGGTAGGATAAAATCTAAACATCACACATTTCATATAATTGTTTACATGCCATTCATTGTCTTCCGCTACAGATATCACTCAGCTCCGCTTCGTGATAAAATTCCGCGAAGACAACTCATGCAATATAAACAATCATATGAAATTTCGTGATGTTTCATGATAGTATATGGCGTACGGGGAATGTACGGCAGCGAAACCCCAAAACTCGCCCAGAAGCAAAGTTAAAAATAGGGTATTTTAAGGTATATAATAACCAACCTCTGCCTTCGGCATCGGTTCGTCTTATCGTAAATGTTACCGCATATTATCACGTTCAGCCACAGTAACCCTGTTTCCGTATAATACACACATAAATGCATACACACATATACAGAGATGCATACAGGAATACATACACACTATTTACTAGTTTCAGATACAAGCGGCCGTATGCTCGGAGGAGTTGATGCGTAGTAACATCTGAGCGTATGCGAGGATATTGCGTAATAAACTCACGAGGCGCATATAACCTCTTTTATCTCAAACTAGTCTGTATTGTATTTATAATCCACCTTTTCTGAACAAGTGGCATGTCGATATCAGTTCATTTCAGTTATGCACTTTTTTCCTGTTGCATTATTTTTCCGTATGCGCCACCTGGAGCATAGGACATACCCGTATGCGCCGGGTATGTCCATACACACTTTGTATGTGTTTTCTACATACACTTTGTATTGGGGGCTATACCTGTATGATCCAGGTATTTATTACCCACCTGATACGGAGTCTCCATACTAAGCCTATTGAGATAACAGATCGCTACTGAGTAGGATACGGAGCTCCGTACCCTCCTAGGAGGATACGGATTTTTGAGATGAAAGTAGTCCCATTGAGATGAAAGTAGTCCCAAACATAACTTCTTAACTATGTTGAAAAGTCTAACGATCATATTTATTGCTTAAATCTAAAAATAAGTGAGTAATAAATACAATATTACCATGATTTCGATCTGAGTGGCCATATTCTCCTTGTAGTTGACGCTACACAATACTCGTCAACTACGCGGAGAATACGGCCACTCAGATCGAAATCATGGTAATATTGTGTAATCCGCACACACTCCCCATGTGTTTTCTGCATACACTTTGTATTAGGTGGATAATAAAAATAAATTTATATATACACACATACATAAACAGACAGACATTAATCTATACACACTCATACACACCTATACACATATAAATTCATACCCACAAGCATGCATACACACACGCACCAGTACAAATAAAATATCAAAATTTAGAATCATATACGGTATGGCACGCTCACGATTTGTTGAAATCTATTGCGGCCCAAGCCGTGCTGTACACTATAAATACTGCACACGGTTGCAGTACAAAATCCATACTGCATGCGCCAGAACATGAAGTAACTCGCAGGGTGTTTGATAAATCTGAGGGTTTCTCCCAGACACTGTATGTAGATGTAGCAGACGCACAGACAGACACAGTGACGCACAGACAGACACAGGGACGCACAGACAGACACAGGGACGCACAGACAGACACAGGGACGCACAGACAGACACAGGGACGCACAGACAGACACAGGGACGCACAGACAGACACAGGGACGCACAGACAGACACAGAGACGCACAGACAGACACAGGGACGCACAGACAGACACAGGGACGCACAGACAGACACAGGGACGCACATACAGACACAGGGACGCACAGACAGACACAGGGACGCACAGACAGACACAGGGACGCACAGACAGACATAGGGACGCACAGACAGACACAGGGACGCGAAGACAGACACAGGGACGCACAGACAGACACAGAGACACACAGACAGACACAGGGACGCACAGACAGACACAGGGACGCACAGACAGACATAGAGACACACAGACAGACCGACCTCGCTGCTTTGTCTTCTCACATTCACGACACCGCAATCAATTCTTGTACACTGTCGCACCTGGGAGCCATAATGCGGGCTGTCTGGGTTATCAATGGTCAGCAACCTGTTGCGTTGCCTATGGCGCATCTGCAAATATAATTCATAATTTGAATAAAACATAGGACTCTTTACAGGATTTCCGAAGGAAGGCTAATAAAGCGACCAAATGTTAGGTGGGGGACGTATATATAGTGGGGCTGCAACGGAACATACTTTCAATGTGGGCGAAAGGAAATACTATTTATGGGGACTAAGAAGAGCATGATATATATATATATATATATATATATATATATATATATATATATATATATATATATATATATTGCTTGATACACGTTAAGACCAGCTCTTTTGAGTTGAGTGCCATCCAGGATAAATAAACGTCTTCGAATATATATATATATATATATATATATATATATATATATATAAGCTATTGCAGGGTACAAAGAGAGGTAAGCTATTGGAGGGTAGGAAAAGAGGGTAAGCTATTGTAGGGGACAAAAAGGGGGTAAGCTATTGCAGGGTATGTAAAGGGGGTAAGCTATTTGAGGTACGAAAATGGATAAGCTATTAGAAGGGACGGAAAGGGGGTAAGCTACTGGAGGGGACGAGAAAAGGGGGTAAGCTATTGTAGGGGATAAAAATGGGGTAAGTTATAGGAGGGGGACGAAAAGGGGTGAGTTATTGTAGGGGACGAGAAAAGGGGGTAAGCTATTGGAGGGGACGAATAAAGGGGTAAGCTATTGGAGGGGACAAAAAGAGGGTAAGATATTGGAGGTATGGAAAGAGGGTATGTTATAGGAGGCGGCTAAAAGAGGGTAAGGTATCGGAGGGGACGAGAAAAGGGGCTAAGCTATTGGAGGGGAGAGAAAAGGGGATAAGCTAATGGAGGGGAGAGAAAAGGGGATAAGCTAATGGAGGGGACGAAAAAAGGGGAAAACAATTGGAGGTTACGGAAATAGGGTAAGCTATTGGAGGGTCTGAAAAGAGGGTAAGTTATAGATGGGGACGAGAAGGGGGGAAGCTATTGGAAGTTACAAAAAGAGGGTAAAATATTAGAGTGGACAAAAAGGGGGTAAGTTATTGGAGGAGACGAGTAAATGGGACAAGATATTGTAGGGGATAAAAAGGGGATAAGCTATAGGAGGGGACGAAAAGGGGGTAAGAAATTAAAGGAGAAACCAACAAGTTTTGGTCGTTCTCCACGAGTTTGATGCGGTGTGATATGAACGAGGCGACAGCTGAGTGAATATCACATAGCATTCAAACAAGTTACAGAATGACTTCTTTGACGAAAACGAGTTGCTTTCTGTATTTATCTCACCCCTGTACACACTAGAAGAATGGATGACACACAGTATATAGACCATGGAGGACAGACTGCAATACTCGTTGGGGCATGGAGAACGAGTTCCCAATGTTCAGCCTATGGACATTTATTCCAGGGGTGAGATAAAGGAGATAAGCTATTGTAGGGGTCAAAAAGGGGGTAAGCTATAGGAGGGGACGAAAAGGGGGTGAGATAAATACACAATATTGACTGGTTTCAGATACAAGCGGCCGTATGCTCCGAGGAGTTGACACGTAGTAATGTCCGAGCATATGCGAGTCAACTCCGAGGAGCAGACAAACGCTTTTATCTCAAACCAGTCTATATTGTATTTATTATCCACCTTTCCTGGGCAAGTGGGATTTCGATATCAGTGCATTTTAGTTAGGCACTATTTTTTCGTACGCACTATTTATCCGTATGCGCCACCCGGAGCATACAACATATTCGTATGCGCCGGGTATGTCCATACAAACTCCCTATGTGTTTTCTATGGACACTTTGTATTAGGTGGATATATCTGTATGCTCTGGGTATGGTGATACACACTCCCTATGTGTTTTCTATGGACACTTTGTATTAAGTGGATATATCTGTATGCTCCGTGTATGGTGATACACACTCCCTATGTGTTTTCTATGGACACTTTGTATTAGGTGGATATATCTGTATGCTCCGGGAATGTCCATACACACTCCCTATGTGTTTTCTATGGACACTCTGTATTAGGTGGATATATCTGTATGCTCCGTGTATGGTGATACACACTCCCTATGTGTTTTCTATGGACACTTTGTATTAGGTGGATATATCTGTATGCTCCGGGTATGGTGACACACACTCCCTATGTGTTTTCTATGGACACTTTGTATTAGGTGGATATATCTGTATGCTCCGGGTATGGAGATACACACTCCCTATGTGTTTTCTATGGACACTCTGTATTAGGTGGATATATCTGTATGCTCCGGATATGTCCATACAAACTCCCTATGTGTTTTCTATGGACACTTTGTATTGGGTGGATATATCTGTATGTTCCGGGTATGTCCATACAAACTCCCAATGTGTTTTCTATGGACACTCTGTATTAGGTGGATATATCTGTATGCTCCGTGTATGGTGATACAAACTCCCTATGTGTTTACTATGGACACTTTGTATTAGTTGGATATATCTGTATGCTCCGTGTATGGTGATACACACTCCCTATGTGTTTTCTATGGACATTTTGTATAAGGTGGGTAATAAAGGAGTAGATGTTTGGGCTTTATAAACGGCTACTGGGGTGTGAGATCGCTGCTCTCCAGCCTACAGTGTGTACCGGTGCTAATTCTCTCATCAGTCTGGCTCCCATGCACTCCCTCAGACGTTGTATCACAGAGTCGTTCAGAAAGGACGCCCCTGTCCAGAATAAATGACTTCACAACCGGAAATGAACTGGAATCTAAGCCTCAGCTTCAAACGCAGTGTCATCAACCTCCATTTGTGAAGCGCGATTCAATTATTCAACGGCAAAACAATGAAAAAAGATACTAAAACAATGAAGAAAACACCACAAGACTACACCTTGCGCATTGCAGTATGGGTAGGAAGGCAGCTGGGCTCCCACGCACATGCGCAGTCAGTATGCGCTACAGCCCGGCGTCTAGACAGGTGAAAAAGCAGCCGTCAGATGGCGCATGTGTCGCCGTCGTCGTCGCTGGTTGTCGTCGCGCGTCCTTGTCATTGTCATATGGCCCCTGGGTACCTGCCGACATTTTCTCTAGGCAGACGACATTCGGCGTTTTAGAACGTAACGAGTGGCGGAGTGGCGGGAAACAGGAGGGGGACGTCTCTATGTACGTCACACTGTGTACGTATGTACATTTATTATCCACCTAATACAAAGTGTCCATAGACAACACATAGGGAGTGTGTATGGACATATCTAGACTTGCTCAGGTCTTTGATTATGAACATTCATAAAATGATTAATCACAATCAGAATAAAGTTCATTTTAGTATGTATCCTTCTCTGACTGGCCAATGAATCAAAGACTTATCCGCTATGAACAGAATCTCCTGTTTATGGCCCCAAGCCACTCCCTGTAACCCTATACCTCCTCCTACCCCTCCCCCCTACTCTCCTCCAGTTCTCTGGCTGCCTGTGTTGTCATAGCAATAAATTTAACCTACTCCTGACTGTGACCCGATTGAGATCAAAGTGTGAGGGTATCAATCTCCCATCAGATATCTGACCAGTAGCCAGGATATCTGTATGGAGAGTGTTGGGAACACTGGAGCTAAACAGCGCCAGAAATCCAACACCATTACCGATTGTACCAGTCCCTGTATCCAAGCAAGGAGGGTAGTCAAAGGATGCAAGGACTGGGGCCAGTCTAGGACATACCGGGCACATACGGAGATATGTTGTATGCACCGGGTGGCGCATACGGAAAAATAGTGCGTATATATGGAAAAATAGTGCATAACTAAAACGAACTGATGTCGACATGCCACTTGCCCAGAAAAGGTGGATGATAAATACAATATAGACTGGTTTCAGATACAAGCGGTTGTATGCTCATCGGAGTTGATGCTGCGCAATATCCTCGCATACGCTCGGATATTACTACGCGTCAACTCCTCGGAGTATACGGCCGCTTGTATCTGAAACCAGTCAATATTATGTATGTAGACGCGGGCCGGATGCGGGGCGGGCGGGGGCGGGGGCGGGGGGAACGCCAGACGGCCGTTATTATATAAAGTCCAATGCACATCTATTGATTCTGTACCTTTGTTGCCCACAAAGGCACCGTATATTTGTCTCAGGTGAGGCATCCTAACAGAGTCGGCCCCAGTCGGTAGATGTAGGACAGCTAGACAAGGGTCAGCCAACAATTAGTGACCCCCCCCCCCCCCCCTTGAGATGCCCAATGCGCATCTACCGATTCAGGGTTAAGCCCAATGCCCATCTACCGATTTCGGAACATTTATGTACCTTTGT
Source organism: Alentia gelatinosa (assembly GCA_950022655.1). Classification (NCBI taxonomy): domain Eukaryota; kingdom Metazoa; phylum Annelida; class Polychaeta; order Phyllodocida; family Polynoidae; genus Alentia; species Alentia gelatinosa. The sequence continues at coordinate 138,331,872 of OX465580.1, read as the reverse complement.
CGCCGACAAACCCCACTTATATTATAGCCATACCAATGATCAAATGATCATATTGTCAACTAGATGCGGTAATACAATGCCTTACAAATGGCGGAGTTATGTTGCCTTGGCCGTGTTGTGATTATATTATAGTTATCTTGTTTAAAAATATTGTTTGTGCATCATAATGACATCCACTAAAGATTGTTAAATTCTGTTGTTTGTTTATGTGCATGTTCTGTGGTGTTTTGTTTCGTCTATCTGTCGGCTGTCTTGTCAAATTGTTTGACATGTGTAAGGAGGAACGCCAATTGGCGATTACTAATGTCGTTAATCTGATTGAATATTTAAAAAAAGAAAAAAAGGGGGAACCCCGCTTAAGGGGACAGTTTGCTCGGAATGGAGGGTGGCCTTTGAAGCAGGGTTTTACTGTAAATCAGCCACAGTTGCGGCATTCTGATAATGTAGTGTCATCTCCTTCCGGTCTGCTGGGGTGGACAGAAATTACCAATCTTTTCACCCTCTTGGTCGCCTCGCCTCCGCGTGGTGCAGGCCGGATATGCTTGCACTCAAGCATAACTAAAGTGACCGGGTGGGTGGGGAGTTAGCTCAGTGGTAAAGAGCACGGGACTTTCTTGATTCGGGTCCCACTGCAGCCACTTTTCTCCTTCACCCTTCAGCAGTGGTAGATTTACTGCTATATCAAAGGCCAGTCCTTCTCATACCATGTTTATGTGGTTAGGTGTACAGCCACCTTTCTCCTTCACCCCCAGCAGTGGTAGATTTACTGCTATATCAAAGGCCAGTCCTTCTCATACCATGTCTATGTGGTGTGGTGTACAGCCACCTTTCTCCTTCACCCCCAGCAGTGGTAGATTTACTGCTATATCAAAGGTCAATCCTTCTCATACCATGTCTATGTGGTGTGGGAAGTAAAACAACTCTCACCTTGGTAAATGTGTAGGGGTGGGATTTCTTCCGACATTCATCTCATAGATTCGGTCAAATCCAAAGTAAGGACGTTAAAGGGACTACTTTCCCATGCACCATGGTTTCGATGGCCGTATACCACAGATTTGAATCTGTGTACCATAGTTATGGTATTAACAGGTTTTATATAATGGGTCGTAATAGAGTCCCCATATATTTTCAATGGGGTCCTTGTACAATTAACCGCACTAATTGTGAATCATGGTTCAAGGGTCTATGACTCTACAATGACGGGAACCAGCTAACACTGGATCCTGTCAACAGACTGAATTGTGGGATACCTCAACATGGTCCATGCTCAGATGCACCAACGCGCACGCGCACCCCTCACTTCCGTCTACAGCGGCGCAGAACAAAGGCAATAGTCGTCGTCGTTATGATCGTATTTGAGTCGCTCTTTGAGTCGCTCTTTGAGGGGCCGCTGATTTAATGACCGTCTGTGGCGCGTAGTGTGTGTATACGCCGCCAGACGTCTCTGTCTGTCCCCGGGAACCAGCTCCAGACTGTCGGCCACCAGCGAAACGCACTTGGCGGGAATCAGTGGCGGCCGGGGTGTTGCAGGTAACCGCCGCTATGGGCGCTGATCTTTGAATTCAGTGCGCATGCGCAGTGCTAATTAGCATGTGGTGCACTTCCGGTCGCGCTCGTCGCAGTGCATCTTGGTCCGTGTGAACTCTGTCAAAGTTCAGAGTGAACAGTTTCCGGTTTAACTTGGAAATTTATTTTTAGTATCTATTATATACTCATGCAGTATATTTGATAATTACGTACTTCTGCTCCCTATGCAGTATAAAGTGTATGTTTCATAAAGCAAAATGTAACATCGCCAACCTTGGCGTTATTTTGGTCAATAACAAAAAAAAAAATGTCCTTACCATGTTTAGATTATATAAAAGGGCCATTTTTCCTTACCATGTTTAGATTATGCAAAAGGGCCATTTCCCCTTATCATATTGATATTATATAAAAGGGCCATTTCTCCTTACCATGTTTAGATTTTAAAGAAGGGCAATTTTTCCTTACCATATTTTGATTATATGAAAGGGCCATTTCTCCTTACCATGTTAATATCATTTAAAAGGAGCATTTCTCCTTACCATGTTTAGATGATACTAGCGACTTCGTCGAGTCCGAAAAAATATAGAAAAGTGAAATAACAGGCTGCCGAAAGCGGGGTTCGAACTCCCCACAATCGCATTCATAGCCGAAGACTCTGCTGACTGCTCCACAAAGATAGATGCTGTAGTGGAGTCAAATACTTAGGCTATTGGTGGGTGGGGGAATCAGTGGAGTTTCGAAAGGGGTACCAGCGAAATCTTGCAATCCTCATTGGTTTCTCACGAGAAAAGTAGATGAGAAAACTACAATATTAAACTTTGATTTCTGAATGGCTCGAAATGAATCATAAGAGAAGAAGGTTGTCTGGGTATAGTCCTACAAAAAAGAAGAAAAGGCTCGAGTTTTTCACTGCACGAGAATCTCACTCTCGTGGCTCTTCACTCTCCACGCCTAGGTCTGGTTCACTATGTCTCTATGTACGGGAGCAACTTCAAGCGGATTCGACGGAATTCTACCGTTTTAGATATAGTAGGTAATAAAAGGACATTTCTCCTCAACATGGTTAGTTTACGTCAAAGGGCCATTTCTCCTTACCATGTTTAGATTATGTAAAAGGGCCATTTCCCCTTACCATGTTTAGATTCTCTTTCACATGTTTAGATTATACAAATGGGCCATTTCTCTTAACCATGTATGGGAAGACATAGGCCTTAGATCTTTCCCCTACCGCTATTACTAAAAAAAATTCCAACGCTGATTCCCTCGAAGGAGCGTGAACGAAAAGATTTTTTACAATTCATTTCTCATGTTTAGATTATGTAAAACGACCATTTCTCCTTATCATATTAATATTATATAAAAGGGCCATTTCTCTTAACCATGTTTAGATGATATAAAATGACCGTTTCTTCTTATTCAGGTGTGTTTTCTTGTATCTATCCATACAACTGCACATTTAATCTTGTATATCCATAATGTAGAATAACCAGTCACTCCTGTAGCAGCCATCCACATTAATGGATGGAGTCTGGGGCAGGGGGGGGGGGGGGGGTCTGGGATGTGGGGAATACTTGATGCCGTAGACGTGATATGCCCGAGCCGACAGGCCTCCTGCTAAATGAATATCTCACTGACACTAATACTTGAACACCAAATGAATTCAGGGAATGTAAGATTACAGGCAAGGAAATGGAAGCTGGTGTATTTCTACCGCTTCGTCTGCCTCTAATTCTACCCGGAGGGCTGATTCAGAAAAACAGCAGCACACATACACCATACTAAGTACTAAAGATTTTGCAACCTAACACACAAGTATACACTAAAAGTATTGAATATACGGGATCATACCATTGGAACTCATTATCTGTAAATACTCGACAAACAGAGACATATCCCGAATTAAAAAAATTCACCAAAACTGTATTGTACGAGTCTATTCCAAGATAATCTGAACTTTTACCTTATACCTTATGCATCAAGACTACTATCTTTACCTTAGATCTCATATAACCTACAGGATATTACCTATTTTACATTATGGCCTGCTGTTATATCCTATTTTGATGGATGAGATATATATCTATAACCAAATTTGAAAAATTATATGTATAATTACGAAAATAAGATATAATTGGACAGCCTGAGCACTAACGTTGTGACTATCTCATTGGATATCAGCTGAAAACCAGTGTCGGATACATCCATAACTGAGCTGATATCTTTGGTTTATCTTTTATTGACGTGACTTATAGATCTATCACCCAATGAAACACATGTAAGCTTTTTTCTGTCAATAAATGATTTTTGAACAACAACAACAACAACAAATTCACTGCAGGGATGCCAGTTTGTAGGATTTTCCAGGTTCCCTAATATCTAAATCTTAGATGAACTTGTTCTGTTATCTTTCAAAATTCTGAATTGCGCTACCCCCAGCACACTCAGTCAGAGAGCCTATGGATCCCAGTGCTCCAACCTACAGCTGTAGGATGGTAGGATTCCTGTGGGAAATGCTCCCATGGATAAGGGCAAACTTGAATATTGACATCTGATTGGCTTAAGATATGTCATGTGAGAATAGAGTTATTAAAGCATTACCAAGTCTAAAAGAAAATATCAGAGGAATGCCTAATGCACTTGTAAAGATATTCTGCAGGATATAGAAGTAACAATCTTTCTGAAATGATTTTCTTTGAAGAGTTCCCCATTTAGTGCAGAACTACACATATACCCACTCTCATAACAGATATCTAAATAACCTAAACTGCCAGTACTAGCCCAAGGATCTGCTAGGAGAGTGATGGGGATTCCCCATACACCATGTCCGTTTTAGATGATACATAGACTGGCCTCAGTCCCCATCTAGGAATTTTTCCTGACCCCAACTGGCATCCCTGGTCACTGGCTTCAGATACAAGCCGCCGTATGCTCCGAGGTGGTGATGCGGAGTAATATCCGAGCGTATACGAGGATATTGCGGAATTCAGAGTCAAATCCGAGGAGTCTATATTGTATTCATTATCTACCTTTCTCTGACAAGTGCCGTACTGATGTTACTTTATTTCGGTACCCAATATTTTTTCATGTGCATGATTTTTCCATATATGCGCAAGTTTCTGAAGCCCGGAGCGTACAACATATCTGTATGCTGCGTGTATGGTGATACACACTCCCTATGTGTTTTTTATTGACACTTTGTATAAGGTGGATATATCTGTATGATCCGGGTATGGTGATACACACTCCCTATGTGTTTTCTATTGACACTTTGTATAAGGTGGATATATCTGTATGCTTCGGGTATGGTGATACACACTCCCTAAGTGTTTTCTATGGACACTTTGTATTAGGTGGATATATCAGTATGATCCGGGTATGGTGATACACACTCCCTATGTGTTTTCTATTGACACTTTGTATAAGGTGGATATATCTGTATGATCCGGGTATGGTGATACACACTCCCTATGTGTTTTCTATGGACACTTTATATTGGTTGGATATATATATAAGATATATATATAAGATATACACATATATGTGTTCTCTATGGACACTCGGAATCAGGTGGATATATCTGTATGCTGGGTATGGTGATACACACTCCCTATGTGTTTTCTATTGACACATTATATTAGGTGGATATATCTGTATGCTCCGGGTATGGTGATGCACACTCCCTATGTGTTTTCTATTGACACATTATATTAGGTGGATATATCTGTATGATCCGGGTATGGTGATACACACTCCCTATGTGTTTTCTATGGACACTTTGTATTAGGTGGATACATCTGTATGATCTGGGTATGGTGATACACACTCCCTATGTGTTTTCTATGGATACTTTGCATTAGGTGGATATATCTGTATGCTGGGTATGTAGATACACACTCCCTATGTGTTTTCTATGGATACTTTGCATTAGGTGGATATATCTGTATGCTCCGGGTATGGTGATGCACACTCCCTATGTGTTTTCTATTGACACATTATATTAGGTGGATATATCTGTATATTACAGGTATGGTGATACACACTCCCTATGTGTTTTCTATTGACACATTGTATTAGGTGGATATATCTGTATGTTACAGGTATGGTGATACACACTCCCTATGTGTTTTCTATTGACACATTGTATTAGGTGGATATATCTGTATGTTACAGGTATGGTGATATAAACTGCCAATATATTTTCTATAGACGCTTTGTATTAGATGTATAATAAAGCTCTTTATTACTTCAAATCTGACATAACTCATGTGTCCTGTATCTCAGGACAAAGTCTGGCCGCCTTTTTGAACAGCTTTTATTCATATCGAGTTACATCGATAGTTTCCAGTTTGCTGTAGACACACAAATAGGAGAAGTTATTTTGCTATATAATAGACACTATTATCCGTGTATCCGGATTGAGAGAATACAGCTTGTGCCTCTTGTGTTTATGTGAACAGAAGGTATTTTGTGTTTATTTATATATTTTTTTTACTCCAGAACTTATGATTTATGCAAGTGAAAGCACCATGTAGGCGTTGTAAAATGTGTCTACACCGGATCTAAGAGGGAACAGGGATTAAAACACGAATGGAGTCTGGGCAGGTGAGAGGGGGGGGGGGGCGGCATGGGATAAGGATGAGGAAGGGGGGAGGGGAGGGAACGCAGACTAAGGAGGAAACCAACAAGTTTTGGTCAAAGTCGTCGTTCTCCACGAGTTTGATGCGGTGTGATATGAGCGAGGCGACAGCTGAGTGAATATCACGTATTCCTATATACCTATGAGCGAACAACCTATGATTACTTAACGCTGCCTCTGGGTGGAATAACTTTTGTTCACTCCCCAGGTTGAGGTTACTGCCCAGGTTGACGTTTACTGCACAGGTTGACGTTCAGAGACATTTGGATTTTATCGATATTAGCCGACAATTGAAGGTCATTCATTGTCTTCCGCTACAAATATCACTCAGCTCCGCTTCGTGATATCATTCCACGAAGACAACTCATGCCATATAAACAATCATATGAAATTTTGTGATGTTTCATGATATTATTATATACCTATGTCCGAATGTCTATTAAATACTGCCCGCTGCTAGGGGTGCAGTAATAATAATATTCTTGCCCGCTGCGACTGCGACTTTGTATGTCATTAAAAAAAAAATCACCAATTAAAGGTATATAATAATAAGCAAACATCCTTACTGTAAACGAAATGATGCTCTTTCTCGGTCAGTCGTCGATTTCATACTGCCTGACGCCTCAGGCGTCAGGCAGTATGAAATCGAGGACTGACCTCGAACAGGAACCGTTTCGTCCACAGTTTGGACGTTTCCTAATAATATTCCAGGGACGAGATAAAGGACATATACACATGGAGGGAGGAGGGGGGGGGGGGTCGAAGTTGTCCAACAACAGGTTTATCAGGTGAGGCTACTTGAGACAATATTCTGCCATTTTCTGAATTTAGCATTCAGTCGGGTAAATATGAATCTGTATTCTAGTAGACTGGATGTTTCTCTATGAAGTGTTGCACAGAAAACAGCCTTTATCCTACCCCTAATAAAAAACGCCATAGGTTTAACATTGAATCAGTGTATTTGACGGAGCGTTGAATAAAGTGTTATTTATGCACCTAGGTGAATAAAAAAAATTGACCAATCAGGGACGAGAAAACGAAAGTAGATCCGGCAGCATTGATAAACGCGGCTATCCTCCAATGAGTGTCAACACGCTACTAACATGGATAATTACAAAGTTTTCTCTGTATATGGTGAGATAGGGTAGGATAAATACAAAAATGAACTTGGGTTAGCCTTGTCAATGTTTATACCACTCTGGTCAGGTCTGCTACCCACTACACTCGACTAATGCCTCGTGTAGTAATACACAACCTGCCCATCTGGCATAAACATTGACAAGGCTTACCCTGTTTGGTTTCTACTACTTATTGGATGTTGGCAGTGTGAGCTGCAGTGTGGGGATTCATTCCAGTTATATATTCCACCAAGAGGAGTTCTTTCTTGCACAACAAATTAAATACATATATTACCTTCTTTTGGTATTCTCAGTGGGGTATAGGACATTATTGTACACATATGCCTGTGGGTATACGGACATCCTTGCCTCAGTACACAGATGCCTGTCTGGGTATAAGGACATCCTTGCCTCAGTAGACAGATGCCTGTCTGGGTATACGGACATACATGTACAGTAGAACCCAGCCTAACGGACACACCGCGTAAGCGGACACCCCGTGTTAACGGACACTTTTGCTCGGAAGGGATCCCTATATTAGATGTTTGATTTAACCTCGTGTAAGCGGACACCCCGCGTAAGCGGACACCCCGCGTAAGCGGACACTTTAGCCAGGAACGGAGGGTGCCCGCTTACGCGTGTAAGCGGACACCCTCCGTTCCGGGCCAAAGTGTCCGCTTACGCGGGGTGTCCGCTTACGCGAGGTTAAAATAAACATCTAATAGAGAGAACCGTTCCGAGCAAAGGTGTCGGTTAACGCGGGGTGTCCGCTTACGCGGGGTGTCCGTTAGGCGGGGTTCTACTGTACATACTTGCCTCAGTACGCAGATGCCCAGCTGCGTATACAGACATGCTTGCCTCAGTACACAGATGCCTGTCTGGGTATATGTACATGCTTGCCTCTGTAGACAGATGCCTGTCTGGGTATACAGACATTATTGCCTCAGTACACAGATGCCTGTATGGGTATACAGACATGCTTGCCTCAATCAGCAGATGCCTGTCTGGATATACAGACATTCTTGCCTCTGTAGACAGATGCCTGTCTGGGTATATGGACATACTTGCCTCAGTACACAGATGCCCAGCTGCATATACAGACATGCTTGCCTCAGTAGACAGATGCCTGTCTGGGTATATGGACATGCTTGCCTCAGTAGACAGATGCCCAGCTGCATATACAGACATATTAACTCAGTAGGCAGATACCTGTCTGGGTATACGGACATTATTGCCTCAGTAGACAGATGCCCGTCTGGGTATACGGACATTATTGCCTCAGTAGGCAGATGCCTGTGTTCGTATATGGACATTATTGCCTCAGTAGACGGATACCTGTGTTCGTATATGGACATAATTGCCTCAGTAGATGGATATCTGTCTGGGTATATGGACATGCTTGCCTCAGTACACAGATGCCCATTTGCATATACAGACATATTACCTCAGTAGGCAGATACCTGTCTGGGCATATATGTACATGCTTGCCTCAGTACACAGATGCCCATCTGCATATACAGACATATTACCTCAGTAGACGGATACCTGTCTTGGTATATGTACATGCTTGCCTCAGTACACAAATACCCATCTGCGTATACAGACATATTACCTCAGTAGACATATGCCCGTCTGGGTATACGGACATTATTGCCTCAGTAGGCAGATGCCTATGTTCGTATATGGACATTATTGCCTCAGTAGACGGATACCTCTCTGGGTATATGTACATGCTTGCCTCAGTACACAAATACCCATCTGCATATACAGACATATTACCTCAGTAGACGGATACCTGTCTTGGTATATGGACATGCTTGCCTCAGTACACAGATGCCCATCTGCATATACAGACATATTACCTCAGTAGACGGATACCTGTCTTGGTATATGTACATGCTTGCCTCAGTACACAAATACCCATCTGCGTATACAGACATATTACCTCAGTAGACATATGCCCGTCTGGGTATACGGACATTATTGCCTCAGTAGGCAGATGCCTGTGTTCGTATACGGACATATTACCTCAGTAGGCAGATACCTGTCTTGGTATATGGACATGCTTGCCTCAGTACACAGATGCCTATCTGCGTATACAGACATATTACCTCAGTAGGCAGATGCCTGTCTGGGTATATGTACATGCTTGCCTCAGTACACAGATGCCCATCTGCATATACGGACATATTACCTCAGTAGGCAGATACCTGTCTGGGTATATGTACATGCTTGCCTCAGTACACAGATGCCCATCTGCATATACGGACATATTACCTCAGTAGGCAGATACCTGTCTGGGTATATGTACATGCTTGCCTCAGTACACAGATGCCCATCTGCATATACAGACATATCACCTCAGTAGGCGGATATCTGTCTGGGTATATGGACATGCTTGCCTCAGTACACAGATGCCCATCTGCATATACGGACATATTACCTCAGTAGGCAGATACCTGTCTGGGTATATGGACATGCTTGCCTCAGTACACAGATGCCCATCTGCATATACGGACATATTGCCTCAGTACACAGATGCCCATCTGCATATACGGACATATTACCTCAGTAGGCAGATGTTGCCTCGCTGTCAGATGCCCGCGCATGGCGAGACGCACGTAGACGTCCTTCAGCGGAATGCGCCTCTCATCGCGCCGTGTGTCAGAGCAGCAGCAGAGCGGGGGGGGGGGGGGGGGCGGGCTGTCGTGATCCGGTAATCCGCTACACCTGTGCCGCCAGGGGGGGCTGCGGGCGGCGCGCCAGACGTGACGAGAGGCGATGCTGAGTGCTCGCCGGCGTCACCGGCCGGGTCAGCGGCGTGTGTGGCGTACGCCGTGCACCGTGCGCCGCCCGCCCTATGCCGCCCGCCGTACACCGCCTGCCGTACACCGTACACCGCCCGCCCTACGCCGCCCGCCCTACGCCGCCCGCCCTACGCCGCCCGCCCTACACCGCCCGCGTCGGGGTCAGCGGTGTTTGTACGCCACCCGCTAAGGTCATCGGTAAGCCCGGCGTACGCCGCTTATGGAGGCAGCAGCGCCCGGCGTACCCCGCCCGCTGAGACACGACGCCCGGCGTAGGCCGCCCGCTGAGGCAGCAGCGCCCGGCGTAGGCCGCCGATCAATGCCTGCTCCTGTGTGAGGAACCACCTTCCTCCAGACCCGCAGACCCCAGACAACGCCCACACCCTCCTCCTCCTCCTGCTCCTCCCCCGCTGTCCCCGCCGCCGCCCGCTCCGGTACGCCCGTCAACTACCACAGTCAGCCGCCCGCCGCCCGCCGCCCGCCGCCCGTCAACTACCACAGTCAGCCGCCCGCCGCCCGCCGCCCGCCGCCCGCCGCCCGCCGCCCGCCGTGCCGTCCTCCCCCGCGTGAACACGGCGTCACGGCCAGCAGGGGTCAACCTGTACACGGGTACCCTGATCTGTACCCTGACCTGTACCCTGACCTGTACCCTGACCTGTACCCTGTAGTCTATGCAGTACCCGGCTACGCTCTGTACGCGGATCAGTTTGGGCTACCCTCAACTGTACCCTGTTTACCCTGTACCCTGATTACTACCCTGTATCCTATATGCTGCCCTGTACCCGGGTACTCTGCCTTACGCTGCACTTTACCTGGGTACATTGCCTTACGTTTCCCAGTACACGGGTACCCTGATCTGTACCCTGTATGTGGATCAATACACGGTTACCCTCATCTGTACCCTGTTTACCCTGTACCCTGATTACTACCCTGTACCCTATATGCTGCCCTGTACCCGGGTACCCTTTCTTACTCTGCCCTTTACCTGGGTACATTGCCTTACGTTGCCCAGTACACGGGTACCCTGTCTGTATGCTGCCCAGTACCTCGGTACGCTTTCTTACGCTGCCCTGTACCTTGGTACTTTACCTCACGTTGCTCAGTACACTGGTACCCTGCCTGTACCCTGCCCTGTACCTTGGGAGCCTACCTTACGCTGCCGGGGTCTGTACATTGCCCTGTACACAGGTACCCTGCCCGAATCCCTGGTACTCTGCCCTGTACCCAGGTACCCTGCCTGTTCCCAGGTACCCTGCCTTTACCCAGGCACCACTACCCTGTGCACTGCCCTGTACCCTGGTACCCTGTCCTGATTACCCTGTACCCTGATCTGTACCTTGACCCCTAACCTGGTACCCTGCCCATCTTGTTCTGTATCCCGGCTGTCGCCTGCCTCCACCCTGAACCCCGTTCTGCTTACCCTCTACTATTCTCTGTACCCTGCAGCCTACCCACCCTGCCTGCCCTTACACCCTGCCCCCCTGCCCTACACCCTGCCCGCCTGCCCTGCCTGCACTGTCCCCCTGCCCACTGCCCACTGCCTCAACCACCTGTCTGCCCCTAACCCCCACCCGCCCCTCCGTGCCCCCCCCCCCCCTGATCTGAGCCTTGCCCCTAATACCCTGCCTGTCCCCAGCAATATACCCTTCTCACCCTGTGCCCCACCTGCCCACCCTGCCCACTGCCCACTGCCCGCCTCACCCACCTGCCTCCACCCTGTACCTTGCCCTGCTCACACTCTACTCCTATCTGTACCCTGCCCACTGCCCACTGCCCGCTGCCTGTCTCACCCACCTGTCTCCACCTTGTACCCTACTCTGTACCCTGCCTACTGCCCTATACCCTGCCCACCCTGCATCCTGCCCGCCTGCCCACTGCCTGCCCCGCCCCCTCCCCCCTCCCCCCTCCCTGATCTGTACCTTGCCCCTTACCCTGGTACCTTGCCTGTACCCTGCCCTATACCCTGTCCACGCTGTACCTTGCCCACTGCCCACTGCCTGTCTCAACCACCTGTCTGCCCCGCCCGTCCTTGCACCCACCTCTCCCCCGCCCCGCCCCGCCCCGCCCCCCTCCACACACACACGCCCCGCGTATAGCTCTACAGGTAGAGCGGGCGGCGGGCGGCGGGCGGCGGACGGCGGACAGCGGCGACCACAACAAGATGTCAGAACCCACGCGGGGCCCAGACACGCCGCTGCGTCTGGCCGGCTGCTGGCTGCTGGCTGGCGGCTGGCGGTGGAGGTGGTGGGCGGTGGGTGGTGCCCTAATGTATGCCGGGCTAGCAGCGCTCTACCACCGCCCGCCCGCCCGCCCGCCCGCCCGCCTACCCGGGCCCCAGTCCCGGTCTACTAACGAGCTGCCGTCCCTGTATGTATGTCTCCACGTGTAGCAGCTCCGAGCAGCTCCGAGCAGCTCCGAGCCGTCGATACGTGGTGCTGGCATGTAATATTTACCTGGACTGAGGAGCCGCAGCCCAGACAGTGTGGGGAGGTCTGGGTACTGAGCATGGGTCGTACATCGCACGTCCCAGACACTGCCGCCCCCCGTTACACTACTACTACTACCAGCAGGAGGCGGCGGCGGAGCAGCAGTGAGGCGCCCAGTCTGAGTACTACCAGGACCACCTCACCGAGCTGCTCAGTGCACCAGCCACTGCTACCAGCGCCGCCGCGCCCTGCTTAAACGTGCCACCCGCCGCTACCCGCTACCACGGTGAGTGACTGAGTGTTTTTACCCGTCTCAACTCTGACCCCCGACCCCACCCCACCGCCCGCCCACCCCCGGTACGCTCACACACCCCCACCCCCCGCCCGCTTACACAGTGCGCGCGCACCCCCCCGACCGCACGCCCACCGGAACTGGCCGTGCGCACTTCCGCCGGGCGCGGGTTGGGGTTGGGTGGTGAGGGAGGGGAGGGGAGGGGAGGGGTGTTGTTCTCACGACGGTGGGTCACTGACCTACCGCCCGCCTGACTCGCCGCCCGACAGCACGGGCCGCTGACTGCGCAACTGGGCAACTGACTGGGTGGCTGTATGGATGGTATACTGTATGGCTGTATGGCTGTATGGTTATCTGTATGGCTGTATGGTTATCTGTATGGCTGACTGGGCAACTGGGCAACTGACTGGGTGGCTGTATGGTTATCTGTATGGCTGTATGGATGGTATACTGTATGGCTGTATGGTTATCTGTATGGCTGTATGGCTGACTGGGCAACTGGGTAACTGACTGGATGGCTGTATGGTTATCTGTATGGCTGTATGGATGGTATACTGTATGGCTGTATGGCTGTATAGTTATCTGTATGGCTGTATGGCTAACTGGGCAACTGGGCAACTGACTAGATGGCTGTATGGTTATCTGTATGGCTGTATGGCTGACTGGGCAACTGACTGGATGGCTGTATGGTTACCTGTATGGCTGTATGGCTGACTGGGCAACTCGGGAACTGACTGAGTGGCTGTATGGTTATCTGTATGGCTGTATTGCTGACTGGGCAACTGACTGGATGGCTGTATGGTTATCTGTATGGCTGTATGGCTGACTGGGCAACTGACTGGATGGCTGTATGGTTATCTGTATGGCTGTATGGCTGACTGGGCAACTGGGCAACTGACTGGACGGCTGTATGGTTTTCTGTATGGCTGATTAGCTATATGGCTATATGACTGACTGTATGGCTGACTAGCTGGCTAGCTGGCTAGGTGTGTGGCTGACTAGCTATATGGCTATATGACTGACTGTATGGCTATATGGCTGACTAGCTGGTTAGCTGGCTAGGTGTATGGCTGATTAGCTATATGGCTATATGACTGACTGTATGGCTGGCTCACTGGCTAGGTGTATGGCTGACTAGCTGCATGGCTATATGGCTGACTGTATGGCTGGCTGGCTAGCTATATGGCTATATGTCGTATATCGCTATATGGCTGTTGGTTGTATTGCTGACTGACTGACTGGATGGCTGTATGGTTATCTGTATGGCTGTATGGATGGTAAACTGTCTCACTGGCTGGCTGTCCATATGGTTGACCATATGGCTTACTATATGACTTTGGTTCACTGTATGGCTGGCTATATGGATGATTGTATGACTGTATGATTGGCTTTATGGCTGGCAGTATGGCTGGCTGACTGGATGGCTGACTAGCTGGCTACCTGTATAGCTATATATCTATATGGCTGACTATGGCTGGCTGACTGGTTTGCTGTTGGTTGTATAGCTGACTAGCTGGCTATCTATATGGCTATATGGCTGACTGTATTTCTGGCTGACTGACTAGGTAGCTTTATGACTGGCTGGCTAGCTAGCTATATGGCTCTCTGGCTATATGGCTGACTGTATGGCTGGCTGACTGGCTTGCCGTTGGTTGTATTGCTGGCTGACTGATTAGATGGCTGCATGGCTGGCTATATGGTTGGCTATATGGCTGTGTGACTGACTGTATGGATGGCTGTATGGCTGACTATATGGCTGCATGGTTACCTGTATGGCTGCATGGTTCACTGTATGGCTGGCTATATGGATGATTGTATGACTGTATGATTGGCTTTATGGCTGGCAGTATGGCTGGCTGACTGGATTGCTGACTAGCTGGCTACCTGTATAGCTATATATCTATATGGCTGACTATGGCTGGCTGACTGGTTTGCTGTTGGTTGTATAGCTGACTAGCTGGCTATCTATATGGCTATATGGCTGACTGTATTTCTGGCTGACTGACTAGGTAGCTTTATGACTGGCTGGCTAGCTAGCTATATGGCTCTCTGGCTATATGGCTGACTGTATGGCTGGCTGACTGGCTTGCCGTTGGTTGTATTGCTGGCTGACTGATTAGATGGCTGCATGGCTGGCTATATGGTTGGCTATATGGCTGTGTGACTGACTGTATGGATGGCTGTATGGCTGACTATATGGCTGCATGGTTACCTGTATGGCTGCATGGTAATCTGTATGGCTGGTTGCATGGCTGTCTAACTGTATGACTGGCTGGTCAACTGTCTTACTGACTGAATGGCAGTATGTATGACTGACTGTATGGCTGGCCGGTTAACTGTTACATAGGCTGGCTGTATGAATGACTGGCTATAAGGCTGTTTGACTGGCTGCATGGCTTACAGTACGGCTGCATTGCTGTCTTTCTTTATAGTTGGCTGTTCAGTTTTCTGGGTCTCAGTATGGCTGTTTGGTTGACTGGTAAATTGTCTTGCTGGCTGACTGGCTGAATGACTGAATGGTTGACTATATGGCTAGTTGGCTGTATGGTTAACTTTATGGCTGGCTTGATAGTCTCCTTTGCCTCTGGCTGGCTTTATGACCGATTGGCTATAAGGCTATTTGACTGGCTGTATGGCTGACTGTATGGCTGCATGGATGTCCGTATGGCTGGTTCTATGGTTGCATGGCTGTCTGACTGTATGGTTGGCCGGTAACTGTCTTACTGGCTGGTTGTATGAATGACTGGCTATAAGGCTGTTAGACTGCCTGTATGGCTGCATGGTGATCTGTATGGCTGGTTGTATGCTTACGTGGTTGTATGGCTGTATGGTTATCTGTATGGCTGCATGGTTGGCTGCCTGGCTGATTTGTTGGGTGGTTCGCTGTCTTACTGGTTGACTGCCTGTATGAATGTATGATTGGCTGTATGGCTGACTGGTTGTCTGTATGGCTGGTTGCATGGTTGTATGGCTGCATGGTTATCTGTATGTCTGCATGGTTGGCTGCCTGGTTGAATGGTTGGGTCGTTCACTGTCTTACTGGATGGTGGGTTGTATAGTTTACTGTTTGTATGTATGGCTGGGTGTATGACTAGCTGGCTGCATATCTGACTGCATGGTTATCTCTATGGCTGACTGGTTAGTTTCCCGGGTATCTGCCTGCCTTGTCCCCCACCCTCTCCATCCCCGTCGCCCACTGTAGACTACCACATATCATTACCACGCTGATATAGATTTACCACCTCCCCATGACTGGCCTTAGTCCCTGTATCCTACCCCCCCCCCCCCCCACCCCTTCTGAGTGACACATTCACGGGGCAGTCAGAGAAGGACACATAATTATATAGAACGTTCTGACCATGCTGTACAATTCACAGAACGAGATGCTAATTTACCGTTTGTACGGACCGAGGCATTTATGCCGAGTTCCGTACAAATATATATTTTCTATATATCGGAATTAAAAAAAAAAAAAATTACATTTTTCTAAACAACCAAAATTTTAATAAAAGTGTATGGCAAGGTGGTCCGTATTTTAGTGTACGGACCGCTGGTCCGTACAGTATTTTTACGTCATATGCCGAAACGGTGCGTATTTACAGTATATACGGCATGGGTCTATAGTAATATAAAGAATTATATTCTGATTTTCTTTAATCATTTAATGAATGTTCATAATCAAAGACTTGACCAAGTCTACACATCCCCATGTCCCTCCAGTGTGAGCTGAGGTGTGAAGACGTCGCAGCGACCCCTGGCGGGCGGGCGGGCGGTGAGGTACCGGGTGTGGTCGTGCCTGCGGGGGTCTGGGTCTGGGTGTGGGGGTGTGGCGTGGGCGGGCGAGGGGAGTAAATAATATACTAAAACCAGTCTGGCCATCCCCATCACAGAGATGGGAGGGTGGGTGAATGGATTAGATTATACATGAAGACCTGACTTGTTGGATTACTGCAGACTCAGTTGAGATTAGCAGGTGTAGGCTGGGATGGGAGGAGCTCTGGAAATGTTTCCCAGTTGAGGTGGGTGTGAGTGGGAGGGAAAATGGGTCTTAAATATACCTTAAATGCATGTAGATATTATCGTAAAAATGGATGAGCTTTAATCTTGGCCACCGTATGCCACGACTGGAGTTTGGCCGAGTGAAGTCCGGAGCCAAAACTCCAGGAGTGGAATGCGGAAGCCACAATTAAAACGAATCAGGTTTTGATTTTACTATCCTACCCCGTCTCCTCGATTTTGGAATATTACGTGGTAACAATTCTGTATGCCACTAGTGGCATATAAAACTCTGAATGCCAGTCAGCGTGGCATACGGAAACTCAATGTTAAGCCTATGGGATCTTATATTAGGGGTAGGATAAATACTAAAGAAGAAACCAACGAGTTCTGGTCAAAGTTGTCGTTCTCCACGAGTTTGATGCGGTGTTAATGAACGAGGTGACAGCCGAGTGAATATCACATAGTGTTCAAATGCGTTGGAGAACGATTTCCTTGACCAAAACGAGTTGTTTTCTGTATTTATCTCACCCCTGTACACACTAAAAGAATGGACACTACACAGGATATAGACCATGGAGACCGGACTGCAATACTTGTATAGGCATGGAGAACGAGTTCTCAATGTTAAGCCTATGGACATTTATTCCAGGGGTGAGATAAAGGAGATAAGCACATGGGGAGTGTGTATCACCATACATGGAGCATACAGATATATCCACCTAATACAAAGTGTCCGTAGAAAACACATAGGGAGTGTGTATCTACATACCCGGAGCATACAGATATATCCACCTAATACAAGGTGTCCACAGAAAACACATAGGGAGTGTGTATCACCATACCTGGAGCATACAGATATATCCACCTAATACAAGGTGTCCACAGAAAACACATAGGGAGTGTGTATCACCATACCTGGAGCATACAGATATATCCACCTAATACAAGGTGTCCACAGAAAACACATAGGGAGTGTGTATCACCATACCTGGAGCATACAGATATATCCACCTAATACGAAGTGTCCATAGAAAACACATAGGGAGTGTGTATCACCATACCTGGAGCATACAGATATATCCACCTAATACAAAGTGTCCATAGAAAACACATAGGGAGTGTGTATCACCATACCTGGAGTATACAGATATATCCACCTAATACAAAGTGTCCATAGAAAACACATAGGGAGTGTGTATCACCATACCTGGAGTATACAGATATATCCACCTAATACAAAGTGTCCATAGAAAACACAAAGGGAGTGTGTATCACCATACCTGGAGCATACAGATATGTTGTATCCTCCGGACTGCAAAAGCTGGCGCATACGGAGAAAATAGTGCATATGAAAAAATAGGATGTACCTAAATGAACTAATATTGGTATGCAACTTGCCAGGAAAAGGTGGATAATAGCTACAATATATAGACTGATTTCTGATAAAACCGCCTGTATGCTCCTTTAAATGGCAAATAATATGACTAGGAATCTGAATCTTCCCCCACATCCCAAAGGGTAGGCAGGGTAAGAACAGAAAAACATACGACATATGGAAAGAATCTTTAGTACCATGACATTGTAAATGTTTTAGTAGTGGTACCGTAATAATTTAGCAGTAATATGGTAAATGATTTTCTAGTGGTATGGTGATAATGTAGCAGTAATATAGTAAATGATTTGCTAGTGGTATGGTAATTATTTAGCAGTGATATGGTAAATAAACTAGAAGTGATATGATAAATGAATTACCAGTTATATGGTAAATGATTAAGCAGTGATATGGTAATGAATTACCAGTGATTTGATACTGATTTAGCATTGATATGGTAAACTAGGAGCAAATGGAATGTTCATCATTGGTGAATGAGCTGCAATTTTAAATGAATAACAACTAAAAGGTTTGGGTTACATTCAATCTATTGATCGTTTTCTGTAACCCACTTGCACTCAGACAAATTTCTGCAACTGCCTGAGTCTAGGATCAAAACATATCAAGCAACAATAGGTCCATGAGGTATTTCGATCTTGAGTGATTGGTGATGATCAGCTGGGTACGCTCTAAGACCCTCAGACACTGGCTCCCTGCTTCTCATACTATAGCACAGCGAATAGCACGCAGATAGTGAAGGGATAGATTTTTCTCCATACACTGAAAGCGTAGTGACCACTCTAAACTTTTATAAGTAACATATAATTATATAGAACTGCATCGAGAATCGTATAAATACACAATACTCAACGAGTTTGGATGTGCCCCAATCGTCATCGAGGCGAAGCAGAGTGACGATTATGGCACATCCAAACGAGTATTTTATGATTCGAGTGTGGTTCTGGATTTATCTCACCCTTTTCTCTGACATTAAATAGCATCAGAATATAAGAATAACTAGAATATACTTAGCAAATCCATATGACATCATCTCACATTCACTACGCCACGGCCTTGGCGTAGTATTGTCACTTTACGGGGGTGATCGTTGAGTATTTTGTCCTAATGTTATTTCTATGGCTTCACTTGTACCAGGGGTGAGATAAAGCACGTGCTAGCACGCTCTAATAAAGACAGGGACTATGTAGTGACACGATGTGTACTGGATTTAGTTCGTGGGTGGGTCACATTAAGAGGGTGCATCCACCAACCACGACAAGGCTACGACAATGGCTTCCTGACAAGGTTGTGGTTGGTGGACCCCAGTTCCCAACAAGAGTCTATGACAAGGCTACGACAAGGCCACGATTGGAAGCCTGTCGGGAGCCTTCCGACAAGGCTACGACAACATCGAACATGTTTGATTTTTCCCACGACTGGACCCTTGACGTGGAGTCATGGCACGACGGGAGCGCGTTGCAGAGGTCAACAATAGGAGATTTTTGTGGAGCGTGCACTTCCCGACACGGCCTGACAATGCTGTCGTAAAGCCCCCCTTCTTATGGCAAGGCTGAGGCAAGCGCCGATTGGAACTTTCTTGTCGGCGCTTGTCGTAGCCTTGTCATGGTTGGTGGACGCCACCCTTTAACCATAAACTATCTTGTGATGTATACACACTACTGACTGGTTTTCGATATGGGCGTATCCTCGTAGTAGTACACATGTAGGGTCAGGTTCGTATCAGGTGGGTAATAAAAGTCACTGTCAGTTGAAAGAGGGGTAATGTTACAAGGTAACTGGAGAGAAATGAAGTACAGACACAATATAAACCTGTTTCTGATACTAGTGGGGGTATCCTCCATGTAGTTGATGTGTGGTAATACATACACAATAATAACCTGTTTCTTGTACTAGTGGGGGTATCCTCCATGTAGTTGGTGTGTAGTAATACATACACAATATGAGCCTGTTTCTGATACTAGTGGGGGTATCCTCCATGTAGTTGGTGTGTAGTAATACATACACAATATTAACCTGTTTCTGGTACTAGTGGGGGTATCCTCCATGTAGTTGGCATGTAGTAATACATACACAATATTAACCTGTTTCTGATACTAGTGGGGGTATCCTCCATGTAGTTGGTGTGTAGTAATACAGACACAATATTAACCTGT
Organism: Alentia gelatinosa; assembly: GCA_950022655.1. Taxonomy (NCBI): domain Eukaryota; kingdom Metazoa; phylum Annelida; class Polychaeta; order Phyllodocida; family Polynoidae; genus Alentia; species Alentia gelatinosa. The sequence goes on along the minus strand of OX465580.1, from coordinate 138,311,521 downwards.
TTCTGATACTAGTGGGGGTATCCTCCATGTAGTTAGCGTGTAGTAATACATACACAATATTAACCTGTTTCTGATACTAGTGGGGGTATCCTCCATGTAGTTGGTGTGTAGTAATACATACAAAATATCAACCTGTTTCTGATACTAGTGGGGGTATCCTCCATGTAGTTGGCATGTAGTAATACATACAAAATATCAACCTGTTTCTGATACTAGTGGGGGTATCCTCCATGTAGTTGGTGTGTAGTAATGCATACACAATATGAGCCTGTTTCTGGTACTAGTGGGGGCATCCTCCATGTAGTTGGCGTGTAGTAATACATACACAATATTAACCTGTTTCTGGTACTAGTGGGGGTATCCTCCATGTAGTTGGTGTGTAGTAATACAGACACAATATTAACCTGTTTCTGATACTAGTGGGGGTATCCTCCATGTAGTTGGCGTGTAGTAATACATACACAATATTAACCTGTTTCTGATACTAGTGGGGGTATCCTCCATGTAGTTGGTGTGTAGTAATACATACACAATATTAACCTGTTTCTGATACTAGTGGGGGTATCCTCCATGTAGTTGGCGTGTAGTAATACATACACAATATTAACCTGTTTCTGATACTAGTGGGGGTATCCTCCATGTAGTTGGCGTGTAGTAATACATACACAATATTAACCTGTTTCTGATTCTAGTGGGCGTATCCTCCATGTAGTTGGTGTGTAGTAATACATACACAATATTAACCTGTTTCTGATACTAGTGGGGTATCCTCCATGTAGTTGGCGTGTAGTAATACATACACAATATTAACCTGTTTTTGATACTAGTGGGGGTATCCTCCATGTAGTTGGCGTGTAGTAATACATACACAATATTAACCTGTTTCTGATTCTAGTGGGCGTATCCTCCATGTAGTTGGTGTGTAGTAATACATACACAATATTAACCTGTTTCTGATACTAGTGGGGGTATCCTCCATGTAGTTGGTGTGTAGTAATACATACACAATATTAACCTGTTTCTGGTACTAGTGGGGGTATCCTCCATGTAGTTGGCGTGTAGTAATACATACACAATATTAACCTGTTTCTGATTCTAGTGGGCGTATCATAGGGGCAGGAGGTGTAGGGTTACTTGGAGTGGTGAGGGGGTGGGTGGGGAGTTAGCTCAATGGTTAGAGTACCGGACTTGTAACCCCAAGTTTGTACGCCTCAAAACCATGGTATACGGGAAAAATAGTCCCTTTTGCCATAGAGCAAAGAAATAGTTCCTATTGTTATACCCCTTAATATGGCAATTACTGGGTTTAATTTGTTCGAAAAGATGGATAATAAATACAACAAACAATGATTTTGTGGACAGGCGGCTCTGTCAACCACTCGCGGTTGATGTCGTAATGCACTCGCTAGCGCTCGTGTATTACTAGGCGTCAACCTCTCGTGGTTTACAGCCGCCTGTCCACAAAACCATCGATTATTGTCTATATATACACGCCTCTGTAGTATAATAAATATGGAGGTAAGACTAATAACGAACTGTTGATATAATATACATACACCTCCGTCGTATAACGATACAGATATTAGACTGAGATGGGATCTTGATATAATATGCGGACACCTCTGTACTAAAATAGATACAGAGTCTAGACTCAGAATGGACTGTTAATGTAGAAAATACAAGTACCATCCAACAATTCTCTGTATTGCCGAGCTGCTCCATACTGTTTGGTGCTGCCCGCCGCTGCTCAGTACTGACTGACACCACTCTGCATGCCTCGGTACTGCAGGCAGTGATCGGTATTTATATAGAACGTCCTGACCATGCTGTACAAGTCACAGAATGAGATGGTAATTTACGGTTTGTACGGATCGAGGCATTTATGCCGAGTTCCGTACAAACGGTAAATTATCATCAAGTTCTGTGACTTGTACAAGCATGGTTGGACGTTATATATTTACTATATACCCAAAATAAGAAAATAAAATCATCAATTTAATTTTTAACAACAGATATGTTAATAAACGTGTATGGCAAGGTGTTCCGTATTTTAGTGTACGGACCGGCGGTCCGTACAGTATTTTTACGTCATATGCCGAAACGGTGTGTATTTACAGTATATACGGCATGGGTATATAGTAATACCCGGTACTGCTTGGCACCATCCAGCGCTACTCGGTACCGCTCGGTACTGCCTGGTACGCCTCGGTACTGCAAGGTACTGCTCTGCACTGCAAGGTACTCGTCGGTACCAGCCAGCACTGTTCGATATTGACTAGCACTGCTTGGTACCGCTCGCTACTGCCTGGCATTCCTCAGTACCAGGCACCCGGCACTGCTCCGTACCGCCCATCACTCCTTGGCACTGCTCCGTATTGACCGGACTGCTTCGTACCACTCAGCTCTGCTCAGTACCGCCTTGCACTGCTCGGTACCGTCTTGCACTGCTCGGTACTCCTCAGTACCGCCCGGTACTGTTTGGTACCGCTCGGCACTGTCCCATACTGCCTGGCACTGTCCAGTACCACTGAGTACCGCTCCGCATTGCTGGGTACTGCTCGGTACCGCTCGATACTGCCTGGCACTCCTCAGTACCACCGAGTACCACCCAGTACTGCTCAGTACCACTCAGCACTCCTTGGTACTCCTCGGTACTGTCCGGTACTGCTTGGTACCACTCTGCACTGTCCGGTACTGCCCAGCACTGTTTGGTACCGCTCGGCACTGTCTGGTACTGCCTCGCACTGTTCAGTACTGCCTGGCACTCCTCAGTACCACCCAGCACTCAGTACCACCCAGCACTGCTATGTACCGCCTTGCACTGCTTGGTACTCCTCGCTACCGCCTGGTACTGCTTAGTACCGCTCGGAACTTTCCGGTACTGCCTGGCACTGTCCAGTACTTCTCGGTACCGCTTGGCATTGCTCAGTACTGCTCGGTACCGCTGCCTACTGCCTGGCACTCCTCAGTGTCATCAGGGATGACAGTTTTCCACTTTTCCTTGTATAAATCGAGAAAAGTGTAAATTTAGCCTCATTCATGCCAATGCAACAGTGTTTAAACCTCTCCACATACCCTCAGCCCATTCCTTGCCAATAGTGATGTATTTTCCATGTTTTTTCAGTCTCGCTGAGGCAGTAAATTCCACATGAAAAATATCTCCACTTTTATTTCTGACCCCGACTGACATCCCTGGTATCATCCAATACCACCCGGTACTGATCGGTACTCCTCGGTACCACCCGGTACTGATCGGTACAGCCTTGCACTGCTCGGTACTCCTCGGTACCACTCGGTACTGCCTTGCACTGCTTGGTACTCCTCGGTACCGCCCACCACTGCTCAGTACTGCCTGTCACTGTTCGGTATTGACCGGCACTGTTCGGTATCGCCCGACACTGCTCTGTACTTTTCGGTACCGCTAGGTACTGCTCAGTATTGACTGGCACTGTTTCGGCACCGCCAGCCACTGTTCGGTACTCCCCCTGCTAGGCACTTCTCGGTACCGCTCGGCACTGCTCGGTACCTTTCGGTACCGCCAGCCACTGTTCGGTACTGACCCCCAGCGCTCGGCACTTCTCGGTACCGGTCGGCACTGCTCGGTACCGCCCGGCACTGTTCGGGTATTCCCGGCACTTCCCGGTACTGCTCGGGGTGGCGGGAGTCGTCAGTGCGTGAAGGTGAGACGATGTCCTGCTGTGATTCGCTGAGCACCTCGCACGACGACGACGGGGACAAGAGCAGAAGCAACAGGAGGCTGGGAGCAGCAGCTGCCGTCTAGACCGGCGGGCGGGCGGGGGGCGTATAGCGGGCGGGGGAGCGTATAGCGGACGGGGGAGCGTATAGCGGACGGACAGGGAGCGTATAGCGGGCGGGGGAGCGTATAGCGGGCGGGCGGGTGGGCGGGTGCATAGCTGGGGATGGGGGGCGTATAGCGGGCGGGGGGCGTATAGCGGGGGGCGGCATATAGCGGGCGGGGGCATATAGCGGGCGGGGGGCGTATATCAGGGGGACGGCGTATAGCGGGCGGGGGGGCGTATAGCGGGCGGGCGGGCGGGTGCATAGCGGGCGGACAGGGAGCGTATAGCGGGGGGACGGCTTATAGCGGGGGGCGGCATATAGCGGGGGAACGGCGTATAGCGGGGGGCGGCGTATAGCGGGGGGCGGCGTATAGCGGGGGGACGGCGTATAGCGGGGGGGACGGCGTATAGCGGGGGGACGGCGTATAGCGGGGGGACGGCGTATAGCGGGGGGACGGCGTATAGCGGGGGGACGGCGTATAGCGGGTGGACGGCGTATAGCGGGGGGACGGCGTATAGCGGGGGGACGGCGTATAGCGGGGGGACGGCGTATAGCGGGCGTATAGCAGGGGGGCGGCGTATAGCGGGGGGACGGCATATAGCGGGGGGGGGGGCGGCGTATAGCGGGGGGGGGGGCGGCGTATAACGGGGGGACGGCATATAGCGGGGGGGGGGGCGGCGTATAGCGGGGGGACGGCATATAGCGGGGGGGGGGCGGCGTATAGCGGGGGGGGGGGGGCGGCGTATAGCGGGGGGACGGCATATAGCGGGGGGACGGCATATAGCGGGGGGGGCGGCGTATAGCGGGGGGGGGCGGCGTATAGCGGGGGGACGGCGTATAGCGGGGGGACGGCGTATAGCGGGGGACGGGGGGCGTATAGCGGGCGGGGGGCGTAAAGCGGGGGGACGGCTTATAGCGGGCGTATAGCAGGGGGGCGGCGTATAGCGGGGGGACGGCATATAGCGGGGGGGGGGGGGGCGGCGTATAGCGGGGGGACGGCATATAGCGGGGGGGGGGGCGGCGTATAGCGGGGGGACGGCATATAGCGGGGGGGGGCGGCGTATAGCGGGGGGGGGGGGGCGGCGTATAGCGGGGGGACGGCATATAGCGGGGGGACGGCATATAGCGGGGGGAGCGGCGTATAGCGGGGGGGGGGGGCGGCGTATAGCGGGGGGACGGCATATAGCGGGGGGGGGGGCGGCGTATAGCGGGGGGACGGCATATAGCGGGGGGACGGCATATAGCGGGGGGAGGCGGCGTATAGCGGGGGGACGGCTTATAGCGGGGGGACGGCGTACAGCGGGGGGACGGCGTATAGCGGGGGGCGGCGTATAGCGGGGGGACGGCGTAGAGCGGGGGGCGTAGAGCGGGGGGACGGCGTACAGCGGGGGGACAGCGTATAGCAACATCTACCACACGCCCCGACACCGCTGTCCCGACACTGCTCTTCTCACAACAAGGCTGCGACAAGGCGCCGATAGGAACTTCCTTGTCTGCTCTTGTCGTAGCCTTGTCGTGGTTGGTGGACGCCCCCCTTAGTTCTCACTCCAGGTTTCTGTGATAGCGGTCAGACTGTCCCGTCGCCTGTCACGTGAGATGTTAGAGGGAGAAGCCTGGAACCATGGCCGATGGGCACTCACATATCAGGCCAGGTACCATCCGCCATTTTCCTGGTGCATTGCGGGATTGCATTCAGCTGGTACCTGACAGATACTTGTTGGATTTCATCTTGGTTCCCCGCTAGCAGGCATGCTGAAGTATGTTACTGTTTCAGTTATATATTTAGAAACGTTGCTATTCCTTTATTTTATATTCCACTGTGAAGAACCGGGAAACCAGTTTAAGTTCAAGGTCGCTCACTCATCTCACAAGCTGTGCGTTACCTGGCCCATTGTTCATTGGGTCAGGGAACCAGTCTATACGACATATAGCCTATGATCCATGGGCGCTTCCATGATGCCCCCCCGAGTAGGTGTTCTTTACTTATGGAGGTGAAAAAGTAGGTGTTCTTCACTAATGGAGGTGAAAAAGAAGTGAGTGATAATTGGGAAGTGTCACAACTCTATCCTTGCTCACATATGTATATAAAGTGTTCCATGTGAAAAACATCATGTCCTGGGTTCAATCATTATGTCATCCTGCTCTGGGATGGGTGTAGGGACAAGGGTCAAGGGAACCATGGTAAAACATTGAAAGGCAGTTGAATTTTCTAAGAACAAAGCCAGAATACAGGTAATTTCCCCCCAATCATCTATTGATTGCTCCATGAACTAACAATGGCTCTGTCCCCTATAGGTAGAGTATCTAACTAGAGCAGCCAGCCAGTGCTATATAATAGTAGAAACCAAACGAGAGTTAGCCTTGTCAATGTTTATTTCACGATGGGCAGGTTGTGTATTACTACACGAGGGGTTAGCCGAGTGTAGTGAGTAGCAGACCTGACCAGAGTGGTATAAACATTGACAAGGCTAACTCTTGTTTGGTTTCGTGTTTATCCTACCCCATCTCACCGATATACAGAGAAAACTTTGTAATTATCAATGTTCGTAGTGTGTTGGCACTCATCGGAGGATTACCATATTTATCAATGCTGCCGGATCTACTTTCGTTTTCTCTTCCCTGATTGGTCCGGTTTTTTTTATTCACCTCGGTGCATAAATAACACTTTATTCAACGCTCTGTCAAATACATTAAGTCAATGTTAAACCTATGGCGTTTTTTATTAGGGGTAGGATAAACAATGTCAGTATTTTGGTATAAGCTGATAAATGTCAGCCACCAAATGCCATTCAGTGCCAGTTGTTCCACGTCCACTGCTGAATCTACTGAGGAATCTCAGCAAGCTGCGAATGTTAATGTCGCTCTTAGAGTTTAGTAACGTTAGATTCATTGCGAAAATACCACAACCTCATTGTTTACTATTTATGTAAAGTAAAAATTAGCAAAGCTCAGTTGTCCTGTCCCACTTACCAAAGCCATTGGACTCAGGGACAGATGCTTACACTCTGACACTTACCCAAAGTCAATTGACGCAGGGGGAAGATTCTGGAACAGGCTTACTGTTTGACACTTACCCAAAACCATTGGATTCGGGGGCAGATCCTATTACATGCTTACACTTTGATATTTACACAAAGCCAACTGACGCAGGGACATATGCTGTTATGCACTTACTATTTGACACTTACCCAAAGCCAATTGACACAGGGGTAGATGCTGTGACGGGCTTACTATTTGGCAATTGCTCAAAGCCAATTGAAGCAGAGGCAGAATTTGTTACACACTTACTATTTGACAATTACTCAAAACCATTGGCCTCAGGGACAGATTCTGTTATGGGCTTACTATTTGACACTTACCCAAAGTCAACTACCGCAGGGGTAGATTCTTTTACAGGCTTACTATTTGACACTTACCCGAAGCCATTGGACTTAGGGATGGATTCTGTTACGCACTTAGTTTTTGACACTTACTCAAAGCCAATTGACTCAGGGGCATATTCTTTGATGCGCTTAAAATTTGACACTTACCCAAAACCATTGGACTTAGGGATGGATTCTGTTACGCACTTAGTTTTTGACACTTACTGAAAGCCATTGGACTTAGGGGTAGATGATGTTATAAGCTTACTATGTGAGTCTTGCTTAAATCCATTAGACTCTGATACTCTGATACTCACTTACTATTTGACACTTACTGAAAGCCAATTGACGTAGGGGTAGAATCCGTTGGAGAAGGCTTATGTTACTGAAGCAGTCATCAACAGACACCTCAAGCCATTTGGCCTGCAGAAGGCTGACTACCAAATTACTCTGTCAGGGACCCATAACCATTTCTCACTGAAAGATAAATACGCTACGATTCTATATTTCAAGAATTTGATAGAGTACTTTATTCAAGGTTTCGTGTACAACATATAACCAGACATTTAGGGATTTATACTGAGCCATTATGTATCGGTACAAAATCACGGGGAACGTTGTCACTGATAAATGCCCCTGGAGGTACAAGAATCGCCAAGTATGAACCCTGCTTTATGTACCGGTATAGAATCACAGGGAACATTGTCACCGATAAATGAGAAGAATCGTTCAGAGTAAAAACGGCTTTATGTACCATTACAGAATCGCGGGGAACATTGTTGCTAATAAATGCCCCTGGAGGTACAAGAATCGCTGTGTGTGAACCCCGCTTTATGTACTAGTACAGAACCACAGGGAACATTGTCACCGATAACCGTCCCAGAAGGTACAAGAATCGCTCTGTGTGAACCCCGCTTTATGTACCGTTACAGAATTACAGGGAACTTTGTCACTGATAAATGCCCCCGGAGGTACAAGAATCGCTCATTGTGAATCCCGCTTTACATACTAGTACAGAATCACAGGGAACTTTGTTGCTGATAAATGCCCCCGGAGGTACAAGAATCGCTCATTGTGAATCCCGCTTTACATACTAGTACAGAATCACAGGGAACTTTGTCGCTGATAAATGCCCCCGGAGGTACAAGAATCGCTGAGTATGAACCCCGCTTCACCAGAAGAAGGTGGCCATTTCCAAATGCACTTTGACACTTACCCAAAGCCGTCGGAGCGACAGAAGGCTGCTGTTACCAAATTACTTATTGACACCTCCCTAAGCCCAGACATCTTTTCTCAGCTCCCTGAAGCCACATGAATGACCTGCAGATCAATCTCAGTTTCCACATCCAATTTGATGTATTTCTTTTTAAACTATATGTTATACAGACTTTCAGGATCAAATAAGGTGTGCGTGTGTTGGGGGGGGGGGCAGGTAACTGGGTGGATTGCCAAATGGGTTGGTGCGTGTGTGCATATGTGGGTGAGTGGGCCGATAGAATTGGTGAGTGGGTAGGTGGGTGGGTCACTGCAGCCACTTTTCTCCTTCACCCGCAGCAGTGGTAGACTTACTGCTATATCAAAGGCCATTCCTTCTCATACCATGTCTATGTGGTGTGGTGTGCAGCCACCTTTCTCCTTCACCCAAAGCAGTGGTAGATTTACTGCTATATCAAAGGCCAGTCCTTTTCATGCTGCGTCTGTGTGGTGTGGAAAGTAAAAGAACCCTCACCTGTTAAATGTTTAGGGGTGAGATTTTACCTACATTCATCTCATAGATTTGGTTAAACCAAAAGGAAGTCCAATGAACAACACGCTGCTTTATGACCTTCTCACACTACTATATGACCTTCTCACACTGCTATATGACCTTCTCACACTGCTATACGACCTTCTCACACTGCTATATGACCTTCTCACACTGCTATATGACCTTCTCACACTGCTATACGACCTTCTCACACTGCTATATGACCTTCTCACTGCTATATGACCTTCTCACACTGCTATATGACCTTCTCACACTGCTATACGACCTTCTCACACTGCTATATGACCTTCTCACACTGCTATATGACCTTCTCACTGCTATATGACCTTCTCACACTGCTTTATGACCTTCTCACACTGCTATATGACCTTCTCACACCGCTATATGACCTTCTCACACTGCTATATGACCTTCTCACACCGCTATATGACCTTCTCACACCGCTATATGACCTTCTCACACTACTCTATGACCTTCTCACTGCTATATGACCTTCTCACACTGCTATATGACCTTCTCACACTGCTATACGACCTTCTCACACTGCTATATGACCTTCTCACACTGCTATACGACCTTCTCACACTGCTATATGACCTTCACACTGCTATATGACCTTCTCACACTGCTATATGACCTTCTCACTGCTATACGACCTTCTCACACTGCTATATGACCTTCTCACACTGCTATATGACCTTCTCACACTGCTATACGACCTTCTCACACTGCTATATGACCTTCTCACTGCTATATGACCTTCTCACACTGCTATATGACCTTCTCACACTGCTATACGACCTTCTCACACTGCTATATGACCTTCTCACACTGCTATATGACCTTCTCACTGCTATATGACCTTCTCACACTGCTATATGACCTTCCCACTGCTATACGACCTTCTCACACTGCTATATGACCTTCTCACACTGCTATATGATCTTCTCACACTGCTATACGACCTTCACACACTGCTATACTACCTTCTCACACTGCTATATGACCTTCTCACACTGCTATATGACCTTCTCACACCGCTATATGACCTTCTCACACCGCTATATGACCTTCTCACACCGCTATATGACCTTCTCACACTGCTATATGACCTTCTCCCACTACTATATGACCTTCTCACTGCTATATGACCTTCTCACACTGCTATATGACCTTCTCACACTGCTATATGACCTTCTCACACTGCTATATGACCTTCTCACACTGCTATACGACCTTCTCACACTGCTATATGACCTTCTCACACTGCTATATGACCTTCTCACACTGCTATATGACCTTCTCACACTGCTATATGACCTTCTCACACCGCTATATGACCTTCTCACACCGCTATATGACCTTCTCACACTGCTATATGACCTTCTCCCACTACTATATGACCTTCTCACTGCTATATGACCTTCTCACACTGCTATATGACCTTCTCACACTGCTATATGACCTTCTCACACTGCTATACGACCTTCTCACACTGCTATATGACCTTCTCACACTGCTATATGACCTTCTCACACTGCTATATGTCCTTCACACACTGCTGTATGACCTTCACACTGCTATATGACCTTCTCACACTGCTATACTACCTTCTCACACTGCTATATGACCTTCTCACACTGCTATACTACCTTCTCACTGCTATATGACCTTCAGACTGCTATACAACCTTCTCACACTGCTATATGACCTTCACACTGCTATACGACCTTCACACACTGCTATACGACCTTGTATGTCTAGCTACAGACACAGCCGAGCCAGACATCGCGGGAAAAAGGGCGGCCATGTTAATTCCTGGTGGCGGGAGTTTATTATGCACGTGGAGGCGGGGTGCTTCTTCCCTCTTAACACAAGGCAGTGTAGGAGTCTTTGAAGACAATCTCCTAGTCATGATTGTCACGTCCGCAGTAATTAGTCAGAGAGGCACAGCCCCTCCTTTATTGGGCGACGACAGATGCACTTCCTGCTGCGGTGTGCGGGGAAATTCACATTTAATTCTCATCCGTGGAGATGCGGGGAAATGTAACCAATTTTTGATATTTATTTGATTCTTTTTGCCCACACAGAGACGTTACAGTAATCAATGACTTCATGGCTGCGAATCTCAACTAATGAGAAGTCATACAGCATATCCGCCTGTTTTATCCGCTAGATGGCGTGTGGGTATGGCGGATGTGGGAGGGTTTTGTGGTATACATACAGCGCTTCCGGATTGATAGTGTGGGGGTTTAACACCAGGGGTCGCATACATCGACCTGACGTTAAAATGGGGCAGTTCGTAGCATTCACTTTGCAAATATTGGGAAACGCAATATCATTTTATTAAATTGAAATACCGAGAAAATACTCAGTCATATTAAATTAAAATACCAAGAAATATTCAGTCGTATAGCCTGTAATTGTCTTTTATATTCAAGATCAGTGTATGAGATGAATATGCAATAATGTGCCCACTCCCTCATTCAATTGCATGGTCGTCGTTCTCCACGAGTTCGATGCGGAGTGATATGAACGAGGCGATAGCCGGGTGAATATCGGGTAGCGTTCAAGCGAGTTGGATAACAATGACTTTGACCAAAACGAGTTGCTCTCTGTATTTATCTCACCCCTAATAAAAAACGCTATAGGCTTAACATGAGATTTGTTTATGTCACCGGTGTGACATATAGTGTTGTTTATGCCACTGCTTTTTAATACTGAAAAAATATGGAAACGGGGTAAGATAAAATCTAGACGCCACTCGTTTGAGCTTATTTATGCCACTCATTTTGTTGGCTTTGTAATGTCACTCGTCTTCGACTCGTGAAATTACAGAGCCAACAAAATGCGTGGAATAAATATACTCAGACTCAAACTCGTGACGTCTCTTGATATTATCTCACCCCTGTACACTAAGAATGGACGATACACAGAATATAGACCATGGAGAACGCACTGCAATACTTGTAGGGTCATGGAAAACGGGTTCCCAATGTTAAGCCTATGGGACACAAATATCAGGGTTGAGATAAAAACGTCTCGTACCGGATTTATAATGATCTCAAGAATGACGTAAGATCAAATCTGGAATTGCGGGGAGAAAAATTGATGTCGACCGCATTCCAAGGTCAGCACCGATGTGTTTTCTACGTTTTCTGTCTCGCTGTCGCAGTAAATTCCAGATGAGAAAATATTTCCACTTTTCCCGTGACCCCGACTGACATACCTGGTGAAATAAGTAATTTGACAATATTTTTGAGAAGAAAAATTTTTTTAGCTCTCAACTGCGGCCAGAAATAGGACTGAAAATAGCTGAAGGTGCATGAGTTTCCAGATTTCTACCTAAATCCATCTCATAGATTCCTCGCCACTCCTGCTGGTTTTGCAGTTTTCCATTTTTCCAAGGAACTCCTTGTTTTTTTCCCCCAGATTATTATTTTTCTTGAATAAAACAAAGATTCATGACAATAAAACAGTAGTTGAGACCTCCCCACACATCCTCAGCCCTATTCCATTGCTAACATTGAAGTATTCTCTATGTTTTCTTAGTTTCTCTGAGACAGTAAATTCCATATGACAAATAAATCTTTTCCCGGGATATTGCCCCCCTCACACCTCCATGAAAAAGAGAGATATGAGACACTGGAAAACTAGTTTTTCCATCCAAATGACAAATATTTATTTCTGTTTTTTTCTGGCCCCAACTGTCATCCCTGCCTCTGTGGTGTATAACGATTGAGAAAAACTTAACAATGTGGAAGTCTAGAAAGGACCTATGAATATAAAACAAATACAATTCGACTGCATTTTACAAAATGCAGCTTCGTTTTACAAAACCAGCTCAATTTTACTAAATGCAGCTCCATTTTACAAACTGCAATTTCATTTTACAAAGTGCAGCTCCAATTTAAAAAAAAAATTTTTTTTAGGTTTTTTATTTACCCTGGAGTGGTCACCTAGGACTGTGATCAGTCCTATCTCCGGTGGCTCCAGCCAATGATTTACCTTCCGCAGGATGCCTACTGAGTAAGCTTACAATTTGGCGGTCTTAAGAGGTTTCTGCAGTTTCGTGTGTTCTATATACATGCTAATACAAATAACTTAAGAAGCTAAAGATAGTTACAATAATATGACAGTACAGCCTATCTTAGTAGGACCTTTTAGGCACCATCTGGCCTTACTGATATGGTTATCACAAAGTCATTCAATACAGGCAGTACATGGATTAGTATACAGTAATGTTTGGGTTGGGTTCCTTAGTTAGGATGGAGGACCCATAATTGGGATTCAATAATGCTGTATTTTGTCTCTATCGATTCTTTTTAGGGCGGAGGTGAAATCATCCTCAGTATCAGTTTTACAAAATGCGGCTCCATTTTACAAAATGCGGCTCCATTTTACAAAATGCGGCTCCATTTTACAAAATCCAGCTCCATTTTTACAAAATCCAGCTCCATTTTACTATAATCTCCTCGCTCTGTGCCGTCCTTGCAATATAAACTTCCTTCTCTCCAGAATCTCAATATGTCGGGTGTAAAACGGCGGAGTAATATGCACCGACCTTCAATGACCTTCAAGTTAATAATTCCCTCCAAAATTCAATTTCTGCTTTCCCCGAAGCAGGAATAATATCATTTCCAATGATCAATTTCTTAACCCATCACTGTGTGGATAATGAACTGAAAAACAAGCTTGACATTAGATACAACTATGAATCCTAAATGATCTCCCTTTTACTCATATTTTTCAATGTGTATTTATCAACGTATCTCTTTAGTACACGATGTTAGAGTACAGAATTCACATCAAGGTACATGAAGCAATCAGGGAGTATTTCCACTGCGGTCTTTTATTTATTTTTTTATTTTTTTATTGTGGAGAATATTTTATTGTCAACTAGTCATGAAAATAATGTTTCAATGTGACTTGTAACTTCAGAATGAGATACAAATTGTACAGGATATATACACACAACTATTCTAGCAGGTCTTTTATTTTTTATTTAACATTTGCCAAGGCTGGCAGCCTTCCATTTTGCACTACGGCACACTCACAATCATTGCTTATGCGACATTTCGTTGTCTCTTCTGTGAAAGCCTTGTGAAATATCAAGAAAAAATACTGTGAAATATAAAGGACAAATAAGAGAAACTCATACAGCTCTTTTTTTCTCCAAATGATGCCTTCTTTGATTCAAAATCGCGTTTTGTTTGGGCGACTTTGCCATGAAAAAGAAGAAAATCTGAAACAAGTGGTGTTTTTTTTACCCCAAATACTCTCTAGTTTCGTCAGAATGCGTCAGTTGTGTCGGGATTGTGAAAGTCACTCTGCTCCAACATCAGTCTCCGCTCCTCTTCGTCTTTGTGTTGGAATTATCATCACATTTTTTTCATTTAACCTTTCGGGAAACTTCAGGGGTGCTGGAGATACTGAGCCATACCTATTCATGAGGTTATTCCGAGAAGACAAACGATTGTAGGTCTATATGCAACACCATATTATTTTTATTATTATCATTATCATTGTTGTTATTATTATTATTATTATTATTATTATTATTATTATTATTATTATTATTATTATTATTATTATTATCATCATCATTATCACTATTATCATTATCATCATCATCATCATCATCATCATCATCATCATCATCATTATTATTATTATTATTATTATTACTACTGTTATTATTATTATCATTATTATTATTACTATTATTATGGTTTTTTTAAACTTAACCTTTCGGGAGACTTCAGGTGTGCTGGAGATACTGAGCCATACCTATTCATGAGGTTATTCCGAGAAGACAAACGATTGTAGGTCTATATGCAACACCATATTATTTTTATTATCATTATTATTATTATTATTATTATTATTATTATTATTATTATTATTATTATTATTATCACTATTATTATTATCATCATCATCATTATTATTATTATTATTATTACTACTGTTATTATTATTATCATTATTATTATTACTATTATTATGTTTTTTTTTAAACCTAACCTTTCGGGAGACTTCAGGTGTGCTGGAGATACTGAGCGTACCTATTCATGAAGTTATTCCGAGAAGACAGACGATTGTAGGTCTATATGCAACACCATATTATTTTCCCAAATATTATCATTATCACTATTATTATCATTATCACTATTATTATCATTATCATTATTATTTTTATCATTATTATTATTATTATCACTATTATTATTATTATTATTATTATCACTATTATCATTATTATTATTATCATTATTGTTATCATTATTATTATTATTATTATTATTATTATTATTATTATTATTATTATCACTATTATCATTATTCAAGCAAAGTATCTCTCTGGCAAAACTGAGTTTTTCAGATCAGTTAGGGATGCATCCTGAACGATAATAGAAAAATATGATTACCGTACATCGAGATCAAAAGAATTTGAAGGCAAGAAAAATGCCTCATGCTTTATCTTCTAGTGATGGCTTTTATTATCAGAACCGACATTTCGACTATTACATTTTTTTCAATATCCTATTTATTAGATTATTTATTCATTACAGAGATCACTTTCTATTAGTCAATTTTTTCTTTAAGGAACTGTAATGTCTTTTTCCATATACTACTAGGGTCCAAAGCATAAAGCCTTTTTCCACTGGCCGACAATTCTCCACCGATCTGCAGTCGGGAACTACCGATCGATATTTTATATACCGACGCCAGATCGGTGAGTGGAAACACACATGCAGAGAAGTGCTCACTGATTAATTGTGCATAGATTATGCAATAGGGCCACCACCGACTGACTTCTTTACCCTCCGACAAAATGATTCCCACTCACCGATAGCCTGGAAGCCTGGCCTAGTTAGACTATAGGCCAGGTAACGGGTTCCAGTTTCGTGGTGCATTATTGGTAACGCCTTCATTGGCAGACCACCAGATACGCTGGTTCCCAGGGTATCCACTAGGGGGCTCGGCGGAGATATACTACAGTCTAGGTGAAGGACGTAGGAACCCGTTACCTGCCCCTTATTCATTTGGGCAGGGAACCAGTCTAACTCACCGAGGGGACTATTTTCTTAGTGCCCAAGGTTACTCAGGGAAGAGGCCACGCGGTGATCCCTGACTACCTAGGGCACTTGAAAAAAGTCCCCAGGCTCGTAGGAACATCAACTTCCCTTCAGTACGAGGTAAATACCTCGGGTAGTGGCCTTACCAATAGATATGTGCAGTACACTACGTTCCACACAAACGTTGATGCTGATGCTTAATAAGTAAACAAGTTTATAAAAAGCCTGGTCGGGTTGAATAATGTCTGTTACTCTCCTGCCAGACGTTCTATGCTGCTTAGAGAGTGTATTATTGCATATTCTCAAAGCCAATTCTCCACTTTCTCGTTTCCTTTCCTGTGTATGTTTTTCAAAATACAATGAACATAAATCTTGGTTTCTTAGTCAATTTGTTCGCTATGAATATTTCTTATGAAGTACGTCTGCTTTTAGAGTCTACATAGAACAGAATACCTTGCTTGGCGGCGCATAATACAAGCGCCATACTAGATAAAACCCGACCAAACTCTTAGAACAGAGTGGAGACAGAGGTGGCAGCCAATGTAAGTCAGAACATAGTGATGACAGAGGTGGTGGCCAATCTAAGTCAGAACAGAGTGGAGACAGAGGTGGCGGCCAATGTAAGTCAGAACAGAGTGGAGACAGAGGTGGTGGCCAATCTAAGTCAGAACAGAGTGGAGACAGAGGTGGTGGCCGATCTAAGTCAGAACAGAGTGGAGACAGAGGTGGCGGCCAATCTAAGTCAGAACAGAGTGGAGACAGAGGTGGTAGCCAATCTAAGTCAGAACAGAGTGGAGACAGAGGTGGTAGCCAATCTAAGTCAGAACAGAGTGGAGACAGAGGTGGTAGCCAATCTAAGTCAGAACAGAGTGGAGACAGAGGTGGCGGCCAATCTAAGTCAGAACAGAGTGGAGACAGAGGTGGCGGCCAATCTAAGTCAGAACAGAGTGGAGACAGAGGTGGCGGCCAATCTAAGTCAGAACAGAGTGGAGACAGAGGTGGTAGCCAATCTAAGTCAGAACAGAGTGGAGACAGAGGTGGTAGCCAATCTAAGTCAGAACAGAGTGGAGACAGAGGTGGTAGCCACTCTAAGTCAGAACAGAGTGGAGACAGAGGTGGTAGCCAATCTAAGTCAGAACAGAGTGGAGACAGAGGTGGTAGCCAATCTAAGTCAGAACAGAGTGAAGACAGAGGTGGTAGCCAATCTAAGTCAGAACAGAGTGGAGACAGAGGTGGCGGCCAATCTAAGTCAGAACAGAGTGGAGACAGAGGTGGCGGCCAATCTAAGTCAGAACAGAGTGGAGACAGAGGTGGTAGCCAATCTAAGTCAGAACAGAGTGGAGACAGAGGTGGCGGCCAATCTAAGTCAGAACAGAGTGGAGACAGAGGTGGCGGCCAATCTAAGTCAGAACAGAGTGGAGACAGAGGTGGCAGCCAATGTAAGTCAGAACAGAGTGGAGACAGAGGTGGTAGCCAATCTAAGTCAGAACAGAGTGGAGACAGAGGTGGCGGCCAATCTAAGTCAGAACAGAGTGGAGACAGAGGTGGCGGCCAATCTAAGTCAGAACAGAGTGGAGACAGAGGTGGCGGCCAATCTAAGTCAGAACAGAGTGGAGACAGAGGTGGCGGCCAATCTAAGTCAGAACAGAGTGGAGACAGAGGTGGTGGCCAATCTAAGTCAGAACATAGTGGAGACAGAGGTGGTAGCCAATCTAAGTCAGAACAGAGTGGAGACAGAGGTGGCGGCCAATCTAAGTCAGAACAGAGTGGAGACAGGTGGCGGCCAATCTAAGTCAGAACAGAGTGGAGACAGAGGTGGCGGCCAATCTAAGTCAGAACAGAGTGGAGACAGAGGTGGTGGCCAATCTAAGTCAGAACATAGTGGAGACAGAGGTGGTAGCCAATCTAAGTCAGAACAGAGTGGAGACAGAGGTGGCGGCCAATCTAAGTCAGAACAGAGTGGAGACAGAGGTGGCGGCCAATCTAAGTCAGAACAGAGTGGAGACAGAGGTGGCGGCCAATCTAAGTCAGAACAGAGTGGAGACAGAGGTGGTGGCCAATCTAAGTCAGAACATAGTGGAGACAGAGGTGGTAGCCAATCTAAGTCAGAACAGAGTGGAGACAGAGGTGGCGGCCAATCTAAGTCAGAACAGAGTGGAGACAGAGGTGGCGGCCAATCTAAGTCAGAACAGAGTGGAGACAGAGGTGGCGGCCAATCTAAGTCAGAACAGAGTGGAGACAGAGGTGGTGGCCAATCTAAGTCAGAACATAGTGGAGACAGAGGTGGTGGCTAATCTAAGTCAGAACATAGTGGAGACAGAGGTGGCAGCCAATCTAAGTCAGAACAGAGTGGAGACAGAGGTGGCGGCCAATCTAAGTCAGAACAGAGTGGAGACAGAGGTGGTGGCCAATCTAAGTCAGAACATAGTGGAGACAGAGGTGGCAGCCAATCTAAGTCAGAACAGAGTGGAGATAGAGGTGGCAGCCAATCTAAGTCAGAACAGAGTGGAGACAGAGGTGGCGGCCAATCTAAGTCAGAACAGAGTGGAGACAGAGGTGGCGGCCAATCTAAGTCAGAACAGAGTGGAGACAGAGGTGGTAGCCAATCTAAGTCAGAACAGAGTGGAGACAGAGGTGGCGGCCAATCTAAGTCAGAACAGAGTGGAGACAGAGGTGGCGGCCAATCTAAGTCAGAACAGAGTGGAGACAGAGGTGGCAGCCAATGTAAGTCAGAACAGAGTGGAGACAGAGGTGGTAGCCAATCTAAGTCAGAACAGAGTGGAGACAGAGGTGGCGGCCAATCTAAGTCAGAACAGAGTGGAGACAGAGGTGGCGGCCAATCTAAGTCAGAACAGAGTGGAGACAGAGGTGGCGGCCAATCTAAGTCAGAACAGAGTGGAGACAGAGGTGGTGGCCAATCTAAGTCAGAACATAGTGGAGACAGAGGTGGTGGCTAATCTAAGTCAGAACATAGTGGAGACAGAGGTGGCAGCCAATCTAAGTCAGAACAGAGTGGAGACAGAGGTGGCGGCCAATCTAAGTCAGAACAGAGTGGAGACAGAGGTGGTGGCCAATCTAAGTCAGAACATAGTGGAGACAGAGGTGGCAGCCAATCTAAGTCAGAACAGAGTGGAGACAGAGGTGGTGGCTAATCTAAGTCAGAACATAGTGGAGACAGAGGTGGCAGCCAATCTAAGTCAGAACAGAGTGGAGATAGAGGTGGCAGCCAATTTAAGTCAGAACAGAGTGGAGACAGAGGCGGTGGCCAATCTAAGTCAGAACAGAGTGATGACAGAGGTGGTGGCCAATCTAAGTCAGAACAGAGTGGAGACAGAGGTGGCAGCCAATCTAAGTCAGAACAGAGTGGAGACAGAGGTGGTGGCTAATCTAAGTCAGAACAGAGTGGAGACAGAGGTGGTGCCCAATATAAGTCACAACAGAGTGGAGACAGAGGTGGTGACCAATCTAAGTCAGAACAGAATGGAGACAGAGGTGGCGGCCAATCTAAGTCAGAACAGAGTGGAGACAGAGGTGGTGGCCAATCTAAGTGAGACCAGAGTGGAGACAGAGGTGGTGACCAATCTAAGTCAGAACAGAGTGGAGACAGAGGTGGGGGCCAATCTAAGTCAGAACAGAGTGAAGACAGAGGTGGTGCCCAATATAAGTCACAACAGAGTGGAGACAGAGGTGGTGACCAATCTAAGTCAGAACAGAATGGAGACAGAGGTGGCGGCCAATCTAAGTCAGAACAGAGTGGAGACAGAGGTGGTGGCCAATCTAAGTCAGAACAGAGTGGAGACAGAGGTGGTGGCCAATCTAAGTCAGAACAGAGTGGAGACAGAGGTGGTGACCAATCTAAGTCAGAACAGAATGGAGACAGAGGTGGCGGCCAATCTAAGTCAGAACAGAGTGGAGACAGAGGTGGTGGCCAATCTAAGTCAGAACAGAGTGGAGACAGAGGTGGTGGCCAATCTAAGTCAGAACAGAGTGGAGACAGAGGTGGTGACCAATCCAAGTCAGAACAGAATGGAGACAGAGGTGGCGGCCAATCTAAGTCAGAACAGAGTGGAGACAGAGGTGGTGGCCAATCTAAGTCAGAACAGAGTGGAGACAGAGGTGGTGACCAATCTAAGTCAGAACAGAATGGAGACAGAGGTGGCGGCCAATCTAAGTCAGAACAGAGTGTAGACAGAGGTGGTGGCTAATCTAAGTCAGAACAGAGTGATGACAGAGGTGGTGGCTAATCTAAGTCAGAACAGAGTGATGACAGAGGTGGCGGCCAATCTAAGTCAGAACAGAGTGGAGACAGAGGTGGTGACCAATCTAAGTCAGAACAGAGTGGAGACAGAGGTGGTGGCCAATCTAAGTCAGAACAGAGTGATGACAGAGGTGGTGACCAATCTAAGTCAGAACCGAGTGGAGACAGAGGTTGTGGCCAATCTAAGTCAGAACAGAGTGGAGACAGAGGTGGTGGCCAATCTAAGTGAGACCAGAGTGGAGACAGAGGTGGTGACCAATCTAAGTCAGAACAGAGTGGAGACAGAGGTGGGGGCCAATCTAAGTCAGAACAGAGTGAAGACAGAAGTGGTGACCAATCTAAGTCAGAACCGAGTTGAGACAGAGGTGGTGGCCAATCTAAGTCAGAACAGAGTGGAGAGGGAGGTGGTAGCCAATCTAAGTCAGAACAGAGTGGAGACAGAGGTGGCGGCCAATCTAAATCAGAACAGAGTGGAGACAAAGTGGAGTCAATCTAGACTTCTTCCTTCCCTCTATGAGTACCACCAGGTAGCAGCAGGGTCGCCACAAGCTGACAAATCGGTCGCCAATTCTTTACACAAAACGGATATTGGGTCATTATTTTAGGAAAACCTGAGGTTTTCTGTTTTTGTCAAACGCCATTGATATCTTCAATATAGTCCTTTCCGTGAATAGCGTTCATGTTTTTTTGTTTTTTTTAATCAAGTCAAGCAAAGTACAAATTGACTTATTATATTCGCTTTTAGGCATTCGTCAATATAACTTATCTTGTATATCAGTTGAGATGTTATGATGTAAATATGATGAAAATGTTGGTGTTTCTTTTAGGTTAATTTGCATCGTGAATTCCTGATTTGAGGGGGGGGGGGGAGTTAGCGAATTCATTAGGGCCCTGGACTTGTAACCCCAAGCTTGTAGGACTTTGGGGGATCGAGTCCCACCCCCAGCAGTGGTAGATTTACTGCTATATCAAAGGCCAATCCTTCTCATTCCATGTCTATGTGGTGTGGGAACTAAATGAACTCCCACCTCGGTAAATGTGTAGGGGTGAGATTTCTACCTGAATTGATCACATAGATTCGATCAGCACCCTTGTGGTGTAAAAGAACCTTGAGAAAGTCTGGTAAGGACCTGTAATGGTTAACTGGACATTAAATCAAACCAAACAAACAAATCCTGATTTAATGATACATGGTTATAACTGTAGAAGGCCACTCGTCTCTTCTTCTATGTGCAGTTAGAAAGCAGCTCAAGATCTACTCAGGTTCTTCATATCGAAGTAGGAGAATATTTGCAAAATGCTGTATATATTTTCCTTTTTCAACCTTTTAAGGAGGATGGGTCAAATTATTTATTTATTTTTTATTCAGGATAAGGTTCGCTTAACATTCACCGTCGCGGTCTACCATCTTCAGGAATAGTTTTGGAGTGTACCAGTGTAATACAATATAATATAATAAGATAATATAATGATGGACAGGGACTTGAGACGGGGCCATCCATAAAGTATGGACGCAAAATTTTCTAAATTATCCATCCCCCCGCCCAGCCCGATCTCACTGAATAGACCAAAGAAGAAGCCATGTAAAATTCCCGAAAATTTTACTCCCTCCTCACACCCCCCTGAGTGCGTTCGTACTTATGGATGGTCTCTCTGTACAAACCATAAGTCTACAATTGAGTTCTCCGGGTATGTAGAGGTCAGGGTAGTCGAGCAACGTTGTTTCACTTCACGCTAGGTGGCGCAAGTGCCGATCCCTGCCGTGCCGTAAGGCCGGTGGACCCGTGGTATGTAAATGCTACGGGGTCACCCGCATTACGTAACTCAGTCACTATATAAGGCTGAGTCCATGGCGGGTTGACAGGACTTCTCACAGTGCCTCTCTACAGAGTGAACGCCTGGAGCCTCACATGTTGGTTAGGTTGCGTTGGACACCTTTCAACGTTGAAGAGACCCATATCTCTTCCCGCGCTAGTTGGTGCCCTGAAGCACCAGCCGATTGTAAAGGAAGTACCTGAATAAAACTTGGTACACTGAAACAGTCCGGAGTCTGGTTTTGTCTTTGTAGTTAAGCGGTAGGTTGTAGATTCTGCATCTCCCTGCCCTTTCCAGCGGGTAAAGCCGAACCCACCTGTACTGGCATGGTAAGTACAGGGTAGCAACTGAGTCTCGGAACCCCTGGGTGGCTGTAGATCACGGAAAGTGGTAAGACACTTTCAGCGACTAGGGGATACGCTACATGTAGTTAGCGTGAAATAGGGGGACTTAATTGGAGATAAGAAGGGACCCCTTATCAGGCCCAGAACATAAGGGGATTTAATTCAGAGAAACATTAAAAATAAAGAATGATACAGAGATGGTAGTTTTCCTATTTTCTAATGAAATCCTTGTTTTCATTTTCACTTAATAAATTCGTTTTATTGCGTAAAACAAAGAAAGTCTAAATTGGGCTTCGTTGACACCAATAAATATTGGTTTAAACCTCCCCACATA
The DNA here is from genome assembly GCA_950022655.1 of Alentia gelatinosa. Classification (NCBI taxonomy): domain Eukaryota; kingdom Metazoa; phylum Annelida; class Polychaeta; order Phyllodocida; family Polynoidae; genus Alentia; species Alentia gelatinosa. Next base: position 138,288,757 of record OX465580.1, on the reverse strand, counting down.
TTCCCACCATATTCCACGGCTAATAATGTTATGTTTCCCATATTTTGTCAGTTACTTTGAGGCAGTTAATTCCACATGAATGAAATTCCTTACATTTCATCATGACCCAAAACTGACATCCCTGCTTTATACAATAGAAGGTTATCCTGAACATGAGATATTTATTCATTGTTATTTCGTTGTAGTTGTGACTTTTATCTGTAGGTTTGTTCCTTGATAGAGCAGATAGAGATGATGAAAATGAAAGTTGAGAACCAGGCAACAGATAATAAGCCAAGATAATCCAGTAGAGCTAAATCTACATCTGATTATTTTAATCATTCTTCTGATCCACATTTTGTAGTTTTATAATTGGCGCCTAGTATTTCTACGGTACTTGGTAATGTATAGGTAGTGTTATAGTTGGCTGATAGATATTCTCTTTGCAAAGAAACCCCAAAAACCTCTTCAGACAAAGACATATATAAATATGATCACATGCAGCTATATAGAAATACACCCACTTACAATCTACGTATTGAAATACCCAAACATATAGAAATACACAGACATATAGAAATACATACAGACATATAGAAATACACCCATCCACAGACATATAGAAATACACACCGATGTATAGAAATATAAAGATATACAGATATATTGAAATATACACATATTTAGAAATACACACCGATATATAGAAATATAAAGATTTACAGAAATATACACATATTTAGAAATACACACCGATATATAGAAATATAAAGATATACAGAAATATACAGATATATAGAAATATACACATATATAGAAATACACACCGATATATAGAAATACACCCAGATATATATATAGAAATACACATGTACACACACAGACAGACACACACACATAAAGAAATGTACACATACCTAGACATACATAACACAGACATATAGAAATAGAGACAGATGTACAAAAAATGTATACAGACATATAAAAATACCCACAGACATATAGAAATACACAGAGACATATAGAAATAGAAATACCCACAGACATAAAGAAATACATACAGACATATAGAAATATATCCATTCACAGACATATAGAAGTACTCAGTATATAGAAATACAGACAGACATAGAGAAATACAGGCAGATATAGAAATACACAGAGACATATAGACATACACACACATAGACATATAGAAAAACGTGCAGACATGTAAAAATATACTCACATACAAACAAATAGAAATACACACAGACATGTAGAAATACTCACAAATATAAAGACATACACACAGACAGACAAATAGAAATATACAGTCATGTAGAAATACACACAGACATATAGATATACACTCATATACAGACAAATAGAAATATACACAAACATGTAGAAATACTCACAGATATAAAGACATACACACAGACAGACATATAGACATACACACACATACAGACAAATAGAAATATACACAGTCATGTAGAAATACACACAGGCAGATAAAAATATATACACATGCATACAGACATATAGAAATACACACAGTCATGTAGAAATACTCACAGATATAAAGACATACACACACAGCTATAAAGAAATGCACACATACCTAGACATACATACATTTACAAACAGACATAGACACAGACAATATAACAGTACAGAATTCTCATCATGGTACATGAAACATACAGTGTGCGTATAGTCTACGAATATAGACAAAATGCCTGTGAACGGTGACCTAGTAGCTCCGAACCTCTACGGAACTGGTGACAATTTGCCTCGTACGATACACCGCAGACCAGACAAGTGTAAACAAAAGACTCCCCCGTGACATATAAACGGGTGTCTGACTCCCCTGGTCTGCCGCGGAGTCATAGTTTCTGACCTCATCTTCTACGTACATTAAATATTTCCACAAATGAATCTGAGGAAAGTTTCAGCGCAGTTAGACCGAGTCTGGACTGTGCTCACTCCGACTCCGACTTATCTTAGCCGTGATAAACGCCAGATAATTATCTATGTCAGACATCTTGAGACCACAACTCCGGTAGCCCGTCTGTGTCTACCGTGAAAAAACGAATCGATATCTTACCTAGGGTTACCAGCGAAACCATCAGAAAGAAAAGAGTGTCTAATCAGTGTGTACCGTTGGGGCAGCGCTATTATTACACCGCTATCGACCGGGAACAAGCTCCGGTACGGGGTGGTGGCGGGAAAACCCTCAATATCGCCCACCCCCTAACGCCTCCCCACCCCCGACACTGAGAGGAAGTGGACAGGGACCTCTCTCGCTGCGTTCACGCGACCCGCGAGATTCTCGTGGAACGCGCGCCGAACGCCGCGTCTCCCGAACCGTGCGATGACGTCACAAGCGGCCTACGCCATCCCAACACCTTTTTTGTATCATTTGGATTTGACCTGCATTTTACGTATACGGTGGAGCGGTGGAGCCGGGACAGTACTTTTAAGTCGGCGATGGACTCCTCCTTTCCGTGGGCAAGTCAACAAAAATCTTTCTAGGCCGGCTATAGGCTTGTTTGTCCTACTTGTTTTCCTTGTTTCAGGCTAGGTTTAGGCCGGGTTCAGGCCTCGCTGTGAGGCGGTGCGAGATCGGGGTGGTGGTAGGGTTCGTTCACCTCGTGCCTGTCGACCCAGCGAGAAGTCCCCGATTATCGCCCACGTGGTTCGGGTCCGGACCCGAGCGTTCGTACCGGGCGTCGGTGACCGGGCCAGTCTCGGGTCTGTCCTCCTCCCTCCTCCTCCCTCCTCCTCCCTCCTCCTCCCTCCTCCTCCCTCCTCCTCACTCCTCCTCCCTCCTCCTCCCTCCTCCCTCCTCCATGACCAGCACCGGTTCTCTCAGAGTCCAGCTCGGCAGGAACCAGCCGTGATCACTCTCCCCCCGGAGATCCCGAGATGCCAACCTCCAGACGGCCGTGCTAGGTCTGGTGAGGTGTTTTTTATTGATCGCCATTGGTGACCTAGCTTTATCAAACCGTCGGGACTGGTTCAAGGGGAGAGGTGGTGGTGGAAAAAACGGGAAAAGAGAAGTACCCAAGTCAACATGGCTCATTTAAAAAACATGGTGCACGTATAAACGGCCGCCCGCCTCCCGCCGCGCGCCACCGCACAGTACACCGCCCTCAGTAAACCGCCCGCCGTACGCCGCCCGCCGTACGCCGCCCGCCGTACGCCGCCCGCCGTACGCCGCCCGCCGTAACCTGCCCGCCGTACGCCGCCCGCCGTACGCCGCCCGCCGTACACCGCCCCCCGTACACCGCCCGCCGTACACCGCCCGCCGTACACCGCCCGCCGTACACCGCCCGCCGCCCGCCGTACACCGCCCGCCGCCCGCCGCCCGCCGTACACCGCCCGCCGTACACCGCCCGCCGTACACCGCCCGCCGGGGGTCGTACCCACACAGGAGGCCGGCGGCAGGTGGCACAGTTCCCGGCACCAGCTGGAGGATGGGCCGGGACTCGGGATGGGCGGGGAACGGACGAGGAATGGGCGAGGGGACAGGTCAGAGAGGACGGACAGGGACTCGGGATGGGCGGGGAATGGACGAGGAATGGGCGGGGGGACAGGTCAGAGAGGATAGACAGGGACTCGGGATGGGCGGGGAACGGACGAGGAATGGGCGGAGGGACAGGTCAGAGAGGATAGACAGGGACTCGGGATGGGCGGGGAACGGACGAGGAATGGGCGAGGGGACAGGTCAGAGAGGATAGACAGGGACTTGGGATGGGCGGGGAACGGACGAGGAATGGGCGGGGGGACAGGTCAGAGAGGATAGACAGGGACTTGGGATGGGCGGGGAACGGACGAGGAATGGGCGAGGGGACAGGTCAGAGAGGATAGACAGGGACTCGGGATGGACAGGGAACGGACGAGGAATGGGCGGGGGGACAGGTCAGAGAGGATAGACAGGGACTCGGGATGGGCGGGGAACGGACGAGGAATGGGCGAGGGGACAGGTCAGAGAGGAAGGGCCGGGACTCGGGATGGGCGGGGAACGGACGAGGAATGGGCGAGGGGACAGGTCAGAGAGGATGGACAGGGACTCGGGATGGGCGGGGAACGGACGAGGAATGGGCGAGGAGACAGGTCAGAGAGGATAGACAGGGACTCGGGATGGGCGGGGAACGGACGAGGAATGGGCGAGGGGACAGGTCAGAGAGGATAGACAGGGACTCGGGATGGGCGGGGAACCAGGCCAAGGCACAGGACCAGGGAACAGACCAGAGAACGGGCCAGGGAACGGGCCAAAGGACAGGCTGACAATTTGAGAGACAGGCGGGGGACAGTAGGGGGTTGGGGCAGGGGACAGGTTAAGGGACAGGTCAGAGCACGGGACAGAGGCTGGACAGGGACTTGGGATAGGGGGAGGACCAGGTTTCAATGTTTTCATTGAAATCAATTTTTTCATTTTCAGAATCAAAAGTTTCAGTGTTTAATATCGACATAACAACGGCTGTATCGCCCAATTCACCCACAGCCCATGATCCCTCACTGAACCTCCCTACTGACCCATGTAGGAAATTGAGCTCTTTCTTAATCACTTGATTCCCTACTGTAATGCGTATGTAATGCATAAACCCTGCATTGCAATGGAAATTATGTTCAATTTTTTTTCCTGACTATAACTGACATCCCTGTTTGAGGGACAGGCAGGGGACAGTAGGGGGTTGGGGCAGGGGATGGGTCAGAGAATGGGACAGGACATGGGACAGGGACGGGCCAGAGGATGGGTGAGAGGACAGATTAATAAAGGCCCGGCCCCACTGGTGCGATGCGATTGTCGCAAGTCAATAAAAAGTCATAAACGGCCGGCGAGGGTCATAAAAACGGCGCCACCCGTCGCATCGCACACAATCGCTTCTGTGGAGCTGGGGGTGCGATTGTGTGCGATGCGATGGATTCATCGCATCGCACATCTTGAAATGTTCATGATGTGCGACGAATCCGTCGCACAATCGGTGATCGGATCGGGGAGAATCTGTGGATAATGTCGCTGTCTTATGGGCTTTAGGGATAGGTCGATGACAGGCAGGGGGACAGTCGGGAGGATGGGCCAGCGGGATAGTTCGAGGGATGGACAGGGGATACTAGGGGAATGGGGCACAGGGGATGGGTCAAGAGACAGGGGGATAGTTCGAGGGACAGGCAGGGGACAGTAGTTGGATGGGGCAGGGGATGGGGGATAGTTCAAGGGACAGCGCCGGCTGGACAGGCAAGGGACAGGGGATAGTTCGAGGGATGAGTAGGGGACTAGTCAAGGGAAAGGTGGATGGTTCGAGGGAAGGGCAGGGGACAGGTCAAGGGATAGGTGGATGGTTTGAGGGACGGGCAGGGGACTAGTCAAGGGATAGGTGGATAGTTCGAGGGAAGGGCAGGGGACAGGTCAAGGGATAGGTGGATAGATCGAGGGAAGGGCAGGGGACTAGTCAAGGGATAGGTGGATAGTTCGAGGGAAGGGCAAGGGACAGGTCAAGCGATAGGTGGATAGATCGAGGGAAGGGCAGGGGACTAGTCAAGGGATAGGTGGATGGTTCGAGGGAAGGGCAAGGGACAGGTCAAGGGATAGGTGAATAGTTCGAGTGGTGGGTAGGGGAATAAACAAGGGGACTGAAGGTTGGGATGGGTCAAAGAATGGGGAACGGGCCAAGTGATGGGTAGGGGAATGGACCAGGGGACTGAAGGGTCAAAGAATGGGGAACGGGCCAAGAGATGGGTAGGGGAATGGACCAGGATATGGGGAACAGTCTGAGTGACATTCAAGGGGACAGGGGCGATAGACAGGGGGATAGACAGGGTACAGGCGATGGACCAAGGATGGGAAGAGTACAAGTCAGAGGATAGACACAGACAGATGTTAGTGTTGAAGTTCGTTGTGACATTGTCAACGTTGTCGACCTCTGCGACCTGTTGTCCGCGTTGTATTTCCCGCCAGAGACGGATTTCATGCAAGGTCACTTTTTTTTCTTTTTTTTGGTTTTTTTTTGGATTGATTTCTTTATTGGTTCAAGAGATAAGCATACAGCAAGCTCCATCAGCACTTGTATATGACTGACTTGGATATATCTGAAATAAAAATCTGTAAATAGATCTAGTGTCAGCTGCTACCTCTGACCAGCTGATCGCTACCAGGATAAACAAACAAAATTTAAAAAAAGGCCGAGGATTATCGTACAACTGGATGAGTTTTAATCTTGGCCACCGTATGCCACGACTGGAGTTTGGCCAAAACTCCAGTTGTGGTATACAGTGGCCACAATTAAAACGAATCAGGTTTTGATTTTATCCCTCCCCGTCTCCTCGATTTTGAAATATTACGTGATGACAATTCTGTATGTCACTAGTGGCATATAAAACTCTGTTACCAGTCATCGTGGCATACGGAAACCCAATGTTAAGCTTATGAGATTTTATATTAGGGGTAGGATAAAGTGTGGACTCACCGGAGGAAGGGCTTGGGGACTGTTGGGGAATGGGTCAGGGACGGGGCCAAAGGGCAATAAATGCGCCAGGGGATGGGGACGAAACCAATAAGTTTCGGTCAAAGTCATCATTCTCCACGAGTTTGATGCGGAGTGAATATCACGCAGCATTCAAACGAGTTGTTGAACGACTTCTTTGAATAACACGAGCTGCTTTCTGTATTTATCTTACCCCTGTATACACTAACAGAATGGACAACACACAGGATATAAACCATGGAGAATGGCCTGCAATACTTGTAGGGGCATGGAGGACGAGTTCCCGATGTTAAGCCTATGGAGATTTATTCAAGGGGTAAGATGAAGGCAAGGGTTTGGGCCAAAGTACAGTCTAGGAGAGGCTGATAAAATTGCGTATGGTTTGGGCTTAGGGACAGGCTAGGGCTCGGGCCAAAGGACGGTTCAAGGGAGGCCTTTTTTAATTATTTTTTTAAGTTTCTTTATTTAAGCTGTAAAAGTCTTCAGCCTAGGTAGGCCGGTATTTTTAACCCTTACAGCAATTCGTCGTACATTAAACTATATATCGAGTTTTTCACTTATATAATCCACATATCATTACTGTATCAATACATGATTCGCTGAAATAGTTATACTCAGTTGAGCAACTCTAGTTTTGTCAATAGCCATTGCTATTGATCTATTACATCCATTTATATAACCCTAAGATATAAAAAATAAACAACGGTGTTGAGACACCAACAGTTATTATAATACAAGAGTGCCTGTGTAATGGGGCAGGGCTTGAGCATAGGGACAGGCTCCGGGACAGGGAACAGGCCTCTGTACTCCTGGGACAGGCCAGTTGACATGCCATGGACCAGTGGGATAGGCTCAGGGACAGGGCGGATGATGGGACCATGGGCAGACAGAGGACAGGGGACAGGGGACAGTATAGGGACAAGGCAGACAACAGGAATGGGCAGAGAACGGGCCGTGGAACAGGCCTTAGCCCATGAATATATCGCAGGGTGATATACTTAGTTTAGGGGATGGTGCAGAGGTTTGTTAACCCTTTCCAGGTGAGCAGGATGGTGGGTACCAGGAGCTGCAGGGTCTAGTACGCCCCTGGGCTGTATGTCTCTGGGGGGCGAGAATGCCTTGAGGCATTCAAGGAATTTCACATGTCATGTGACCTAGAGAACTTCTTTATTGCCATAGTTCACTTTTTTTAAAAAACATTATACAAAATGTATTCATTTCCACACATGTCTCTCCGTATTTTACACAAACTCTTTGAATTTTTCTTGTATTTATTGGAAAATTCCTGAATATATCATAAATGCCTGTAGGCATTCTTGCCCCCTGTGTACATAATGCCTGTAGGCATTTTCGCCCCCTGTGTACATAATGCCTGTAGGCATTTTCGCCCCCTGTGTACATAATGCCTGTAGGCATTTTCGCCCCCTGTGTACATAATGCCTGTAGGCATTTTCGCCCCCGCTGTACATAATGAATGGGTTGAAGGGCAGAGACCAGGGCATGGAACAGGCCTCAGCCCATGTATATATCACCCCAGGTGTTGTACTCAATTTAGGGGACAGGGCAGGTAACGTGAAACAGGCAGGGAACAGGCAGTGGAACAGGCCATATTTTGCCCAGGTGACGTACTTAGTTTAGGGTACAGAGCATTGTGATGGGGTAGAGGCAGGGACAGGCTGTAGAAGAGGCCTTGGAACAGGCTGTAGCCTGTGTATATATCGCTAGGTGATGTACTCACTTTACGGGATGGGAAATGGGCAGAGAACAGGAAGTGAAATAGGCTGTAGCCCTGTATATACCCCGGTGATGTACTCGGTTTAGGGGCTGTGACGTGGAACAGGCCATAGCCCTGTATATACCCGGGTGATGTACTCGGTTTAGAGGCTGTGACGTGGAACAGGCCGTAGCCCTGTATGTACCCCGGTGATGTACTCGGTTTAGGGGCTGTGACGTGGAACAGGCCGTAGCCCTGTATATACCCCGGTGATGTACTCGGTTTAGGGGCTGTGAGGTGGAACAGGCCGTAGCCCGGTATGTACCCCGGTGATGTACTCGGTTTAGGGGCTGTGACGTGGAACAGGCCGTAGCCCTGTATATATACCCCGGTGATGTACTCGGTTTGGGGCTGTGACGTGGAACAGGCCGTAGTCCTGTATGTACCCCGGTGATGTACTCGGTTTAGGGGCTGTGACGTGGAACAGGCCGTAGCCCTGTATGAACCCCGGTGATGTACTCGGTTTAGGGGCTGTGACGTGGAACAGGCTGTAGCTCTCTATATACCCCGGTGATGTACTCGGTTTAGGGATGTGATGTGGAACAGGCTGTAGCCCTGTATGTACTCCGGTAATGTACTCGGTTTAGGGGCTGTGACGTGGAACAGGCCGTAGCCCTGTATGTACCCCGGTGATGTACTCGGTTTAGGGGCTGTGACGTGGAACAGGCCAAAGCCCTGTATATACCCCGGTGATGTACTCGGTTCAGGGGCTGTGATGTGGAACAGGCCGTAGCCCTGTATGTACCCCGGTGATGTACTCGGTTTAGGGGCTGTGACGTGCAACAGGCCGTAGCCCTGTATGTACCCCGGTGATGTACTCGGTTTAGGGGCTGTGATGTGGAACAGGCAATAGCCCAGTATGTACCCCGGTGATGTAGGCCTACTCGGTTTAGGGGATGTGATGTGGAACAGGCCGTAGCCCTGTATGTACCCCAGTGATGTACTCGGTTTAGGGGCTGTGACGTGGAACAGGCCGTAGCCCTGTATATACCCCGGTGATGTACTCGGTTTAGGGGCTGTGAGGTGGAACAGGCCGTAGCCCTGTATATACCCCGGTGATGTACTCGGTTTAGGGGCTTGATGTGGAACAGGCCGTAGCCCTGTATGTACCCCGGTGATGTACTCGGTTTAGGGGCTGTGACGTGGAACAGGCTGTAGCCCTGTATATACCCTGGTGATGTACTCGGTTTAGGGGCTGTGATGTGGAACAGGCTGTAGGCCTGTATGTACTCCGGTGATGTACTCAACTTGGGGATGTGACGTGCAACAGGCCGTAGCCCGGTATATACCCTGGTGATGTACTCAGTTTAGGGGCTGTGACGTGGAACAGGCTGTAGCCCTGTATGTACCCCGGTGATGTACTCGGTTTAGGGGCTGTGAGGTGGAACAGGCCGTAGCCCTGTATATACCCCGGTGATGTACTCGGTTTAGGGGCTGTGAGGTGGAACAGGCTGTAGCCCTGTATATACCTCGGTGATGTACTCGGTTTAGGGGCTGTGATGTGGAACGGGCCGTAGCCCTGTATGAACCCCGGTGATGTACTCGGTTTAGGGGATTTGAGGTGGAACAGGCCGTAGCCCTGTATGTACCCCGGTGATGTACTCGGTTTAGGGGCTGTGATGTGCAACAGGCTGTAGCCCTGTATATACCCCGGTGATGTACTCGGTTTAGGGGATGTGACGTGGAACAGGCTGTAGCCCTGTATATACCCCGGTGATGTACTCGGTTTAGAGGCTGTGAGGTGGAACAGGCCGTAGCCCTGTATATATCCCGGTGATGTACTCGGTCTAGGGGCTGTGAGGTGGAACAGGCCGTAGCCCTGTATATACCCCGGTGATGTACTCGGTTTAGGGGCTGTGACGTGGAACAGGCCGTAGCCCTGTATGTACCCCGGTGATGTACTCGTTTTAGGGGCTGTGACGTGGAACAGGCTGTAGCCCTGTATGTACCCCGGTGATGTACTCGGTTTAGGGGCTGTGACGTGGAACAGGCTGTAGCCGTGTATATACCCCGGTGATGTACTCGGTTTAGGGGCTGTGAGGTGGAACAGGCTGTAGCCCTGTATATACCCCGGTGATGTACTCGGTTTAGGGGATGTGACGTGGAACAGGCCGTAGCCCTGTATGAACCCCGGTGATGTACTCGATTTGGGGCTGTGACGTGGAACAGGCCGTAGCCCTGTATGTACCCCGGTGATGTACTCGGTTTAGGGGCTGTGACGTGGAACAGGCTGTAGCCCTGTATGTACTCCGGTGATGTACTCGGTTTAGGGGCTGTGACGTGGAACAGGCTGTAGCCCTGTATATACCCCGGTGATGTACTCGGTTTAGGGGCTGTGAGGTGGAACAGGCTGTAACCCTGTATATACCCCGGTGATGTACTCGGTTTAGGGGCTGTGATGTGGAACAGGCCGTAGCCCTGTATGTACCCCGGTGATGTACTCGGTTTAGGGGCTGTGACGTGGAACAGGCTGTAGCCCGGTATGTACCCCGGTGATGTACTCGGTTTGGGGCTGTGACGTGGAACAGGCCGTAGCCCTGTATATACCCCGGTGATGTACTCGGTTTAGGGGATGTGACGTGGAACAGGCCGTAGCCCTGTATGTATCCCGGTGATGTACTCGGTTTAGGGGATGTGACGTGGAACAGGCCGTAGCCCTGTATGTACCCCGGTGATGAACTCGGTTTAGGGGCTGTGACGTGGAACAGGCAGTAGCCCTGTATATACCCCGGTGATGTACTCGGTTTAGGGGCTTGATGTGGAACAGGCCGTAGCCCTGTATGTACCCCGGTGATGTACTCGGTTTAGGGGCTGTGACGTGGAACAGGCTGTAGCCCTGTATATACCCCGGTGATGTACTCGGTTTAGGGGCTGTGATGTGGAACAGGCTGTAGGCCTGTATGTACTCCGGTGATGTACTCAACTTGGGGATGTGACGTGCAACAGGCCGTAGCCCGGTATATACCCCGGTGATGTACTCAGTTTAGGGGCTGTGACGTGGAACAGGCTGTAGCCCTGTATGTACCCCGGTGATGTACTCGGTTTAGGGGCTGTGAGGTGGAACAGGCCGTAGCCCTGTATATACCCCGGTGATGTACTCGGTTTAGGGGCTGTGAGGTGGAACAGGCTGTAGCCCTGTATATACCTTGGTGATGTACTCGGTTTAGGGGCTGTGATGTGGAACGGGCCGTAGCCCTGTATGAACCCCGGTGATGTACTCGGTTTAGGGGATTTGACGTGGAACAGGCCGTAGCCCTGTATGTACCCCGGTGATGTACTCGGTTTAGGGGCTGTGATGTGCAACAGGCTGTAGCCCTGTATATACCCCGGTGATGTACTCTGTTTAGGGGATGTGACGTGGAACAGGCTGTAGCCCTGTATATACCCCGGTGATGTACTCGGTTTAGAGGCTGTGAGGTGGAACAGGCCGTAGCCCTGTATATATCCCGGTGATGTACTCGGTTTAGGGGCTGTGACGTGGAACAGGCCGTAGCCCTGTATGTACCCCGGTGATGTACTCGGTTTAGGGGCTGTGACGTGGAACAGGCCAAAGCCCTGTATATACCCCGGTGATGTACTCGGTTCAGGGGCTGTGATGTGGAACAGGCCGTAGCCCTGTATGTACCCCGGTGATGTACTCGGTTTAGGGGCTGTGACGTGCAACAGGCCGTAGCCCTGTATGTACCCCGGTGATGTACTCGGTTTAGGGGCTGTGATGTGGAACAGGCAATAGCCCAGTATGTACCCCGGTGATGTAGGCCTACTCGGTTTAGGGGATGTGATGTGGAACAGGCCGTAGCCCTGTATGTACCCCAGTGATGTACTCGGTTTAGGGGCTGTGACGTGGAACAGGCCGTAGCCCTGTATATACCCCGGTGATGTACTCGGTTTAGGGGCTGTGAGGTGGAACAGGCCGTAGCCCTGTATATACCCCGGTGATGTACTCGGTTTAGGGGCTTGATGTGGAACAGGCCGTAGCCCTGTATGTACCCCGGTGATGTACTCGGTTTAGGGGCTGTGACGTGGAACAGGCTGTAGCCCTGTATATACCCTGGTGATGTACTCGGTTTAGGGGCTGTGATGTGGAACAGGCTGTAGGCCTGTATGTACTCCGGTGATGTACTCAACTTGGGGATGTGACGTGCAACAGGCCGTAGCCCGGTATATACCCCGGTGATGTACTCAGTTTAGGGGCTGTGACGTGGAACAGGCTGTAGCCCTGTATGTACCCCGGTGATGTACTCGGTTTAGGGGCTGTGAGGTGGAACAGGCCGTAGCCCTGTATATACCCCGGTGATGTACTCGGTTTAGGGGCTGTGAGGTGGAACAGGCTGTAGCCCTGTATATACCTCGGTGATGTACTCGGTTTAGGGGCTGTGATGTGGAACGGGCCGTAGCCCTGTATGAACCCCGGTGATGTACTCGGTTTAGGGGATTTGAGGTGGAACAGGCCGTAGCCCTGTATGTACCCCGGTGATGTACTCGGTTTAGGGGCTGTGATGTGCAACAGGCTGTAGCCCTGTATATACCCCGGTGATGTACTCGGTTTAGGGGATGTGACGTGGAACAGGCTGTAGCCCTGTATATACCCCGGTGATGTACTCGGTTTAGAGGCTGTGAGGTGGAACAGGCCGTAGCCCTGTATATATCCCGGTGATGTACTCGGTTTAGGGGCTGTGAGGTGGAACAGGCCGTAGCCCTGTATATACCCCGGTGATGTACTCGGTTTAGGGGCTGTGACGTGGAACAGGCCGTAGCCCTGTATGTACCCCGGTGATGTACTCGTTTTAGGGGCTGTGACGTGGAACAGGCTGTAGCCCTGTATGTACCCCGGTGATGTACTCGGTTTAGGGGCTGTGACGTGGAACAGGCTGTAGCCGTGTATATACCCCGGTGATGTACTCGGTTTAGGGGCTGTGAGGTGGAACAGGCTGTAGCCCTGTATATACCCCGGTGATGTACTCGGTTTAGGGGATGTGACGTGGAACAGGCCGTAGCCCTGTATGAACCCCGGTGATGTACTCGATTTGGGGCTGTGACGTGGAACAGGCCGTAGCCCTGTATGTACCCCGGTGATGTACTCGGTTTAGGGGCTGTGACGTGGAACAGGCTGTAGCCCTGTATGTACTCCGGTGATGTACTCGGTTTAGGGGCTGTGACGTGGAACAGGCTGTAGCCCTGTATATACCCCGGTGATGTACTCGGTTTAGGGGCTGTGAGGTGGAACAGGCCGTAACCCTGTATATACCCCGGTGATGTACTCGGTTTAGGGGCTGTGATGTGGAACAGGCCGTAGCCCTGTATGTACCCCGGTGATGTACTCGGTTTAGGGGCTGTGACGTGGAACAGGCTGTAGCCCGGTATGTACCCCGGTGATGTACTCGGTTTGGGGCTGTGACGTGGAACAGGCCGTAGCCCTGTATATACCCCGGTGATGTACTCGGTTTAGGGGATGTGACGTGGAACAGGCTGTAGCCCTGTATGTATCCCGGTGATGTACTCGGTTTAGGGGATGTGACGTGGAACAGGCCGTAGCCCTGTATGTACCCCGGTGATGTACTCGGTTTAGGGGCTGTGACGTGGAACAGGCAGTAGCCCTGTATATACCCCGGTGATGTACTCGGTTTAGGGGATGTGACGTGGAACAGGCAGTAGCCCTGTATATACCCGGTGATGTACTCGGTTTAGGGGCTGTGACGTGGAACAGGCTGTAGCCCTGTATATACCCCGGTGATGTACTCGGTTTAGGGGCTGCTGGTTTGGGGTGTGGAGATGGCGGTGCACCGTCTCCCGACTGTTATTAGCGCGCTGCTGACTGGCGACGACGTGTAGCGGGAAAAAGGGTAAGGGTGCAGCAGTGGAATACCTCCCATACCTCCCGCCGCCACCCGCCGCCACAAAACCCGCCATTGTACGCCGCCCGCCGTGCGCCGTACACCGCCAACCCACGTACGCCGCCCGCCGTACACCGTACGCCGTACACCGTACACCGCCAGACGTACACGGCCCGACGTACACCGTACACCGCCCGCCGTACACCGCCCGCCGTACGCCGCCCGCCGTACGCCGCCCGCCGTACACCGCCCCCCGTACACCGCCCCTACACCACTGACTCTACCACCAACCTGTGCCCACTAACCTGTGACTGGCATAGTTTCAAAATCTGGGCCGTCCTACTAAGAGAAAGGACACCACACCAAAAAAAAACAACAAAAAAAAAAAAAAAAAACCGGGAACGGTTTGGGAGATACACGCAACAACAACGGTGGCGGCGGTGGCGGCGGTGGCGGCGTTAGCGGTGTGTCGGTGTGTCGGTGGGAGTGGTGGTCTCGGATCGAGCCTTGTACCTCTCAGGGCTGGTCGGGTCGGTGGTGGCGGTAGCAGGGTTGTTGTTTTTTTACCCGTTAGTTCACCTTGTATTATTGCCGGTGTAAGGAGGCGGAGGAGGGAGGAGGGAGGCGGAGGTTTAACCCTCAGAACTCCGCGCGGGGACCGTGTCTTAGTGTAGACGCTGGTAGATAGACTTGCTCCAGTCCCCGCATCCTATGACTTCCTAGTTTGGCAACCAGCCCCTTCTACGTTATAGGGATTGGTCAGGTTAAATTAAAGAGGTATCCCTCTTTATCCTACCCCTAATAAAAAACTCCATAGGCTTAACATTGGGTGACTGTATTCGGTCTGGAGTTCAGAAAAATGAATATTGCTCTAGTGGGATACACTTGACAAATGACGTCATTTGTTAATATAGAAGTAATTTAGACGGGTGGTGTAGGATAAATTCTAAACCAAACTCAAGTTAGTCGTGTTATTGTTCATCGCACTCCAGCAAGATCGCGTATTACTGCTCTCGGCTTCGCCTCACGTAGTAATATGCGATCTTGCCGTCGTGCAATAAACAACAACACGACTAACTCTTGTTTGGTTTCTCCATAGTATTCGCCTCAAAGCAAATACTTTTGTTCTATGTAACTCTTAAAGTAGACATACTAAATATATGAAATATTCATAGCTAACAAATTGATAATAGCACCAAGATTTGTGTTCATTGTATTTTGAAATAATACACAGGAAAGAAATAAGAAAACCCGGAAAATTGGCTTCGAAGTTGTGACATAACACACTCTCCAAGCAGTATTAAAGATCTGTTTGGAGAATAACAAACTGGTCCCTCTACTGGATCAAGTTGGCTGCATATCTAACCCGACCAGAGCTAAATTTGTGTAGCTCTGGTTGCCAGTGTAATGGCTACCCTCCTCGCTGGGGTACAAGGACTGGTACAATCGGTAATGGCCATGGTGTTAGATTTCTGGCGCTGTTTAGCTCCAGTATTCCCAACACTCTCCATACACGGCTCCTGGCCGCTCACTTTGATCTCAATCACTTTGATCACAGTCAGGAGAAGGCGAAATCTATTTCTATGACAACACAGAACTGTAAGAGGAGGTCTAGGGTTACAGGGAGCAACTGGGGGGACATATACAGGAGGTTCTGTTCCTACTGGACAAGTCTTTGATTCATGGGCCAGTCAGAGAAGGACACATACTATAATGAAATGTTATTCTGATTTTGTTTAATCATTTAATGAATATTCATAATCAAAGACTTAAGCAAGTCTATTCCTACTGGACAAGTCTTTGCTTCATGGGCCAGTCAGAGACGGATACATACTCTAATGAATTTATATTCATGTTGTGTTCATTCAATCATTCAATGAATATTTAATGAATATTCATAATCAAAGACTTGAGCAAGTCTATTCCTACTGGACAAGTCTTTGCTTCATGGGCCAGTTAGAGAAGGACACATACTATAATGAATTTATATTCATGTTGTGTTTAATCATTCAATGAATGCTCATAATCAAAGACTTGAGCAAGTCTATTCCTACTGGACAAGTATTTTATTCATGGGGCCAGTTAGAAAAGGACACAAACTATAATGGATTTACATTCATGTTGTGTTAAATCATTTAATAAATGTTCATAATCAAAGACTTGAGCAAGTCTATTCCTTCTGGACAAGTCTTTTATTCGTGGGGCCAGTTAGAGAAGGACACATACTATAATGAATTTATATTCATGTTGTGTTAAATCATTTAATAAATATTCATAATCAAAGACTTGAGCAAGTCTAGGTGGTAGACTGAGTCAGGACTCGCTGACTGCACGCTGCCGGGTCCCGCCACCACCACCACCGCCAACAGAGACCGGCCACACGCCGACACACATACACACAGCACCGTGTCCTCACCGGGCCACCCTCCGTCCTCACGGGGACACCGCCCGTCCTCACCGGGACACACCGGGCTACCGGGCCCGTCCTCACCCGGGACACACGGGGCTCCCGGGGTCGTCCTCACGGGGCTCCCGGGCCCGTCCTCACGGGGCTCCCGGGCCCGTCCTCACCGGGCCACCACGGTGTCTTCACCGGGCCAATTTGTTGAAAGGATATCGGACAATTCTCATCCTCTTTTACTAATATTTATATCTATGGATGATATCTTCTATGCCGAACTCAGAGTAGATTTATATATATATATCATATATATAATATATTTATTATCTACATATATGTATGTATATTATATATATATAATGTATTTATAATCTATAGATATGTATATATATTATATATCTTATGTATATTATATATATATATTCACGGCTCCCTCCCTCCCTCTCTCAATCCCTCCCTCCCTTCCCTCCCTTCTCTTCTCCCTCCCTGCTCCTTCCCTCCTTCCCTCTCTTCCTTCCTTCCCTCCTTCCCTCCCTCCCTCTCTTCCTTCCTTCCCTCCCTCCCTCCCTCCCTCCCTCCCTCCCTCCCTCCCTCCCTCCCTCCCTCCCTCCTTCCTTCCCTCCCTCCCTCCCTTCTCTTCTCCCTTCCTTCCCTCCCTCCCTCTCTCTATCCCTCCCTTCCTTCTCTTCTCCCTCCCTCCCTCCCTCCCTTCTCTTCTCCCTTCCTCCCTTCCTCCCCCCTACCCTTCTCTTCGTGTGACCCGCCCGCCGGCCGCCCGCTGCACTCCGGAGCAGGTAGTCTGGCCTCGGTTCGGGACGATCCATGTTGCATGCATAAAACAACCAGCGAAGTCTCTTCCGGTTCACTGGTTGCCGGCAGGTACAGTGGGCGTCCCCACCCACAGTGGTTTGGGCGCCGACACACAGAGGGCGTGGTGGTCGTGCCTCCTCACGTTTACAAACACAGGAGCAGACGAGAATTAGACGAGCAACAACCCGTGTGTGGGTGCGTGCGTGTGTGTGTCGCCCTGGCGGCAGGGGACGGGGGAGGGTGTGTATAGTCGGGGTTGGCGGGCGTGACTGCGCCCAGGAGCCGCCGCCGCCGCCGGAGCTGCAGCGGCGGGCGGCGGGCGGTGGCGGTGGCGGAGGGCAGGCTTATTTGGGTCAGTAGAAAGGTGTGGGTTCGCGTTGGCAAACAGCATATCGCTGGCTGGCTGGCTGGCTGGCGGCTGGCGGGCTGGGTGGTGGTGTACAGGCCGGGTCCTTCTCTCCCTACCTCACATCTCCGTGTATCGTCGTGGGACCAGGTGCTAACAAGGTATTGTTTCCTCCTCCGGTGTGCGTTTTGAATCGGCTGCGGCTGTGGGTGCGGGTTGAGGCTGGTGTGTGTGTGTGTGTGTGTGTGTGTGGTGGGGGTGGCGGGGGACGGACGGACGGACGGACGCTCAGCGGGAGTCTACATACAGTCAATACGGCCCCTGTGTCTACATACAGTCGATACGGCCGCGCTGTAGCGCGCGCTCTACGCCCGGTTCGCCGAGACGTAATGATGATGTCTGGTCGTGTTTACCTCTGAGAGCATCCACCGACCGGGGCGCACTGACCGGGGCGTACCGACCGAGGCGCACCGACCGGGGCGTACCGACCGGGGCGTACCGACCGAGGCGCACCGACCGGGGCGCACTGACCGGGGCGCACCGACCGGGGCGCACCGACCGGGGCGCACCGACCGGGGCGCACCGACCGGGGCGCACCGACCGGGGCGTACCGACCGGGCCGTACCGACCGGGACGCACCGACTAGTGCGTACCGACCGGCAAGTACCGACCAGGGCGTACCGACCAGGGCGTACCGACCAGGGCGTACCGACCAGGGCGTACCGACCGGCAAGTACCGACCGGCAAGTACCGACCGGCAAGTACCGACCGGCAAGTACCGACCGGCAAGTACCGACCGGCAAGTACCGACCGGCAAGTACCGACCGGCAAGTACCGACCGGCAAGTACCGACCGGCAAGTACCGACCGGCAAGTACCGACCGAGGCAGATCCACTGAGGCGGATCGACCAGCGCATACAGACCGGCGCTACCGACCAGGGCATATCGACTGGCACATACCGACTGGCGCATACCGACTAGCGTGTACCGACTGGCAGGTACTGACCATCACATACTGACCGGCAAGTATCGACCGGCAAGTACTGACCAACAAGAACTGACTTGGGCGGACCGACTGGCAAGTACCAACTGGCACCCACGAACCGAAACGTACTGACTGGCAGTTACCGACCGGCAAGTACCAACCTGTGTGAGACCGACCAGCATGTCCTGACTGGCAAGTACCGACTGGAAAGTATCAATTGACAAGTACCGACTGACATGTACCGACCAGTACATAATGATCGGTGCCCACCGACCGGCGCCCACCGACCGATGCCCACCGACCGGCGTACATCGCACAGCCCGCTGCGTACAGCGCCAACCCCAGACCCGACCACAATCTAGTTTCTGTCTAATCTCCGTGCAGCGGCCTCCCGCCCACCCGCCCACCCGCCTCTCCGCCTCCCTGCACCCACAGCGAGCGCACCGACCCGGGCCGTGTTCACGGGGCGTAATGTCTGTACACGGGCCGTATTCACGGGTCGTACTGTCCGTACAGGGGCCGTACTGTCCGTACAGAGGCCGTATTGTCCGTACAGGGGCCGTACTGTCCGTACAGGGGCCGTACTGTCCGTACAGGGGCCGTACTGTCCGTACAGGGGCCGTACTGTCCGTACAGAGGCCGTATTGTCCGTACAGGGGCCGTACTGTCCGTACAGAGGCCGTATTGTCCGTACAGGGGCCGTACTGTCCGTACAGGGGCCGTATTGTCCGTACGGGGGCCGTACTGTCCGTACAGGAGCCGTACTGTCCGTACAGGGGCCGTACTGTCCGTACAGGGGCCGTACTGTCCGTACGGGGGCCGTATTGTCCGTACGGGGGCCGTACTGTCCGTACAGGGGCCGTACAGTCTGTTCACGGGCCGCATTCTCCATGTTGATGTCTACTCTTTTATCCAGCGTATATAAAGTCCACATTAATAATGAATGTGACTCAGTAAACCACTACCCACTGTGTAGAAACAGTCAGATCCCACTACCACTGTTTGCAGGTTTCAAGTCCATTGTACACAGCCTTAAATTATACGGAAAACACAATCTTTAATCAGATATCTAGTCTTTTAAGCTTCATATATATACATATTATATATATATATAAATATACATAATATATATATAAATATACATATTATATATATAAATATACATATTATATATATATAATATAAATATACATATCACATATATATATATATATATATTTATATATATATATTTATTTATTTATTTATTTATTTATTTATATGAGATATTTAGTCTATCTGGTTGTATATACAGCACCACCTCCTTAGAGAGCAAGAAGATGCACCCTATGATATTCAAATCCTGGAATTAATTCAATCAAGAAGATGGATAATAAATGCAACAAGCGCTGGTTTTGTAGACAGGCGGCTCTGTAAACCACTCAAGGTTGACGTCGTAATACAGTCGCTAACGCTCGTTTATTACTACGCATCAACGAGTCGTGGTTTACGGCCGCATGTCCACAAAACCATGGGTTATTGTTAAGGTGATGGCAGGGTTTGTGTAGGGTTTTGGGTTAAGGGCAAAATCCACCAGGCCGATTTCTCACCCGATCAATTGTACCTGGGCCCTTAAGAGGAAGCTCACGTATTGTAATTTATTTAATTCTGATAAAAATAGTTTATTAAAAGACCATTTTCAAATATTTGAGAAATTCTAGGGCATCCGATAATAATCGGCGTTTGTCTGGCTACGGAATCGGCTACCGTCGGTCCAGTGGAACACCCCCTTTATTGTCAAGGTGAAGGCAGGGTTTGTGTCTGGTTTTGGGTTGGAGGTTGGCTGTGAAGAAGAAGCCATGATAGTACTATACATTTACAATGTTCTTTGGAAGTTTGAGGAAAGTGACGTGGGTTTTACTAATTGAAAAACAACTTCTTAGAATTTCCATATATTCCATTATAAAATTGTTATAATAATGAACTTTAATTCGAAAACTAGCACGGTGACCCCATGATTTTTAAGTTAGATACGTGTTCCAAAACACTTGGAGATCATCATGCTAAATTTTCAGGAAATTGGCATGGTTTTAATTTTCAAGCCAAATCATCCGATATGCCTTTAATGTGTAGCCGCAGACCTTGTGGGTGTAGTCTAGTGGAGCGATTAACATCGCATTAATTATAGACCAGACCCCTATATAAATATGTATGTGTTTACGGGAGTGTATCGTGGTAGGAGACGTAGCGTGACATGATCAGTAACATGACAACCGTCTATCAGAGGAAAATACCCCATATAGCATCTGGAACTACGCATACCCACATAGAAATACGTGGCTTCAATACCTATACAGACCTATATGTTGAATTCATTGTATCCCAATATGCCTTCCATACACATATATACCTGTATAAGAATATATTATATATTAATATGGCTCCCATACCCACATTAGACCTTTATATGACTATATTGTATCTCAATATGGCTTCGACACCCATACAAACCTATATATGAATATATCATATAGCAATATGGCTCCCATACCCACATAGACCTTTATATGAATATATTGTAACTTAATATGGCTTCGATACCCATACAAACCTATATATGAATATATCATATAGCAATATGGCTCCCATACCCACATAGACCTTTATATGACTATATTGTATCTTAATATGGCCTCGACATCCATACAAACCTATATGTTGAATTTATTGTACCTCAATATGGCTTCCATACCTATATAGACCTATCCATTGATATATTGTTTCTCAATATAGTTTCTATACCAATTCAGGCCTATGCATTAATATATTGTATTTTAATATGACTTTCATACCCATACAGACCTATATATGAATATATTATATCTCAATATGGCTACCATACCCATAATATCAAGAAACGTAATGGAATATAATGTGATTGTTTATATGGCATGAGTTGTCTCGCAGAATGATATCACAAAGCGGAGCTGAGTGATATTTGTAGTGGAAGACAACAAACGCCATGTAAATATTTATATGAAATTGATGTCTAGCCACCCTGTCTCAAGATTTAACTTCATATGTTGAATTTATAGAGATTCATATGAGGGGTAGGTTAAATACCTATACATATATATGATATTGTATGCATCGCAATGACATTCATATCCATAAAGACCTATACATGACTAGGATATCATATTTATCTCAATATGGCTTCCATACCCAAAGAGACCTATACTGTAATATATTGTATCCTAATATGGCTTCCATATACCCTACAAACCTATATTTTGTATATATCCTAATATGGCTCCAATGCCCATATATTCCGAAACACTAATTCATATGTGTGTTGATGTTCCCATATAAACCTGTACATTGATATGCTGTGAATATGTCAATATGGCTTCAATGGCCATACAGTTCTATAGATTGATATTTTGTATATATATCATATGATTATGGCTTCAGTGGCCATACAGTTCTACAGATTGATATTTTGTATATATATATATATCATATGGATATGGCCTCAGTGGCCATACAGTCACTACTGATCATTTATGTAGACTTGCCCAAGTCTTTGCTTATGGACATAATTTCGAAATAAAACTATTTTGCAACATGTGGACTTCCGTAGGTAACGCCTGACAGGCCCAGAAATCCAGTGAGGAGGGGTGGGGTAGGTGCAGAGGTAGCAGGCAGGGACTGAAGCCAGTCTAACATTTATGTTGAATGCCAACATGGCTTCTATCCCAAACCAGCACTCTAATACATACAGGTTTACATCACTTTCTTATAGTCTTGATGGATCTGTCGGTCGTGATCGTATATAATCGGGGGGTCCTCCACAGTCTTGATGGATCTGTCGGGTGTGATCGTGTAGAATCGGTGTCTTATAGTCTTGACGGATATGTCTAGTCTGATCGTGTAGAATCGGTGTCTCATAGTCTTGACGGATATGTCTAGTCTGATCGTGTAGAATCGGTGTCTTATAGTCTTGACGGATATGTCTAGTCTGATCGTGTAGAATCGGTGTCTTATAGTCTTGACGGATATGTCTAGTCTGATCGTGTAGAATCGGTGTCTTATAGTCTTGACGGATATGTCTAGTCTGATCGTGTAGAATCGGTGTCTTAAAGTCTTGACGGATATGTCTAGTCTGATCCTGTAGAATCGGTGTCTTATAGTCTTGACGGATATGTCTAGTCTGATCGTGTAGAATTGGTGTCTTATAGTCTCGACTGATATGTCTAGTCTGATCGTGTAGAATTGGTGTCTTATAGTCTTGACGGATATGTCTAGTCTGATCGTGTAGAATTGGTGTCTTATAGTCTTGACGGATCTGTCGTGTCTGATCGTGTAGAATCGGTGTTTTATAGTCTTGAGGGATCGGTCGTGTGTGATCGTGTATAATCGGTGTGTCGCTGTCTTACAGTCTTGACGGATCTGTCGGGTGAGATCGGGTAGAATCGGTGTCTTACAGTCTTGACGGATATGTTGTGTCTGATCGGGTAGAATCGGCATGTCACTTTCTCACGGCCTTGACGGATATGTCTAGTCTGATCGTGTAGAATCGGTGTCTTACAGTCTTGACGGGTCTGTCGGGTGTGATCGTGTAGAATCGGCGTGTGTCGCACAGAGCAGCACGACTGTGGGCTGAGGGTGGCGGGCGGGCGGGGGCGACACGACTGAGGCTTTGTTCACACTGGGTTTTTATTGAGTATCCACGTCGCGGGCCTCACCTGTAACGGCGGTAAACAACTCGTGTCGGCAAAACCTCTACATCAATGTACCTTCACTCAGCCCCGTACCTCGGGCTTAATATACGTAGATACATCTATACTCAAACACTGAGACTGGCAACATCATGTATATATATATACATATATATATACTCATACACTGAGACCTGCAACATCATGTAGATATATATGTATATATATATATATGTATATATACATATATATCTATACTCATACACTGAGACCTCCAACATCATGTATATATATATATATATATATATATATATATATATAGATATATATATATCTATACTCATACACTGAGACCTGCAACATCATGTAGATATATACGGTATAAATATATTTTTGTCCCATAGGATTAACATTAGGACCTCATTCTCCATGCCCCTACGAGTATTGCAGTCCATTCTCCATGGTCTTTTTCCAGTGTGTCACCCATTCCTTTAGTGTGTACAGAGGTGAGATAAATACAGAAAGCAACTCGTTTTGGTCAGAGTCATTATTACCCACCCAATACAGGGTCTCAATACTAGGCCTATGGAGCCTACAGATCGCTACTGAGTAGAATACTGCACCGTAGTGGAGGTGTAATTATTGACCCTTCAGTAGTTGTTTAGGTAGCTAGCTCATTATCTTATAATCTTTCATCTTCCTGTTTAAGTAGAGTAATTTAGGGGATAGAACTACTTGCTTAGCGGAGTCACCGAGACACGGTGACCTTACATCTCGATGACCTGAGAGGAGGAAAGACGAACGGTGCAATTCAAGTTAAACACTTTAATCTCCTGAGAGCAATCCTTATTATACAATTACAGGCAGTATTATCCAATGTGATGTTTTAGTCTCGTTGACCATGTTGTACCAACCATATAATAAAATTTCAGCTTAATGTCCATAAATGTTTCATTCAATCGTTCCTAGATCACATTGTTCTTGCAGTGGTTCACTTCAGTTCCTTTGTTTTAGCTGGATTGAGTCGTGAGTCCTAGTATTCCTAGTAGATGTTATAAGTTTAGTCCACGCATTCTGTGTTCCCTCCACTGAGGAATAGTTACTCACACGTTGGTCTGTAGGTAACTCACAGAACAGGGGATTCACACACTGAATATCTATGGTAGGCGACTCCACTCCTTGCGGGATGAAGTCTCTGGCGCCTAACCTTACTCCAGCGGGAGCAGGTCTTTGCTCAGCTAGATCTTACTCCTCGTACCTAAGTGCTGCCTCTGGCAGCTGCAGCGAAGGTGTACTCCTCCGCTGCTTACATCACCTGGTCACGTGACCAGTCATACCCTTATACAGACGGATGCTCTAGAAGCTTCCCTCTGTTTTCATTCTGCTACCAGACATTCGTGTGTTTCTACCATCTTTATGCGATGTTAATTAAATAAGAACAACACAAGATAACACAATCTCTGACAAGTGCGTAGTGCACTACGGAAAGCCGTATTCTCCTAGGAGAATAAGGCTTTTTCGGCCGGCATTATTGGAACTATTTTATGTAAACAATGCATGGCGCTTGAGTCGAATTTCAAATTAACAAAAAGAAATTCTTTATAATTCATAGAAAGGTGAGTAATAAAAAAACTTTACCATGATTTCGATCTGTGTGGTCGTATTCTCCTTGTAGTTTACTACGCGTCAGCTACGCGGAGAATACGGCCACTCGGATCGAAATCATGGTAATATTGTGTATCTATTCTCCAACTCGTTTGAATGCCAGTGATAATCACTTGGCTATTATGTGAAACCATAGTTATGGTGCCAATACGGGGTAGATTTATGAGTTGTTTCGGAGAAATTCGTTCTGAACGAGCCGGCACGGCAACGAGTATGTATTTACACTTCCTGTGTGTATAGGTATATAATGATAACTATGACTCTGCATCAAACTCGCGGAGAATGTCGACTTTGACCCAATCTGGTTGGTTTCTTCTTCAGTCTCTTATTTACTCATATTATCGTCGCCTCGTCAGTTCACCAGGTGCCTTCTGGGTATTCCGGAACAGGAATAGAAACTGAAACTGGGGCGTCTGCGTAGGGTGGGGGGGGGGGGGGGTGGGTATAAAGAGAGGATGCGGAATAACAGGAAGCGGTTCTCCCGTTGTCCTTGTTAAATAATATATCATTAAAACAGTATTGTATACCTGCAGCCTCTCACCTACACATACTGCCTACTCCTACCCATAGCATATTGATGGCAGTACGTCACACTGTGACGTATGGGTATGTAATCACGTGACAAGGTAGAATTCCGCCATTTTAAGGTATATGATGATATGAAAATTGGTTGACTGTCTTCGCATGTAAAGATACTTGATATAGTTATCAGTGGGATATATATCCCCTTGCCTACGGCATTGGGATATATCTGATTATTTTACCGCATATCATCGACGTACCAACACAGTCAGCCAGTTTTCGTATATTGTTATAAATACATTAAATGACAGTGTTGAAACCAGGCGGCCGTAAACCTCGAGCGGTTTATGCATAATAATACAAAAGTGATAGCGAGTGTATTACAATAATGAGTGGTTTATAGAGACGCCTGGTCACGAAATATCATATTTCGGTATTTATTATTCATTTTCATGAATAAACGAAAAATCTGGAATTGTGCTAGGTCTGTTGGTAGGGACTATGTATATGGACTATGTTTTTTTGCCCTTCGTGCACTAAGAAACTACGAATCCGGTTAGGAGTATATTTTCTGTAATCAATAGATTGACATCCCTGAAAAAAAATGCTTTCGCACCAACTTGCGAGCGACAAAGATAGAAAAACTAGTTTAGGAAGAGAAAGCGGACGAGAGGATAAAAGTAGGTCACAGAGTCAGGTCCGTGTGTTCTGCTGAGTCGGCAATTAGTGACAAACAAACAGTCATCACAGAGGTGACAATACTGCAATGCAATGGGTGTTTAGCATGAGCAATAATGGATGAAGTACCAGGAGTAATTAGGTTTCCAGTTCTAGATAATGTTATTATAGAGTTGGCGATTTACGTAAACGATAAGAGTAAATGGTTGTCAAGCTTCCAGTTCTAGATAATGTTATTATAGAGTTGCCGATTTATGTAAACAATAAGAGTAAATGGTTGTCAAGTTTCCAGTTCTAGATAATATTATTATAGAGTTGGCGATTTACGTAAATGATAAAAGTAAATGGTTGTCAAGTTTCCAGTTCTAGATAATATCATTTTGGAGTTGGCGATTTAGGTAAATGATAAAAGTAAATGGTTGTAAAGTTTCCAGTTCTAGATAATGTTATTATAGAGTTGGCGATTTACGTAAAACAATAAGGGTAATGGTGGTCAAGTTATCAGTTCTAGATAATATTATTTTAGAGTTGGTGATTTACGTAAACAATAAGGGTAAATGGTTGTCAATTTTCCAGTTCTAGATAATATCATTATAGAGTTGGCGATTTACGTAAACAATAAGAGTAAATGGTTGTCAAGTTTCCAGTTCTAGATAATGTCATTATAGAGTTGGCGATTTACGTAAACAATAAGAGTTATTGGTTGTCAAGTTTCCAGTTCTATATAATATCATTTTGAAGTTGGCAGTTCACTATAACTTGACTCTTGTGGAAGTCTTGTGTCTCAGGTGTTAGTAGCAGGTGCCCTGTCGGTTTGGGGACGGGTAGAAAAGTCACCCAGCTCATGTATATCTTTGTGGTTTCCCAGCCCCCTTCTGGCTTGTATGAACTATCACAGATTATTGAAACTCTTATTATCTAATCACCTTTGGGGAAGTGACGTTGATGCTTATGACTTGCTGTAGAAGGTGCTGTTTTTAATTGGTCACGATTCGAAGTTTTACTTTTGGTTTTCGGTTATGGTCTCTGGTATGGTTTAAACTCCTTAGGGGCCATCCATAAAGTACGTACGCACTGATGCTCCCTCTTTGTTCTATTACGTACAAGATCGGGAGGGGGTGGGGGGTACAAAATTTCAGAGATTCTGCGTACGTACTTTATGGATGGCCCCTAAAAATATTGCTATATATGTACATACTGAACTATAACAATATACGAACAATAATAACTACATTATACAAACTAAGATATGTTTCTGAACTCAAAACGGTTTGCTCGAATCACATTTTTAGGTTAGTTGAGGTTTTTTGATTTTCAAAGTTAAAGTTCATCATTCTGAATTGAGTCTGCTTAGTAGTTGGAAAGTGATTTCACATGTAATTTAATTCTCTGACCCCGAATCAAGTGATGCTACGTTTTTGCCCTGAAACCCGCCCTTCCACGATTTCCAAGTACTCTTTGGTCTCTCGGAGTGATTTTTTCCACCAGCCCAGCGATATGGCGTGAAAATGGCGCCAGTTATACCTCATGTATATGACAGAGATGACAGTTTTCCTTTTTTCTAAGGAAATCCTTGTTTTCAGTTTCAATTTATAAATTTAATTTTCTTGTGGAAAACAAAGACAATAAATTGGGCCTTATTCACACCAATGAACAGTGGTTTGAACCTACCCACACATCCCAGCCCCAATCCATGGCCAATAACGATGTGTTTTCCATGTTATTTTAGTCTCTATGAGCAAATGAATTCCATATGAAAAATATTTCCTCTGTTTTCCCCTGACTCCACCCGACATCCCTCTGTACCCCAAAAAACAATTTTGGATAAAATCGGGGCCCCGATTTCCGAAATTTGTATTTTGGATAAAATCGGGGGCCGATTGACACAAATCGGGGTACCGATTTATGCCAGAAAAGTTCCCAAACATATCCCTCTATACAGGTGTTACCGTTCAGCGCCGCCTAACGGCCCACTGTCTAGTTACGCGGCCGCTCGGACAAACACCGCGAGTCCGACGGCCTTCATATTGAAACACACAGCAATCACACCTAAAGTGTGAATGGTGGGTGTGATTGCAGCAGTATTGTTTTTTGACGGATTAGATTACTGAAACAAACTAGGGTATTGTACTAACGAGTCATGGCTGTCTAAACTTTATAATTGATTATTATCTTGGTTTTAGATAGGAAAAAGATGAGCATATTATAGCTAGGCCTGCCAATGTATTAATGTGTATGCAGTTTCAGTGTCCCTGTGTTATCTAGTGTATATCTAAAGTATCATTGAGATGATATGCATGTATGATACACCAAATCGGAGCTGGAATACCATAGAATATGATGCAATCACTTTTATCTCTCTGGAGATAATGTGCCCAGGTATTATGAACGTATTACACTCATACGCTGTGTTTATCAATGCTAAAGTATACGTTACCAGGTGAATGTTTGGCTTCAGTCATTGCGTAACTAAGCAGATAAGGTGCGACACCAGCCTGTGGAAAAAGGCCTATTTATAATATTATGGACCAGAGCGGTGGAGCAGGTCACATGCACACCGGCGCAGCCATACACTGATGAACTGGAAATGAACTGCCAAAACCTAACTAGGACCAAATAGTATGTTCACCATTGATGAATGAGCTGCAATTATAAATGAAAAACAACTGAAATGTTTGAGTTACATTCAGTCTATGGATAGTTTTCTGTAACCCACTTACACCCATTCAACTTGCTATTTCTGCCTGAGTCTAGGACCCAAACATATCAAGCACCAGTAGGTCAATGAGGTATTTTAGTCTTGCGTGATTGGTCATGGTCAACTGGGCATGCTTCTCAGACCCTGAGACACTGGCCCTCTGCTCCTTTGCCAATATCAGAGTGAACAGCACACAGATAGTGAAGGGATAGTTTTTATACAGTATGCTAGAAGTCTATATGTGTCAACTCTAACCTCTAGGCGATTTGTATAGTGCATGCAAGCACGCTCTAATAAATTAGCTTTTGGCAGTTACAAGCTGCTAGCAGTAAACATTAAACAGGCCGGTGGCTTTGTACACTGTAAGTTTACTGGCATACTCCCTATTAAAGGCCAGTCCTCATACCATGTCTATGTGGTGTGATGTACAGCCACCTTTCTCCTTCATCCCCAGCAGTGGTAGATTTACTGCTATATCAAAGACCAGTCCTTCTCATACCATGTCTATGTGGTGTGATGTACAGCCACCTTTCTCCTTCATCCCCAGCAGTGGTAGATTTACTGCTATATCAAAGGCCAGTCCTTCTCATACCATGTCTATGTGGTGTGGGGTACAGCCACCTTTCTCCTTCATCCCCAGCAGTGGTAGACTTCCTGCTACATCAAAGACCAGTCCCTCTCATACCATGTCTATGTGGTGTGGGGTACAGCCACCTTTCTCCTTCATCGCCAGCAGTGGTGGGCTTACTGCTATATCAAAGGCCAGTCCTTCTCATACCATGTCTATGTGGTGTGGGGTACAGCCACCTTTCTCCTTCATCCCCAGCAGTGGTGGACTTACTGCTATATCAAAGGCCAGTCCTTCTCATACCATGTCTATGTGGTGTGGTGTACAGCCACCTTTCTCCTTCATCCCCAGCAGTGGGAGACTTACTGCTATATCAAAGGCCAGTCCTTCTCATACCATGTCTATGTGGTGTGGGGTACAGCCACCTTTCTCCTTCATCCCCAGCAGTGGTGGACTTACTGCTATATCAAAGGCCAGTCCTTCTCATACCATGTCTGTGGTGTGGGGTACAGCCACCTTCTCCTTCATCCCCAGCAGTGTTAGATTTACTGCTATATCAAAGACCAGTCCCTCTCATACCATGTCTATGGGGAATGGGGAGTAAAGGAACTCTGACCTGTTGAATGTGTAGGGGTGAGATTCTTACCTACAGTCATCCCATAGATTCTGTCAAACCCAATGTAAGTCTAATAGAACATATTAGACCTTAATATACCCAAACAAACAACAGATCTCCCGTTTAAAGCCGGAACTACTTTCGGACAAAATCCTGACCGCTGATTGGTTAACGTTTTGTGACGTCATCGTATGCAACGCTGATTTGGGTCAAAGTTACCCAACACACCAAGCGGTGTCCATACAAGACCACACAAGACGGAATAATTCTACTCTTTTTGGGTGAGACTGTTTGACAAATGCCAGGATGAGATGATAGATATCTAATATATCCCACCAATTAGTATTTCCCGCCTAAATTCCCGCCCTTATTATCAAAGCAGAAGACATTTGACTCTTTCTGTATATCAAACCGAAACTGATAAAAAAGAAAGAAAAAACAGTGTGAAAAAGGTGCTGTATGTGAGGTTTATGTAAGTCGTTCCCAGAAATTAATTGAAACGAATCTATGTGAAATGATTTCTCACGTACAAAAGGATGAATAGAAAGATGAATAAACAACGCAAAAGGAACTGAAGCATATCCTTGTAGGTGACGACCCAGACTCGTTGCTGTCTGTTTACCCAGACATAAAGCCCAAATTATCCCCACTCCAGATACAACTCACCTTGTAAGGCGGCCACAGAGCTGTGACACCATTATTCACCTGATACAAGGTGTCCTACAAAACACATAGCGTATCTACATACAGATGTGTTGTATGGCTGGGTTGCGATACTATGAGAAAACGTGGTTACTGAGCCCGTACGGATGGCCGTTCGAGGTCATTTGATGATAGAAATATGGCCCGACACCGCAGGTGGGAGGGCCGTATTGTTTCATCAAATGACCGAGAATGGACACCGTACAGGCTCAGTCACTACGTTTTCTTATTACTATACACCTCCCAATCGTTTAAAACGCCCTTTTATTAACTTTACAAAGAGCATAAAGACTTCTGCAATTGACTACGGCCCGTTGTCACAGCGGGCGCGAACATTATTTATACTACACCCCTAGCAGTGGGCAGTATTTCATACATGTTCGGCCATAGGTGTACAGTAATATAGAGGAGTTTAGTGTCTGAGCTCGTACCCCATCGAGTTTGAATCACGTAGTAATTCACAAGGTGAAGCCGCGTGAATTACGTAGTGATTCAAACGAGATGGGATCAAGCTCTGACACTAAACTTGAATAGGTTTCTGAATTTATCTCACCCTCAACATTGACTAATGGGCTATCATTTGAGACATAATCCCCAATTGGATATATTTCCCAAATATCTAATGGGTGTTAGATACGAGTTTCCAATGTTAAGTCTACGGAGAAAAAATACCAAGGGTAAGATGATATATATTTACTATATGCCCATGCCGTATATACTGTAAATATACATGTACCGTTTCGCCATATAACAAGTTCCCAATGTTAAGTCTATGGAGAAAAACATACCAGGGGTGAGATAAAGTTCACATACAGGAGGTTAGGAGTTAGCTCAGTGGTTAAGGCACTGGATTTTTAACCCGAAGGTTGTGGGGTTCGAGTCCCAATGCAGCTACCTTAGTAGTGTGTAGTGTCCAGTTGCGGTGAGTTTTGTACTAGCACTCAGGGACCTGTTTCAGTAGTTTTGTGATATGTCTAGATGGCGTCTGTGACAGCATATGGACAGATCATAAGACTGCAATCAATGACACGTGGAATTTCACTGACTTCCCGTAGGAATTAAGTGATGACACTTCAACACGAGTAGGGGATACATAGAACCTATAATCATTCCAAATAGGAAGAAGATTGGCACCTCTGACCCTCTGATATTTGCTAGTCTTTTTCCGCTGTTGCTTGCACTGTTAGTGCCGCTGTTAATGTCTGTCTAGGCCTAATGTCACGAAACTACTGAAACAGGTCCCTGGTCATCTATACTTGACTTACATCTAGTGGAATCCAAGCACAAAGTAAAATCAGAAATATACGTAGTTAAAATAACAGTTACACAGTGGTAGAAACACACATTCATCTTTAATTACAAGTGGACACAAATATGTTTGCATAAAAGAAACTTTTTTTATTACATCGTCGTTTCTTATAACATACCGCTTATACAGATTTATCAACAAGTAAAACATTTCTTTTTTGAAATATACAGTTTTTGGGATGGTGGGTGGGGAATCGTTGTACGTCTGAGTGGCCTTTTAGAAAGTTCTGACTCAGGGGATTGAGAGGGTTGTTATATACTTGAGGTATTTCGTTGCCTCGGATAAACAGATGCGCGGTTTTTCCCGCGTTAGGTCATGAATTATTCATACATCTTGCCTCGTATAATATTTGAGGTGTCACTTCACAAATTAAAAAACAATGTACCATTATTCCACAATTCAACAGTTCAGAAATACGAGTTTGTTATCGATTGTGACTAAAATACTTACTTTCCACAAAAATATTATAAAGGTCATGAAAATCGAGTTACCAACATTGCACTTTGTAAACTAACATTCGGTATTATTTTTAAGGTTGAAACAGAAGTTGTCTTATTCTGGTGTAGGCCGTGATCGTTTTGACCTTGGATCATTTATCAGTGGGCATCGTATGACAATATCTCAGTTCCCGTGATATAAAAAGGTTTCTGATTACAGTAATCTGATAAGTAAAACCTCTAAAAAAGTCTTAGAGAATCGATAAAACTCAGGTGCAAAGTGTGGTTGGACTCTCGCTGTAGGTTTCGTTAAGATAAAATTTCTAAAGATAGAATGATAGTGGTGGTGCTTCTTAAAACAATGAATAGCAGTTTTCATTTCTGTAATGTCATATCAAGGTCATACCATGTCTATGTGGTGTGTAGTAAAAGAACTCTCACATCGGTAAATGTGTAGGGGTGAGATTTCTACCTTAATTCATTACATAGATTTGATCACCACCCTCGTGGTGTAAAATAACCTTGAGAACCTGCAATGGCTAATTGGACGTTAAATCAAACCAACAACCAATCATCTTGACGGCTTGGCATATCATATGTTACAGAAAAAGATACACGTGATAATAAGCTGCTACATCTTGTTGAGGTCCTGAAAAAAACGTTGGTTTTCAGGTGACATTGAAGAGTTAGGTCAGTGAGGCATTGGACTTGCATTCCCAAGGTTGTGTACCAATTCTTCTCATACCATGTCTGTGTGGTGTGGTGTACAGCCACATTTCTCCTTCATCCCCAGCAGTGGTAGATTTAATGTTATATCAAAGGCCAGTCCCTCTCATACTATGTCTATGTGGTGTGGTGTACAGCCACCTTTCTCCTTCACCCTCAACAATGATAGATTTACTGCTATATCATATCCCCCTCATACCATGTCTATGTAGTGTGGTGTACAGCCACTTTTCTTCTTCATCCCCAGCAGTGGTAGGTTTACTGCTATATCAAAGGCCAGTCCTTCTCATACCATGTCTATATGGTGTGGTGTGTAGCCACCTTTGTCCTTCATTTCTAACAGTGGTAGATTTATTGCTATATCAAAGGCCAGTCCTTCTCATACCATGTCTATATATTGTGGTGTACAGCCACCTTTCTCCTTCACCCCCAGCAGTGGTAGATTTACTGCTATATAAAAGGCCAGTCCTTCACATGCCATGTCTATGTCGTGTGGTGTACAGCCACATTTCCCCTTCATTCACAGCAGTGGTAGACTTGTTGCTAGGCCAGTCAAAGCAGTAAGAAAAACTGAGCCTTGACACAATCTAGAAAAGACCTGTTATGGTTGACTGGATGTAAAATCAAACAAATCAGACGCATTCCAGTTTGCTAGTTTATATATGTACAGTTGCAGTGGCATACTCATTTCTTTTCTACCATTCTGAGATTGATGACTGAGTATATTATCATTCGTTGAAACACCAAGACCCGTTTTGTCTACGCCTTTAATATTGGTTAACGACATTCCACTCTATCTCCGGTAAGTTAGCAAACAGACACACACACAGTCACACACACACTCAGACGGGAGGAAGTAGGACACAACGTAAAAAAACGGCGAAAATAAACAGCGGAAATGGCGGTCAGCCCGCCCTACCCGTTACACCGGCGATCAAGGTCATATCTGAGACCCGGCACGTTGGTGTACAAAGTTCACCTAGACCGACCGAGAACCAGCCAGTCCCGGAAGTACCGCACAGTGCTGCCCTCTCTCGGCCTAACCGGGCTCCACGTCTCGGTAAACTTGACAGTATCAGAAAACTGCAGAAAGCATGAAGTTAGAGGACTTGGCGTAGACTGGCCCTCAGTCCCTGTGTCCTATGTCCTTCTCCTACCACCTATGGAGTTTTTTATTAGGGGTAGGGGAATAGAGGGAAACTATGTTCCGGTGAAAGGAAGTCAAAGTTACGAGGTAAGGCTTGGAAAAATTACTGCCCAAGGCTTTGGCCGCGGGCAGTAATTTTTCCAAGCCTTACCGAGTAATTTTGATTTCTTTCACTGGTACTTGGTTTCCCTATTGACCTACCGCCCAGAGGCCCCTAACCACGCCCCCACTGTTTTATGACCCTGTCACCACGCGGGTCCCCCAAGCACGCCGCACAGCTGTAGTAGCTCAACCCTCTACACTGTGTAAAACCAGTCAAAGCCATGTCAATATGACTGCATTTCCAGGCTATTTTTCTAACTG
The DNA here is from genome assembly GCA_950022655.1 of Alentia gelatinosa. Taxonomy (NCBI): domain Eukaryota; kingdom Metazoa; phylum Annelida; class Polychaeta; order Phyllodocida; family Polynoidae; genus Alentia; species Alentia gelatinosa. Next base: position 138,254,021 of record OX465580.1, on the reverse strand, counting down.
ACATCTCATTGACATCACTACACTGAGAAACAGACTTTAGTCAACATGTTTCTCAAACGAGAAATATTTATATTCAATAGATTTAGCAATGATTTCAAGGACAACCTTGATCTGGATGCTCAGTGAAGCCAGTTATGTCCATATGTCTGTATGTAGGGTTGTCTATCTATATATATGTGTGTATGATTGTGACATGCATGTGTGTATCTCTGTCTATGTGTCTAACTGAGTGTAGGAGTATCTCCATATGTCTGTATGTATTACTTAAGTGTGGGATTGTCTGTCTATATTTCTGTATGTATGACTTAGTGTAGCAGTGTCAGTGTGTATCTATTTGTCTGTGTGTATGACTTAGTGTAGGAGTGTCTGTCTATATGTATGTGTGTATGACTCAGTGTAGGTGTGTCTGTCTATATGTCTTTCTGTATTACTGTGGGAGGGATTGTCTCCATCTCTATATCTCAGTACAAGACTCTCTGTGTATGACTGTAGTAGTAGGAGTGTTTCCATCTATAGGTCTGTGAATGTATCTCTGTGTGTATGACTGTGTGTATGAGTACCTCTGTGTCTGTCTTATGGTGTGTTCTGTCTATACATCTGTGTACTTGTCTGTGTGTAAGATTTTGTATAGGTGTGTCTATATTGTGTGTCTCTATATGTAAGACTTACAGCAGAGCTTGTCTATATGTCCATGTGCATATCTGTGTATATCTGTCTGTGTGAGGTTTGTTTCATATTCAAACTCGGGAAATGGTTAATAGGTATGCCTGGCAGACCTGTAATGGTGGTAAAAGGTATTCTGGAACCATTTGTGGGTTACCCAATGCAGTTATGCCACAGATAGTAACATTGTATACCCCCACTGCTTACCACTCTCTATGTGTGAGTAGCTCCCCAGACACAAAGTTTGGGGTCACTCTGGGGGTACACTGAAATACACACCACGTGCAGGCGACCTGTTGACACAGATCTGGGTGCTGATAGGCCCGCCGCACCCGTCACTCAAACTCCGGCGGTAGGTCAATTCCTATATACCTTCAAATGTGGTTTAATAACGATAATTAGCGTTATTTGCTCACCCACCATCAAACCTGAAGCCAGATCCAACCTTATAGTAACTTGACACTTTATGTTTTCTACCCACTGCGCTTTTCATATGAATTTTGTAAGAGGCAATCTGATTGGTCTAAATGTCAACCTTGGGTAGTATACGGCAACCTTGGGTAGTATACGGCAACCTTGGGTAGTATCCATAAGTTACTCCACCCCCCAGAACGTGGTGTAAGTATAGAGTGTACAGCTATAGGTATATAGGAATACGTTCTACTCCTATATACCACCACTGCCTCCCTTAACCCCCACCTTACTCGCCATCTCACAGTTGGGTGAGCTATACCACCCTCTCTCATAAGATTTCACACTCTCTAAGTCATAATCTGTACAAGGTTCTCACTGCGCTCTATGGGAGACGAATTCTTAAGCAACTAGGCTTCAAGCCTTGGCATCATTGAGATTATAGGAATCTTTGGTTGCATTGATGTACGTCTTTAGCACGGGAGGCAGGCCAGTGGATTCTCAAAGCTCTAAACCTAGTTCGTTGAGAATTCTTCTCCATAGAGCGTAGTGAGAGTACAGAATATGACTTAGGGAGTGTGAGATCTTATGAGAGGGGTGGCTATACTTGCATGGTGTTGTCCCTCTTCGTTCACTGCCATATAAGGAATATAGAAGGCGTGCATTGACCCAGCAGCCCATGACTTCATTCAGAGCAAACCACGACCTTCACCCTGACCTCCTTACATAGTCTTAATAGCGCCTTGGGACGGTTCTACAGTCTATAGTTGACCTGAATCTAGTGGGCTAAAACCACCCTCATGGAAAGCTTACATGGTGTAATCCATTTCATATTGATATATACATATATATATATATATATATATATATATATATATATATATATATATATATATATAATATATTGACATATATCTATATATATATTGATATACAGTAGAACCCCGCGTAAGCGCACACCCTTCGTTTTGAGACAAAGGGTCCGCTTATGCGGGGTGGCCGCTTGCGCGAGGTTGAAATGAACATTTAATGGAAGGAACCGTTCCGTGCAAGAGTTTCCGTTAACGCGGGGTTCCCGCTTACGCGTGGGGTCCGTTAAGCGGGGTTCTATTGTGTATCTAATAATTCAATTAATGGTCATAATCAATGACTTGAACAAGTCTAGACTTGGCGGTCTACCATCATCTCGTGAGAGGTTGTAATGGATCTCATGTTGACATTATAGTCCTCTCTTTTCGCACCCGTCACACTACATTATATACATATTTAGAAAACATTACAACATAAACACGGTCATATATGGAACAAGAAAAGAACATAAAAACGAAAATATACAAAAAGAAGAAACAAAAGCAACCTCCCAGTTGAGAATACAAAATGCATACAATAAGAAAACTAGGAGCGAATGGTATGTTCATCATTGATGAATAAGCTTGGGATTATATAGAAATCATAATCAAAAGGTTTGGGTTATATTTAGTCACTGGGTCATTTTCTGTAATCCGCTTGCACCCAGTCAACTTGTTATTTCTACAATTGCCTTTCTAGGATCCAAATGTATCAAGCACCAGTGGGTCTTGAGGTATTTTGGTCTCCAGTGATTGGTCATGGTCAGCTGGGCATGCCTCTGAGACCCTGAGACACTGGCTCCCTGCTCCTTTCCCAAAGCCACAGTTATAGCGGGCAGATAGTGAAGGGATAGCTTTCTCCAGCGAGCACATGTCAAAGTAGTACGTTATTTCGTTGATGTAACTGCTCCTATTATCGCCATATCAACTACAGTTCATGAATTACATCATTATATACCTGGACGCAGCATCAGTACTAAACTGCCTGCTGCGCCCTATGACGTATTTATTACCATACGTCACACTGTGACGTACGGGGTATGCCATCACGTGACTAGGTAAAATCTCGCCTTTTTAAGGTAATTATTTAGAACGACCTGACCATGCTGTAAACGCCACAAAACGAGATGATAATTTACGGTTCATACGGAACAAGGCGTTTACGGCGAGTTCCGTTCGAACCGTAAATTATCATCGAGTTCTGTGACTTGTACAAGCATGGTTGGACGTTATATATTTACTATATACCCGAAATTAGGAAAAAAAATTATTTTGGCCTTACAACTAATATTATAGTTAACATGTATGGGAAGGTGTTCCGTATATTCCCGTACGGAACACTGTTCCGTACAGTATTCATTACGTTAAGTGGGCGAAACGGTGCGTATTTGCAGTAAATGCCGCATGGGTGTATATATATATACAGTAAATGATAACACGAAAAACAAGCTTCAGTGGCGTCATATACCCAAATACCAGGTAAAATAATCAGTTTCCATATTAAAGACTTCCAAATCCCACCCAGAACTACCAGAAACGTGTCTGCCGCAGTTAATGGTGGTCTCCACACCTATTCTCATACCCCAAAAAAACCTGAATAAAAACATGGGAAACCTGCTGGGGAAGGCGTTGCTGGGCCGGGGAGCGGCGGGCGGCGGGCGGCGGGCGGGGAGCGGCGGGCGGGGAGCGGCGGGCGGCGGGCGGGGAGCGGGGGGCGGCGGGCGGCGGGCGGGCGACGACGCGGTTTTTTTTCTCGGCGTGGCGGCTCAGAACTAGGACAGTTTGGTGCAAGTGGAGGATGTTTTTATTCGCGCTGTGGACGCCGGGTGGGTTGCGGAAGGAACGCTGCATTGGTGTAGCTGGTTACTAGTCGGCGGCTAGCATGACGTACAGGCACCGTGCCGGGTACCAGCCACGTCCTTGACATTCCTTATAAGGAGTGGGTACATTCCTTATAAGGAGTGAGATTACATTCCTAATAAGGAGTGAGATCACATTCCTTATAAGGAGTGATATTACATTCCTTATAAGGAGTGATATTACATTCCTAATAAGGAATGAGATTACATTCCTAATAAGGAGTGAGATTACATTCCTAATAAGGAGTGAGATTACATTCCTAATAAGGAGTGAGATTACATTCCTTATAAGGAGTGATATTACATTCCTTATAAGGAGTGAGATTACATTCCTAATAAGGAGTGAGATTACATTCCTTATAAGGAGTGATATTACATTCCTTATAAGGAGTCAGATTACATTCCTTATAAGGACTGAGATTACCTTTCTTTTACGAGTGATATTACATTCCTAATAAGGACTGAGATTACACTCCTTATAAGGAGTGAGATAACATTCCTAATAAGGAGTAAGATTACATTCCTAATAAGGAGTGAGATTACATTCCTTATTAGGACTGAGATTACACTCCTTATAAGGACTAAGATTACACTCCTTATAAGGAGTAAGATTACATTCCTTATAAGGGATAAACTAGGACAACTGCCTTTAGAGGATCCACATACATCAATCACCAGTGGGTCAGTGAGGTATTTCAGTCTTTAGTGATTGGTCATGCCAGCCTTCTAGCACACTGAGACACAGGGGCCCGTTTAATAATCTAGGATCACCTTTATTCAACACTTATGGACGACCTTATGGACGACCTTATGCCTCAGCGTACAGTCTTAGATAATACTAAATAACCTTGTACGAGGTACAGAAATAGGTCTTTAAAGCTTCTTCATGTGAGATCCTAGATTATTAAACGGCCCCCTGGACCGTATGGCAGACCTAGAAACTCTGAAAAAATCTCATATTCTGCCTAGAAGTCTCAAATGAGAACGATTTATCTATTTAAGTGGAAGATCATACTCAATGAAGATGGGCACACTAAAAATGTATTTGAGAAATATGTCATACATATTAAAGAGAGCAATTACATAGATGTACGTCACTATATTGCATATCAAAAGGACATATATTGCTGGGAAGCATTAGCTTACTAGTGTTTAAATGTAGACTTTGTATTCTGTGGATATATTTGTATGCACCAGGTATGTAGATACACGCTGCCTATGTGTTTTCTATGGACACTTTTTATTAGTTGGATATATCTGTATGCTCCAGGTATAGTGATACACACTCCCTATGTGTTTTCTATGGACACTTTGTATTAGGTGGATATATCTGTATGCTCCGGGTATGGTGATACACACTCCCTATGTGTTTTCTATGGACACTTTGTATTAGGTGGATATATCTGTATGCTCCGGGTATGGTGATACACACTCCCTATGTGTTTTCTGTGGACACTTTGTATTAGGTGGATATATCTGTATGCACCGGGTATGGTGATACACACTTCCTATGTGTTTTCTATGGACACTTTGTATTAGGTGGATATATCTGTATGCTCCAGGTATGGTGATACACACTCCCTATGTGTTTTCTATGGACACTTTGTATTAGGTGGATAATACAATTAAGTGTAAAAAACGCCACAACACAAAGCCAGTCATCTTTTATACAGATTTTTATTAGAGACAGATTAATCACAGTATATAAACATCAAGTATTCTGGACTCGTCGTCGACGTTTCGGTTAAAAATAATCTTTTTCAGGACTCGATTAGGTGGATAACAAAGAAAAGGGTCCTTATATAGATCGTAGATTATTAACCCTTTAAGGGCGGATACCTGTGGCAATAGTACGTGCGTTAGGGCAGATACTAGTACTAATTTATACCACCAGGGGACGGGAAGTCTCAGGCCTATTGTGAAAATTCTATAGCTCTTGTTATATATTACACCCAAAATCTTTACCTCTCACCTCTGTAAATGTGTAGGGGTGAGATTTCAACCTAAATTCATCACATAGATTCGATCACCACCCTCGTGGTGTATATATATATATATATATATATATATATATATATATATATATATATATATATATATATATATATATATGTTTTATATAGATTTTTATTAGATACAGATTAATCACAGTATATAAACATCAAGTATTCTGGACTCGTCGTCGACGTTTTGGTTAAAAATAATCCTTTTCAGGACTCCATTAGGTGGATAACAAAGAAAAGGGTCCTCATCTAGATGGTAGATTATTAAACGGGCCCCTGACACAGGTACAGTCGGGGTGTCTCATTCATGGCGGGCACATATCGATACCTGACACACGCATCTACCTGTCTCTGTGACTCATACCCCGTATGACGCCGGTACTCGGCCTGCCACGTGGGTTTACACTGCCGCTTCCTGGTTACCAGCTCCAGCACTCAGAATTGGCTAGCTCGCGTTGGCTGCACACGGACCTAGTTGCCAAAATATCACCACAGTCGTCGCCCACCCGACTGCCCCCGCAGCGGCCGACCAACTAGGCCGGCTTTTTTAGTCGGTTATTAAATCGAGCTACAGAAACCGAGATTATTTTTTTTTTGAGCGTGGGATGCTGACGCTCAAATACGCTGCAGAAAGTGCGGGTTCCACCAACACACAAGATATAGCGAGATTTGTCACGATTTGGTTGTTTTGTTTTATCTCACCCAAGATATTTTTTCTCCATAGACTTAACATTGGAAACTCGTATCTAACACCCATTAGATATTTAGGAAATATATCCAATGGGGGATGATGTCACAAATGTTAGCCCATTAGTCAATATTAAGGGTGAGATAAATTCAGAAACCAATTCAAGTTTAGGGTCAGAGCTCGATCCCATCTCATTTGAATCACTAAGTGATTCACGCGGCTTCGCCTTGTGAATTACTACGTGATTCAAACTCGATGGGATACCAGCTCAGACCCTAAACTTTCATGGGTTTCCTCTATAAAATCTTGCTGGGTTTTGAATAATCGTGTGCATATTTGCTGCGATGCATCGGTCTGGTTAAGCACTTTCGCCAGTTCGGTTTTGAATAATTGTGTGCATATTTGCCGCGATGTATCGGTCTGGTAAAGCACTTTCGCCAGTTCGGTTTTGAATAATTGCCACATATTTGCCGCGATGCATCGGTCTGGTTAAGCACTTTCGCCAGTTCGGTTTTGAATAATTGCGCGCATATTTGCCGCGATGCATCGGTCTGATTAAGCACTTTCGCCAGTTCAGTTTTGAATAATTGCGCGCATATTTGCCGCGATGCATCGGTCTGGTTAATCACTTTCGCCAGTTCGGTTTTGAATAATCGTGCGCATATTTGCCACGATGCATCGGTCTGGTAAAGCTTTTTCGCCAGTTCGGTTTTGAATAATCGTGTGCATATTTGCTGCGATGCATCGGTCTGGTTAAGCACTTTCGCCAGTTCGGTTTTGAATAATTGCGTGCATATTTGCCGCGATGCATCGGTCTGGTTAAGCACTTTCGCCACATTCTTGCTGTGATAGATCGCGGTATGCCGTGATATGTCAACAATAGATCTTGAGGCGTCACAGTGGTGGAGCACCAAAATATACACACGACATCGCGAAAAAGTACACATATCATTGCACGTACCGTGTCACGGCAAAGGAGGGATGACATATCGCGTCACTTTAAGATAAAACAAGATAAATACACAATATTGACTGGTTTCAGATACAAGCGGCCGTATGCTCCGAGGAGTTGACGCGTAATAATATCCGAGCGTATGCGAGGATATTGCGTAGAGTCCCCATTCTCAATGGGGACTTTGTATACCATGGATAATAAACAATGGGTTGGGGAGTCCCCATACATTCTAAATGGGGACTTTGTATACCATGGATAATAAACAATGGGTTGGGGAGTCCCCATACATTCTCAATGGGGACTTTGTATACCATGGATAATAAACAATGGGTTGGGGAGTCCCCATACATTCTCAATGGGGACTTTGTATACCATGGACAATAAACAATGGGTTGGGGAGTCCCCCTACATTCTCAATGGGGACTTTGTATACCATGGATAATAAACAATGGGTTGGGGAGTCCCCATACATTCTCAATGGGGACTTTGTATACCATGGATAATAAACAATGGATTGTGGAGTGACCATACATACAAGTATGGTTTGGTCAGAGGACACACATATGTATATAGAGGATATAAGAGATGTGAAATTTGAGTTGGATCTGCACAGAGTGTGAACCTAGATCTGATAATAAAAAATAGAAAATATCATGATTAATAGAAGCAGAGTGCCATGAAGGTCACACGACACAAGATGTTTACGTTAGTGTACGTGTATGATCATTATTATCTCTCCACTCATCCTTATTTTCCACTTTCTCATCCTGGATGATGTAGTCCTTTTTTCCCCCACTAGTCCTACAGGGAGGCTGGCTTCATAGAAACGCGGCAGTGGTGGACAAACATTTACATAGCAACCTATTACTTAGCATAAGAGGAATGAGTGTATGACTGTTTATTATATTATTGACTATCTCGAAAGGAAATACATAGCATCTTATTCTGTGGTGTTCAAGCTTAAAGTTAGTGGGTTACTATAGAGAAAACCTATAGAACTCGTATCTCATCGCGTTTGAATCGCGAAGTAATTCACAAGGCGAAGCTGCGTGAATTATGTAGCGATTCAAACGAGATTGGATCGAGCTCTGACCCTAAACTTGAGTATGTTTCTTAATTCATCTCACCCCTCATATTGACTAATTGGCCAACATTTGTGACACAATGAGAATTTTTTCTTCTAAGTACTACATACTTTAGTACAAGTTCCCAATGTTAAGTCTATGGGGGGGAAATACTAGAGGTGACAAACCCCTTTAGACTCTCCAGAGCTAATACAGTGCCCCATACATATTCTGTGGTATTTATGCCTAAACCCATGATACATGGAAAGAAAATGTCATGAGGTATAATTAATTACTCAAATTAAGATGTGTAATTAGGACATTGATATATAGGTCAATTCCCTCATAAAACAGAAAGTAGGTCAAAGATGTGCCAGCTGTCAGGGCCTAACTGATAGCACTACAATCTTTCTCCTTTTTTCATTCATTTTTCTCCTATCTACCCAGCTGAGGACCGATTAACAGGTACTTGTAATATAACTAACCTCTGTTAAAATACTGAGGTGGGTAGTATACATATGTGAGGTTGATACATGGAGAGGTCATACAGAGGGTCACACAGAGGTCAGGCAGGGTGGTAGTGGTGAGCAGTGGGTTATTTATATGTATATGAAGATAAGACACACAGAGGTCACACAGAGGTCACACAGAGGTCACACAGAGGTCAGGCAGAGGTCACACAGAGGTCAGGCAGGGTGATAGTGGTGAGTAGTGGGTTATTTATATATATATGAAGATGAGACACACAGAGTTGACACAGAGGTCACACAGAGGTCACACAGAGGTCACACAGAGGTCACACAGAGGTCAGGCAGGGTGGTGGTGGAGGTGGCCAGATACAGGGGTCATTTTGCCTGCACTACTTGACAGTCCTCTGGGCGCCTCACCCTCTCCTCCCACTCCACACAAAACGTGCGCCCCACGTCCGATATGTGAGTAATGCCTGGGGTAGGGACTAGTATCGCCGACTAGCACCACAGGGGTAGGGCACAGGGACTGAGGTACAGTGAAGGGGGGAAGGGCAAGGGAGGTAGGCAGGGAGGTCGAGGGGTAGGGCACAGGGACTGAGGTGGAGTGTAGGGGGGAGGGGTAAGGGAGGCAGGCAGGGAGGTAGAGGGGTAGGACACAGGGACTGAGGCCAGTCTACAGGGGGAGGTGTAGGACATAGGGACTGAGACCAGTCTACAGGGGGAGGGGGAGGACACAGGGACTGAGACCAGTCTACAGGGAGAGGGGTAGGACACAGGGACTGAGGTGCAGTGTAGGGGAGGTGTAGGACACAGGGACTGAGGCCAGTTTACAGGGAGAGGTGTAGGACATAGGGACTGAGGTGCAGTGTAGGGGAGGTGTAGGACACAGGGACTGAGGCCAGTTTACAGGGAGAGGGCTAGGACACAGGGACTGAGGTGGAGTGTAGGGGAGGTGTAGGACACAGGGACTGAAGTCAGTCTACAGGGGGAGGGGTAGGACACAAGGATTTAGCACAGCCTACAGGGGGAGGGGTAGGACACAGTGACTGAGGTGCAGTGTAGGCGAGAGGTAGGACACAGAGACTGAGGTGGAGTGTATGGGAGGAGTAAGGGAGGACAGCGAGGCAGAGGGGTGGGACACACAGACTGAGGCCAATTTAGGTACGGAGTTCTACAGGAATAGATTTAGTTTTGGGCATGGCTCTAGAAATAAATTACATTTATATGAAAAAGTAAACCTGAATAGAGACCTAAAAAACAAAAAATCAGGTCCGATTTTTGCTCTCCACGAGAATCTCGTGAACTCTCTTGACACTTCGCTCTCCATGCACAGGTGTGGTTAAGTCTCTCTATGTGGGGAGAAAACTCCAAGCAGAACCTTCCGAAAGTGTCCCCTTTTTATGCTGTTTAGTGGCACACCTGACTTTAATTGGAGACACGTTCTCAGAATGTAAGACCCCATCTCAAACGGAAGTACACCTAAGCGCATGCGTCAAGTGGCGATCCTGGCGGTCATCATCAGAACTTTCCTCTCACCGGAAGTGGCCAAACTCAGCGCGTTTCGGTCTCACTTTGATCTCAGGCATCACCTGTCACGTGATCAGTGTCGTCCAATCAGAACACAGCATCCAAGTTTCTGCAGGTAACACGTGGCGCCCCCTATCGACCTACACGAGAACCACCCGTGACGTCATCTCACCTTCGCCGCGTATTTATCATTGATGCTAGTTTCGTATTTCTAACCCATAATCCTAGCGGTTGTTTCGTATTCCTGACCAAGTCCTGCCCTGAAAACCAACCTCCAACTAAAAACGCGCGGCTGGAGTCGGTGTCAAGGATCAGGCTTCCCTTTTGCACAATGCCAGAGATCGCTTGGGCTTTCTGAAAAGAAAAAAAAATAGAGTAGGATTAAAAAAAACAACCAAAGTATCAAAAACAGAGAAGACAGACTTCCACTTTCCCAATGAAGTCAACTTTTTCATATTCAGTTCATGAAATTCTTTTTCCTTGGGTAAAATAAAGGTGATATCAAGTGATATTGTTTATGCTAGTACGACAGTGGTTTGAACATCCCCACAAAACCCCACACCAGGGCAGATACTGAAGTGTTTTCCGTGTTTTCTCCGTCTCCCACAGGCAACAAATTCCACATGGAAAAAGGTATTTCCATTTGTTGTCCCTCGTAGAATAGGGTTGTATTTGGATGGTAAAGGATCCAGGAGCCTGTTTAATAATCTAGGATCTTACATGTAGACCATTTTATTTACCCTACCCCTAATAAAAAACGCCATAGGTTTAACATTGACTCAGTGTATTTGACGGAGCGTTGAATAAACTGTTATTTTATTTTTAAAAAACAAAAAAAACAAAAAACTGGACCAATGAGGGACGAAATGACGAAAGTAGATCCGGCAGGATTGATAAGTGTGGCCATCCTCCGATGAGTGTCAACACACTACTAACATGGATGATTACAAAGTTTTCTCTGTATATCAGTGACATGGGGTAGGATAAATACATAACCAAACTCTTGTTAGCCTTCTCAATATTTATACCACTCCGGGTAGGTTTGCTACTCACTACACTCGGCTAATGCCTCGTGTAGTAATACTCAACCTGCCCATCGTGGCTTAAACATTGACAAGGCTAACTCCTTTTTGGTTCCTACTAAGTATGCCACAGAGGCCCAGGGACGATGTGGGCCAACTTTATTCAAAAGTTATGGACGACCATATGGACGGCTGATATTGTCCTAGTGAACAGACTAAAATATCATTAAACGATAACCCATGTACGAGTTACAGAAAAGGGTCTTCATGTAAGACCCTAGATCATTAAACAGGCCCCGCGGGGTTTTCACGTTTGCCCCGGGCTAATATACAAGTGTTTTATACCGATACTAGCGACTTCGTCGAGTCGTATTTGACTACCCCCCCCCCCCCCCCAACGTTTACTGCCGTTCTGCCCCCTTGCGGGTGGACGGGAAACCATCGTAAATTCGTGGTAATCATTTCGTATGACACAGGTGCTTGAGCTGATCATCAGCGATCAGAACTGTATGGATTGACACCAGCGAAAGTTGGGATCTCATTAGTTTCTCACGAGAAAGGTAGATAAGAAAACTACAATACTAAACTTTGATTTCGGCATGGCTCAAAATGAATCATAAGAGAAGAAGTTTGTCTGAGTATAGTGCTATAAAAAAGAAGACCAGGTTCGAGTTTTTAAATACACGAGAATCTCACTCCCGTGGTGCTTCAGTCTCCAACCCTATGTCTGGTTCACTCTGTCTCTGTGCGGGAAGATCTCCAAGCGGATAGTACGGAAAATTACACGTTTTATATGTGGTAGGTAATTAAGGAAGATAGAGGGGATGGTAGATTTGAAATTCATTTTCAATACCTTAATCCGAAGTTATTAATCTTTGAATTATAACATTATTTTCTATGAATATTTTCAAACACACTCATAAAGATTGGTCTATTTTTGGAAGGGTGTCCGTTGGAGGTGTCTGCTTACACGGGGTTTTAGGCTTTTCGTACCGAAATAACCGTCCGCTTGCACGAGGTGGTCGCTTACGCGGGGTTGAATTAAACATCTAATACAGGGACAAATTTCCGTTCCGATCAAAGGTGACCGCTTACAAGGGGTGTCCGTTAGGCGGGGTTCTACTGTACATACAAAATACCATCTGGTTTCAGAATATAGGAAGGTAGAGACATTGCCCTTGTACGTTTTGCCATACAATGACCCGAGTGCGCCTGTCTACAAACCCATTGTATGTTTATTATCAATCTTCTCCAATAAATCAAACCCAGGAATTGCCATAGTTGAGAGTATATCCATTGAGACTATTCTTTTGCTCGAGAGCACAAAGAGGCCGTATACAATGGGTGGACAGCAATTACCAATCTATTCACCCTCTTGGTCGCCTCGCCTCCTCGTGGTGCAGACTGGATATGCTTGCATGCAAACATAACTAAAGCGACCAGGGTGGGGAGTTGGCTCAGTGGTAAAGAGCACTGGACTTGTAATCCCAACGTTTCTCCATCACCCCCAGCAGTGGTAGATTTACTGCTATATCAAAGGCCAATCCTTCTCATACCATGTCTATGTGGTATTGTGTGCAGCCACCTTTCTCCTTCACCCCCAGCAGTGGTAGATTTACTGCTATATCAAAGGCCAGTCCTTCTCATACCATGTCTATATGGTGTGGGAAGTAAAAGAACTCCCACCTCGGTAAATGTGTAAGGGTGGGATTTCTACCTGAATTCATCTCATAGATTCGGTTAAACCCAAAGTAAGTCTAATTGAACAAATTGGACGTTAAATGACCCAAACGAACAACAAACACACTCTCCTACACCAGCATGCTCCGTGGTATCTGTCTGAGATCGGCATCTTTCAGTTCACCACGGGATGAATATAGCTCTGACCCAGTTTCAGTTTCTTATCTTTTTTTCTTATCATTTTCATTGGAGGACATCTGTCTCGGAGTGTCTGAGGTTAAGATGGGTGCTAATCGGGGGTCAATGAACTTTACTAAGGTCATTGTATGAGAGGTTGTGGTGTAGTGAAACGTGCACCATCTTCCACGTATATCTAACATAGTGAGGGCTGTGCTCCTGAAACTTGTTCTGTCGTCTATGTACAGTAGAACCCCGCCTAACGGACACCCCGCGTAAGCGGACACCCCGTGTTAACGTACACCTCTGCTAGGAACGGTTCCCTCTATTAGATGTTTATTTTTACCTCGCGTAAGCGGTCACCCCGCATAAGCGGACACTTTGGCCCGGAAAGGAGGGTGGCCGCTTACGCGGGGTTCTACTGTACTTGAACTATCTTCTACGTATATCTAACATAGTTAAGGGTGTGCTCCTGACACTTGTTCTGTCGTCTATGTACTTGTACTATTTTCTACGTTAGCTGATATAGTGAAGGATTGGTTTCAGAAACTTGAACTCATCTTCTACGTTAGCTGATATAGTGAAGGATTGGTTTCAGAAACTTGAACTCATCTTCTACGTTAGCTGATATAGTGAAGGATTAGTTTCAGAAACTTGAATTATCTTCTACGTTAGCTGATATAGTGAAGGATTGGTTTCAGAAACTTGAATTATCTTCTACGTTAGCTAATATAGTGAAGGATTAGTTTCAGAAACTTGTACTATTTTCTACGTTAGCTGATATAGTGAAGGATTGGTTTCAGAAACTTGAACTCATCTTCTACGTTAGCTGATATAGTAAAGGATTAGTTTCAGAAACTTGAACTCATCTTCTACGTTAGCTGATATAGTGAAGGATTAGTTTCAGAAACTTGTTCTATCTTCTACGTATATCTAATGTAGTGAAGATGGGGTTCCTTATACTTGTAATTATATAGAACGTCCTGACCATGCTGTACAAGTCACAGAACGAGATGCTAATTTACCGTTTGTACGGACCGAGGCATATATGCCGAGTTCCCTACAAACGGTAAATTATCATCGAGTTCTGTGACTTGTACAAGCATGGTTAGTCGTTATATATTTACTTTATACCCGAAACTTTAAAAAAAATCAATTTCATTTGTCATAGCAACCAAAATTGTAATAAATGTGTATGGCTAGGTGGTCCGTATGATAGTGTACGGACCACTGGTCCGTACAGTTTTTTTACGTCATATGCCAAAACGGTGTGTATTTACAGTATATATACGGCATGGCTATATAGTAATATCGTCTAGTTTCCAATACTTGTCTAGGTGCAGTAATAGAGCTATTAAGGAAGTCAAGGTCTAGACTAAAATGATTAGAGGGTAATTTTCCAATTAGAGATTCTCATCATATTTAATTACTGTATTTGTAGACTCCCTGAGTTGAAGCATATATCCCAGTGTGATCTGGCACCTTGCCAACCCAGTTAAGCTCAGTTCACACTGTGCGACAAATGGCTTGTACACGTTTGTGAGCTCTGCTGGGGTGGACAGCAATTACCAATCTGTTCACCCTCTTGGTCGCCTCGCCTCCTTGTGGTGCAGACCGGATATGCTTGCAAGCAAACATAACGAAAGCGACCTGGGTTGGGAGTTAGCTTAGTGGTAAAGAGCACTGGACTTGGTTGATTTTAGTCCCACTGCAGCCACTTTTCTCCTTCACCCCCAGCAGTTGTAGATTCACTGCTATATCAAAGGCCAATCCTTCTCATACCAAGTCTATGTGGTGTGGGAAGTAAAAGAACTCTCACCTCGGTAAATGTGTAGGGGTGAGATTTCTATCTACATCATCTCATAGGTTCCATTAAATCCAAAGTAAGTCTAATTGAACAAATTGGACGTTCAACTACCCAAACAAACAAACATGTTTGTGATCATGTTCCCAATCGCGATAAAAAGGGTAGATTTGGCAAAGTAGTAGACCGCATAGTATATGGTCATGTACAAGTGCATTGTAGAGTTCTTTATTTGATGCCGGGTGTGTTACGATGATTGTAGTGGCATCACTGACGATTTGGTCAGTTTATGCACTGACAGCAGTGAGACTGAATGTAACAGGTAGCCACACCCAGAAGGATGCGCGCGCAGCATGTGTACACACACGTGACCATCTGATGAGTTCCTCTCCTGACGATCTGCATACCAGGTCGATACCGCTGTGACCTTGTTCACACAATGCGTCATGATCCCAGTCGATATTGCTGTGACCGTGTTCACACAATGCATCATGATCTCAGTCGATACCGCTGTGACCATGTTCACAAATTGTGATATGATCCCAGTCGATACCGTAGTGACCGTATTCACACAACATGATATGATCCCAGTCGATACCGCTTTGACCATGTTCACAAAATGTGATATGATCCCAGTCGATATTGATGTGACCTTGTTCACACAATGTGATATGATCCCAGTCGATACCGCTGTGACTGTGTTCACACCATGCGTCATGATCCCAGTCGATACCGCTGTGACTGTGTTCACAGGATGCGTCATGATCCCAGTCGATATTGCTGTGACCGTGTTCACACAATGCGTCTTGATCCCAGTTGATACCGCTGTGACCGTGTTCACACAATGCGTCATGATCCCAGTCGATACCACTGTGACCGTGTACACACTACACGATGCGATCCCAGTCGATACCGCTGTGACCGTATTCACACAATGCATCATGATCCCAGTCGAAATTGCTGTGACCCTGTTCACACAATGCGTCATGATCCCAGTCGATACCGCTGTGACCGTGTACACACTACACGATGCATCATGATCCCAGTCGATACCGCTGTGACCGTATTCACACAATGCGCCTTGATCCCAGTCGATACCGCTATGACCGTATTCACACAATGCGTCTTGATCCAAGTCGATACCGCTGTGACCTTGTTCACACTACACGATGCATCTTGATCCCAGTCGATACCGCTATGACCGTATTCACACAATGCGTCTTGATCCCAGTCAATACCGCTGTGACCGTATTCACACGATGCATCATGATCCCAGTCGATACCGCTGTGACCGTGTTCACACGATGCGTCATGATCCCAGTCGATATTGCTGTGACCGTGTTCACACAATGCGTCTTGATCCCAGTCGATACTGCTATGACCGTGTACACACTACACGATGCATCATGATCCCAGTCAATACCGCTGTGACCATGTTCACAAAATGTGATATGACCCCAGTCGATACCGTTGTGACCTTGTTCACAAAATGTGATATGATCCCAGTCGATATTGATGTGACCTTGTTCACACAATGTGATATGATCCCAGTTGATACCGCTGTGACTGTGTACACACTACACGATGCGATCCCAGTCGATATCACTGTAATATCAAAGACCAATACTTCTCATACCATGTCTATGTGGTGTGGGAAGTAAAAGAACTCTCACCTCGGTAAATGTGCGGTGGTGAAATTTCGACCTAAATTCATCTCATAGATTCGGTTAAACCCAAAGTAAGTCTAATTGAACAAATCGGTGGTTAAACTACCCAAACAAACAAACAATCTCACCTACACCTCTGTGACAATCCTAGTGATCCTAGTCACTATACAACAACTAGTCCAGAGGCTCTGACTGTGAAGCGGTGCAGACAGTCAGAGAGCAGTCCCATAGAGATCTAGGCTAATTGGTCGACCAAAAATGTACATCTCAGCTCAGCAGCCGTTTTCCTTATAGATATAGGTTGAATTCTTCTGATTTTGTGGTATTCAGTTTCCTGAGGCAAAATGCAGTAAAATGACAGTAATTGCCTACCTTTGCATTAGTTCTAAGTAATAGAACAGCTGGTGTTTGTAAAATCCATGTCAATGCATTCTGCAGGCGCCAAAAATAACAAAAAACTGGTTTCAAAAGTGCAGGACATCCTACACAGGGGATTGCCAGGAACCAGCTTATCAAATATGGCCGACATGAGTTGGAATGGTGAAATGTGGTTAAATGAGTTGTAGTAAAAGGCTCCAAAAAGAAACAAAAAGTACTTTTTATCATCAAAAAGATTTATTATACATCTCTGAAGGTAAGAGAGCATAAACATGACATTGACATTGGCAGGATTACTCAGAAACAAGGAAGTGCTTTTCTGTACTATGGGAATAAGCGGTTGTGCTCTCTGACTGTCCGCCAGGCAGTCAAAGTCTCTCGGACTACCCAACAATGTGACAGTCGTGCATGCGACAGGCGATTATTTCATTCACTTTTACGTATATATGTTTTACAGTTCAGTGATACAACAACTGTTATAACTCCCTGTCTATCATACAACCTACTATAGTCCTGAGCGTTTAATATGGGACAAAAAAATAGTTTTTTCTAACTTGAAAAAGGCAAATCGCCGTTGTGTCGTGAATAACAGGGCGATTTTTATAAACAAAACATTGTTAGAAAGCTAAGACTTGTGTCTATCTGTCAGTACATACCTGATATGCCTGTGTTATGGCTAGGATTTCCTGTCGTAAATTGAACAACGGATTTTGTTAGGTAAAAAACACTAAAACATGTTACCTTCCTATCTTCACAGTGATTTAATGAAAAATCTATCACACTGACCTATAGAAATTAGCACCCTATCGTCTCAGCTATTTCAGGACAATTAAAATGATACCTATATTGTCAGACTGTGGCCTGAAAAGTTCTGTCATGTATTCTTGACGAAGTTCTCTTGAATTCTATCTACTTAGTTTTCGAAAATATTATCTTTTACCAATGCTGCATATTTTTTAACTGGATAGTGTCATTTTACCCATATTAAACGCTCAGGACTATAGCGCTCTGCCCTTCACTTTGACTATATACATTGCCTAAAGGTTAAAGTGGTCATATAGACTTCCAACATGCTAAAACCCATCCCTTCACGACCTACGTGCTATTCACTGTGACCTTTAGAAAGGAGCAGGGAGCCAGTGTCTCAGGGTCTCAGAGGCATGCCCAGCTGACCATGACCAATCACTCAAGACCAAAATACCTTATTTACCCACTGGTGCTTGATATGTTTGGATCCTAGACTCAGGCATTTTCAGAAATGGAAGTAGAGTTGATGCAAGTGGGTTAGAGATATTTATCTATAGACTGAATGTAACCCATACCTTTTAATTGTTATTCATTAATAATTGCACGCTCATTCACCAGTGATTAACATACCATTTGCTCCTCGTTATCTTGATCGCCACGGAATGGGTGCAACGCTCATACCAGGTATTTATTACCCACCTAATACAAAGTGTCCATAGAAATTACATAGGGAGTGTGTATCACCATACCCAGAGCATACAGATATATCCACCTAATACAAAGTTCATAGGAAACACATGGGCAGCATGTATCTACATACCCGGAGCATACAAATGTTTTGTATGCTCTGGGCTGCAAAACCCGGCGCATACGAAAAAATAGTGCGTATAAAATATCGGTACCACGCTTGTCAGGAAGTCGTGGATAATAAATACAAATTAGACTGGTTTCAGATAAAAGCAGTTGTATTCTCCTCGGTATTGCCTCTGTAGAATATCCTCGCATGCCCTCGGGTATTACTACGCTCCTCTGAGCACACTCGTAGTCCCAAGGTTGTCAGACTTTGTGGGTTTGAGTCTCACCGCAGCCACCTTTCTCCTTCATTTCAAACAGTGGTAGATTTACTGCTATATCAAAGACCAATCCTTCTCATAACATGTCTGTGTGGTGTGGTGTACAGCCACCTTTCTCCTTCACCCCCAGCAGTGGTAGATTCACTGCTATATCAAAGACCACTCCTTCTCATAACATATCTGTGTGGTGTGGTGTACAGCCACCTTTCTCCTTCATTTCAAACAGTGGTAGACTTACTGCTATATCAAAGACCAGTCCTTCTCATACCATGTCTGTGTGGTGTGGTGTACAGCCACCTTTCTCCTTCATTTCTAACAGTGGTAGATTTACTGCTATATCAAAGACCAGTCCTTCTCATACCATGTCTATGTAGTGTGGTGTACAGCCACCTTTCTCCTTCCCCCCCAGCAGTGGTAGATTTACTGTTATATCAAAGACCAGTCCTTCTCATACCATGTCTGTGTGGTGTGGTGTACAGCCACCTTTCTCCTTCACCCCCAGCAGTGGTAGATTTACTGCTATATCAAAGACCAGTCCTTCTCATACCATGTCTATGTGGTGTGGTGTACAGCCACCTTTCTCCTTCACCCCCAGCAGTGGTAGATTTACTGCTATATCAAAGACCAGTCCTTCTCATACCATGTCTATGTGGTGTGGTGTGCAGCCACCTTTCTCCTTCATCCCCCAGCAGTGGTAGATTTACTGCTATATCAAAGTCCAATCCTTCTCATACCATGTCTATGGTCTCTCACCTCGGTTAATGTGTAGGGGTGAGATTTCTACCTAAATTCATCTCATAGATTCGGCCAAACGAATTGAACAAATTTGATGCTAAACTGCCAAAACAACCAAAAACAAGTACATGACCTCTTGTGCATAAAAGCAGTCCGTATTAGCGTATGTATAATAGACTTTCTCAGAGCGTCGTTTTAAATAGTGAATGGCGAATGTCTAGTTCGGGTGCGCGTAGACTTGCTCACATCTTTGGATATGAACATTTATTAAATGATTAAACATAATCAGAATGATTTCATTATAGTATGTATCCTTCTTTGACTGGTCTCTCAGTGAGGAGGGTAGCCATAGGATGCAGGAACTAGAGCCAGTCTAGGTGCATGTAGACTTGTTCAAGTCTTTGATTATGAGCATTTATTAAATGATTAAACACAATCAGAATAAAGTTCATTATAGTATGTATCTTTCTTTGACTGGCCCATTAATCAAAGACTTGTCCAGTAGGAACAGAACCTCCTGTATATGTCCCCCCAGTCGCTCCCTATAACCCTACACCTCCTCCTACCCCTCACCCCTCCTCCAGTTCCCAGGCCGCCTGTGTGGTCATAGCAATAGATTTCGCCTGCTCCTGACCTGAATAAGATCAAAGTTAGAGGCCAGGATCTCCCAGCAGATATCCTGACTAGTGGCCAGGATATCTGTATGGAGAGTGGACCTAAACAGTGCCAGAAATCCAACACCATTACCGATTGTACCAGTCCCTGTATCCCAACGAGGAGGGTAGCCATAGGATGCAGGGGCTGGAGCCAGTATCCCTGTATCTCAACGAGGAGGGTAGCCATAGGATGCAGGGACTGGAGCCAGTATCCCTGTATCCAAGCGAGGAGGGTAGTCATAGGATGCAGGGACTGGAGCCAGTATCCCTGTATCCCAGTGAGGAGGGTAGCCATAGGATGCAGGGATTGGAGCCAGTCCCTGTATCCCAGTGAGGAGGGTAGCCATATGATGCAGGGACTGGAGTCAGTCTCCCTGTATCCCAGTGAGGAGGGTAGCCATAGGATGCAGGGACTGGAGCCAGTATCCCTGTATCCCAGTGAGGAGGGTAGTCATAGGATGCAGGGACTGGAGCCTGTATTCCAGTGAGGAGGGTAGCCATGGGATGCAGGGACTGGAGCCAGTATCCCTGTATCCCAGCGAGGAGGGTAGCCATAGGATGCAGGGACTGGAGCCAGTCTCCTGTATCCCAGTGAGGAGGGTAGCCATAGTATGCAGGGACTGGAGCCAGTATCCCTGTATCCCAGTGAGGAGGGTAGCCATAGGATGCAGGGACTGGAGCCAGTATCCCTGTATCCCAGTGAGGAGGGTAGCCATAGGATGCAGGGACTGGAGCCAGTATCCCTGTATCCCAGCGAGGAGGGTAGCCACAGGATGCAGGGACTGGAGCCAGTATCCCTGTATCCCAGTGAGGAGGGTAGCCGTAGGATGCAGGGACCGGAGCCAGTCTAGGGTGCTTGCTGTGTCTGGGGATGAAGGACATGAATTATTCCTCACCTCTTTCATGACGGCTCCCCCCCTCCCCTCCTCCCGCCCAGTCGTTTAAGGTGTAAGTTGTAGTTACTGCCGCTCCGCATGGCTGCCCACGCCGGTAACACACACACACCACGTGAAGACCGTGTCACCTCCGCCTCCAGCCGACCGTGACCTCCAGGCCAGGCACCGTCAGGGCGTTGACCTTTAGATGGTGGTGTTAGGGGTCACTGTACCGTGTGGGTTGTGTAGGTGTGGATGGTGTAGGTGTGGGTGGTGTGTATGGAGGTGTGGGTGGTGTAGGTGTGGGTGGTGTAGGTGTGGGTGGTGTAGGTGTGGGTGGTGTAGGTGTGGGTGGTGTAGGTGTGGGTGGTGTAGGTGTGGGTGGTGTAGGTGTGGGTGGTGTAGGTGTGGGTGGTGTAGGTGTGGGTGGTGTAGGTGTGGGTGGTGTGTATGGAGGTGTGGGTGGTGTAGGTGTGGGTGGTGTAGGTGTGGGTGGTGTAGGTGTGGGTGGTGTAGGTGTGGGTGGTGTAGGTGTGGGTGGTGTAGGTGTGGGTGGTGTAGGTGTGGGTGGTGTAGGTGTGGGTGGTGTAGGTGTGGGTGGTGTAGGTGTGGGTGGTTGGTATGAAGGTGTGGGTGGTGTAGGTGTGGGTGGTGTAGGTGTGGGTGGTGTAGGTGTTGGTGGTGTAGGTGTGGGTGGTGTAGGTGTGGGTGGTGTGTATGAAGGTGTAGGTGTGGGTGGTGTAGGTGTGGGTGGTGTAGGTGAGGGTAGTATAGTTGATGTAGGTGGGGGTGTGTATACAGGTGTAGGTGTGGGTGGTGTAGGTGTGGGTGGTGTAGGTGTGGGTGGTATGTATGTAGGTGTGTGTGGTGTAGGTGCGGGGGTATATGTATATATATATATGTATATATCTATGTAGGTGTGGGTGGTGTAGGTGTGGGGGGTATATATATATATATATATCTATGTAGGTGGTGTAGGTGTGTAGGTGTGGGGGTATATATATATATATATATGTAGGTGTGGGTGGTGCATATTTTTGCCTGGTGATGCCCATATATACACAGGGTGATCCTATTTTATCGTTTTACAGCCTTATTTCGTAGAACCTGACATAGATATGTATGTATGTAGGTGTGGATGGTGTGTATGAAGGTGTGGGTGGTGTAGGTGTGAGGGTATGTATATATATATATATATATATATATATATATATATATATATATATATATATATATATATATATATATATATATCGTTTTACAGCCTCATTTCGTAGAACCTGACATAGATATAACCATGACTTGTTGGCGGATTGCCATCAGACTGCGAATTATACATAAGCAGGCAATATACCTGGCGGAAAGTAGGTGGAATATTCCGGGACTTTCACGTTGTAGATAACAGTAACATGCGGCATTGCTGGATACACATGACAGAGCTGAAAAAGCACTCATTGACAGTAAGGTTCATGTATACAGATTCATGATTTTCAACCTAACCGTCAAAACAGAAAAACATAGTACAGTGACATGGTTTCATACAGGTGGCAGTTTTGCCATACGCATGGTTGATTACAGAAGGACATGTAAATCTGTAGGACATGTGGAGAAGGTGGGACATTGGGTCAAAGGCCTGCCATGTAATCCAAAGTGACACCACTTGCTTTATACTCCTATATAGAGGCATTTCACACTGGCCGCAGCTTTTAAAGGCATATCCTACAATTTACAATGGCGCCACCTGGTGATTTTTAAATAATGTCAATAAATTAATCTAAACTGGTTTCTTTGGATTCATTCTAATTCTAAATAAGTAAATTTAACATTTTGTACAGTTTATCCAATTTCTATAGGTAAAATATGTAAATTTACATTTGCTTGATTTACATAGGAAATGTACTGAAAAATTCTATCAAAAACACGGACGGTGACCTATGGTTTTTAAAACCTAATAAGTAGTACTAATATATGTACTATATTCCGTGAAAGTTTAAGGAAAATAACATGGGTTTTACTATGTAAAAAATATGTTTTTTAGAATTGCTATATATTCTTATACAAAATTATCATCACATTGATCTATAGATAAAAAAACAGCACGGTGACCCCCGATTTTTAAGTTAGATATGTGTTCCAGAACACTTGGTGATCATCATATACAATTTTCAGGAATTTGACATGGGTTTTAGTTTTCAAGCCAAATTAACGAGAACAGATAGAATATTCCTGAAAATCAATATTGAATGACTGATAAATATATGGAGAATCAGCAGTGAAGTAGATTGGAAAAATGGTGGCAATCTAGAATAGGAAGACCTGAAGGTTGTAGTCCAGTAAGGGGTAGAGGTATACCAGGTAACCATGTAATTATAAAGTTAAAATATCAAAAAAAGGGAGCAAGACGAAAGATGTGTGTAAGAGACTGCTACAAGTGTACAGTCAGATAGATATGAGAACAAGACAACAAGGAAATAATGCAATGTACTGTATGCTGTATACTGGAAAATTAATGCTGTGCTCTATTAAAAAAAAAAAGATATGCTTGTGAATTTAATGTAACTAGTCGACGAGGAGACTTTCCCACTCACCTCATTTCCATATTATCATATACCTAAATAACTCTAAAAAGACCGCCGTTTTTATTATCATACGACCTCATTCACCATCTCACAGTGAGTCCCTTAGCAGCAGGTAGTATTTCACAGCCTTTCAGAATTCAAATACCAGAAAGAAAAAAAAGAATAAACAGATAAGGAATTAATTTTACAATTAGAAATGTAGTTATCAATGGAACACGTGATGGTGGCCAGGGGACCCGTCTGCAGTCTCCCAGCAGATTCTCCGTGCTGCGTGGGGCTTGGCGGCGGCTCTGGGACTGTGTTAGGAGAGTGTGGTCCGTTGTGTGCCTGGTCACAGGTCCACAGTCCACACACAACTCTGTACGACCTCACTGTCTCAGGCCCACACCCAGCTAATGAAGGACGTGGTGTGGGGGCACCCTTCTCAGAAGATCTCACACTCTCTAAGTGGTATTCTGTACAAGGTTCTCACTATGCTCTATGTTAGAAGAATTCTTGACGAACTAGGCTTAGAGCCTTGAGAATCCACTGGCACACATTGTTCCCGCTCATTGAGATTATAGGAATCTTTGGGTTGTATTGATGTACGTCTTTAGCACGGGAGGCAGTCCAATGGATTCTCAAGGCTCTAAGCCTAGTTTGATGAGAATTAATCTCCGAAAGAGCGTAGTGAGAGTACAGAATACCAGAATAGCCTATCGGAAGGTCCCAGAATCGTAGACCTATGTCGTGATCCAATCTGTGAATTATACTCGACGACCACTATATCTTCCCGATAGGCTACGATACCCTATGACAGGCTACTAAAAATCCAACATGTTGGATTTTATCAGGACATCTAGGATTGGCGTTTTTAATCGCAGCCTATCGCAGCGAATCGCAGAAACCTGTTCCACCTACCACGATTGCTGACCTCACGATAGAATCGGTATGGTGTTGGGAAGGCAGTTGTAGGGCTTATTGGGACCAGAATCGTGGTAGGTGGGGGCCCGGCTTTATACAACATGCGAAGATTTGTCATGGCTATACAGCGTTCCCAGACATTATATCATGGCCTTACAGCATAATAAGACATCGTATCATGGCTATACAATAGGCTAAGATGTTCTATTTTGGCTGTACAGCTTGGCAAGACTTTGCAGGCTTACTGATAGGTCATACCAGCAGTCAGGCTTACCAATAGGTCATAGCAACAGGCAGGTTTACCGAAAGGTCATAGCAACAGGCAGGCTTACCAATAGGTCATAGCAACAGGCAGGTTTACCGAAAGGTCATAGCAACAGGCAGGCTTACCAATAGGTCATAGCAACAGGCAGGTTTACCGAAAGGTCATGGCAACAGGCAGGCTTACCGAAAGGTCATAGCAACAGGCAGGTTTACCGAAAGGTCATAGCAACAGGCAGGTTTACCGAAAGGTCATAGCAACAGGCAGGCTTACCGAAAGGTCATAGCAACAGGGAAGCTTACCGAAAGGTCATAGCAACAGGCAAGCTTACCGAAAGGTCATAGCAACAGGCAGGCTTACCGAAAGGTCATAGGGGCAGGCTGGCTTACCGAAAGGTTATAGTGGCAGGCTGGCTTACCGAAAGGTTATAGTGGCAGGCTGGCTTACTGATAGGTCAAAGTGGCAGACAGGTTTACTGAAAGTTGATAATGGCAGGTCGTAACGGTAGGCAGACCGATAGGTCATAGGAGCAGGCAGGCTTACCGATAGTTCATAGAGGCAGGCTGATAGGTCATAGCTGCAGACATGCTTACTGGCAGGTGGTAATGGTAGGCAGGCTTACTGGCAGGTCATAGGGCAGGCAGTCTGATAGGTGATTAAGACAGGTTTACTGGCAGGTTGTAGCGGTAGGCCGGCTTACTTATAGGTAATAGCAGTAGGCAGGCCGATAGGTCATAACGTTAGGTAGACTTACTGGCAGGTCGTAAGGCAGACAGGCTGATAGTTCATAATGACATACTTACTGGCAGGTGGTAACGGTAGGCAGGCTTACTGGTAGGTCGTAACGGTAGGCAGGCCGATAGGTCATATTGGCAGGCAGGCTCACTGGTAGGTCGTAACGGTAGGCAGGCCGATAGGTCATAGTGGCAGGCAGGCTCACTGGTAGGTCGTAACGGTAGGCAGGCCGATAGGTCATAGTGGCAGGCAGGCTCACTGGCAGGTCATAACTGTAGGCAGGCCGAAAGGTCATAATGGTAGGCAGGCTTACTGGCAGGTCATAACGGTAGGTAAACATACTGGCAGGTCATAACGGCAGGCAGGCTGATAGGTCATAATGGCAGGCAGGCTCACTGGCAGGTCGTAACGCTAGGCAGACTTACTGGCAGGTCGTAACGCTAGGCAGGCTGATAGGTCATAGGATCAGACCTACCGATAGGTCATAGAGGCAGGCAGGCTTACTGATAGGTAATAGCGGTAGGCAGGCTGAAAGGCCATAACGGTAGGCAGGCTGATAGGTCATAATGGTAAGCAGGCTTACTGGCAGGTCGTAACGCTAGGCAGGCTGATAGGTCATAATGGTAGGCAAACATGCGAGCAGGTCGTAACGCTAGGCAGGCTGAAAGGTCATAACGGTAGGCAGACATACCGGCAGGTCATAACGGTAGGCAGGCTGATAGGTCATAACGGTAGGCAGGCATACTGGCAGGTCGTAACGCTAGGCAGGCTGAATGGTCATAACGGTAGGCAGGCATACTGGCAGGTCATAACGCTAGGCAGGCTGATAGGTCATAACGGTAGGCAGACATACTGGCAGGTCATAACGCTAGGCAGGCTGAATGGTCATAACGGTAGGCAGACATACTGGCAGGTCGTAACGCTAGGCAGGCTGATAGGTCATAACGGTAGGCAGACATACTGGCAGGTCATAACGCTAGGCAGGCTGATAGGTCATAATGGCAGGCAGGCTAACTGGCAGGTCGTAACGCTAGGCAGGCTTACTGGCAGGTCGTAACGCTAGGCAGATTCACTGGCAGGTCGTAATGCTAGGCAGACATACTGGCAGGTCATAACGCTAGGCAGGCTGAATGGTCATAACGGTAGGCAGACATACTGGCAGGTCATAACAGCAGGCAGGCTGATAGGTCATAACGGCAGGCAGACATACTGGCAGGTCGTAACGCTAGGCAGGCCCTGCTATGCTGCTCTCCTGCTCCCCATGAAGAAGGACGTTTGTAGTGTCTCTTTAGAGTCTGCTGTCTGGGCGGCGGGAGTGGGACGGACGAGGGAGGGAGGGGACGGTCCCGGCGTGGCCGTGCGGTCGCTAGGACACGGTCTCATCACCAGCCTCCACTGTCTCAGTCAGGGCGGGGCGGGGCAGGGCGTGATGGGATGGGGCAGGGCCAGGCAGTGCGGGGAAGGGTAGGGCGGGGCAGGGCGTGATGGGATGGGGCCGGGCCAGGCAGTGCGGGGAAGGGTAGGGCGGGGCAGGGCGTGATGGGATGGGGCCGGGCCAGGCAGTGCGGGGAAGGGTAGGGCGGGGCAGGGCGTGATGGGATGGGGCCGGGCCAGGCAGTGCGGGGAAGGGTAGGGCGGGGCAGGGTAGGGCGGGGTAGGGCGGGGTAGGACGGGGTAGCAATGTCTGGGGAGTAACTGGGCAGAATAGGGCGGGGTGGGGCAGGGCGGGGCAGGGCGTGATGGGATGGGGCCGGGCCAGGCAGTGCGGGGAAGGGTAGGGCGGGGCAGGGCGGGGCAGGGTAGGGCGGGGTAGGGCGGGGCAGGGTGGGGAAGGGTAGGGCGGGGTAGGGCGGGGCAGGGTAGGGCGGGGTAGGGCGGGGCAGGGCGGGGCAGGGTAGGGCGGGGTAGGGCGGGGCAGTGCGGGGAAGGGTAGGGCGGGGTAGGGCGGGGCAGGGTGGGGAAGGGTAGGGCGGGGTAGGGCGGGGAAGGGTAGGGTGGGGTGGGGTAGGGCGGGGCAGGGTGGGGTGGGGCAGGGCGGGGCAGGGCGTGATGGGATGGGGCAGGGCCAGGCAGTGCGGGGAAGGGTAGGGCGGGGCAGGGCGTGATGGGATGGGGCCGGGCCAGGCAGTGCGGGGAAGGGTAGGGCGGGGCAGGGCGTGATGGGATGGGGCCGGGCCAGGCAGTGCGGGGAAGGGTAGGGCGGGGCAGGGTAGGGCGGGGTAGGGCGGGGTAGGACGGGGTAGCAATGTCTGGGGAGTAACTGGGCAGAATAGGGCGGGGTGGGGCAGGGCGGGGCAGGGCGTGATGGGATGGGGCCGGGCCAGGCAGTGCGGGGAAGGGTAGGGCGGGGCAGGGCGGGGCAGGGTAGGGCGGGGTAGGGCGGGGCAGGGTGGGGAAGGGTAGGGCGGGGTAGGGCGGGGCAGGGTAGGGCGGGGTAGGGCGGGGCAGGGCGGGGCAGGGTAGGGCGGGGTAGGGCGGGGCAGTGCGGGGAAGGGTAGGGCGGGGTAGGGCGGGGCAGGGTGGGGAAGGGTAGGGCGGGGTAGGGCGGGGAAGGGTAGGGTGGGGTGGGGTAGGGCGGGGCAGGGTGGGGTGGGGCAGGGCGGGGCAGGGCGTGATGGGATGGGGCAGGGCCAGGCAGTGCGGGGAAGGGTAGGGCGGGGTAGGGTAGGACGGGGTAGGGCGGGGCAGGGTGGGCTGGGGCAGGGCGGGGAAGGGTAGGGCGGGGTAGGGCGGGGCAGGGTAGGGCGGGGTAGGGTGGGATGGGGCAGGGTGGGGTGGGGCAGGGCGGGGCAGGGCGGGGCAGCATAGGCCGGGGTAGGGCCCGCAGTGTTTGAGAAGTTATCTGGCTGTGTCTGGGCAGTGTTTTGGCAGTGTGTAACTGGGCGGTGGGTTAGTAAACGGCCATGGTTTCCTAGAAGCCTGTACAGAGGTATGACAGTAAGCAAGCGGCAGAGGGGCGGGTAATGTCTGGGGAGTAACTGGGCAGTATCTGGGGAGTAACTGGGCAGTCAGTGATTGGGCAGTGCGTAACTGGGCGGTGGGTTAGTAAACGGCCATGGTTTACTAGAAGCCCGTACAGCGATATGACAGTAAGCAAGCGGCAGACGGGCGGACAATGTCTGGGCAGTGTCTGGGCAGTCAGTAACTGGGCAGTCAGTGACTGGGCAGTCAGTTACTGGGCGGTGGGTTAGTAAAGAGCCATGGTTTCGTAGAAGCCCTAACAGCGATATGACAGTAAGTAAGGAGCAGACGGGTGGGCATTGTCTGGGCAGTAACTGAGCAATGTCTGGGGAGTAACTGGGCAGAATAGGGGCATTGAGTAACTGGGCGGTGACTGGGCAGAATCTGGGCAGTGTGTAGCTGGGCAGGGGGTTAGTAGACGGCAGTGTTTCGTAGAAGCCCTAACAGCGATATGACAGTAAGTAAGGAGCAGACGGGCGGGCAATGTCTGGGCAGTGACTGAGCAATGTCTGGGGAGTAACTGAGCAGTAACTAGGCAGTGTGTAACTGGGCAGTGGGTTAGTAAACGGCCATGGTTTCGTAGAAGCCTGTACAGAGGTATGACAGTAAGTAAGCGGCAGACGGGCAGGCAATATCTGGGGAGTAACTGAGCAGAATCTGGGCAGTGAGTAACTGGGCAGTGACTGGGCAGAATCTGGGCATTCAGTAACTGGGCAGTGGGTTAGTATATGGCAGTTGTTTTGTAGAAGCCCTTACAGCGATATGACAGTAAGTAAGCGGTAGATGGGTGGGCAGTGTCTGGGGAATAACTGGGCAATGTCTGGGGAGTAACTGGGCAGTAACTGGGCAGTATCTGGGCATTTGGGGAGTAACTGGGCAGTCGGTAACTGGGCAGTATCTGGGCAGTCAGTAACTAGGCGGTGGGTTAGTAAAGGGCCATGATTTCGTAGAAGCCAGTACAGCGATATGACAGTAAGTAAGCGGCAGACGGGCGGGCAATGTCTGGGCAGTAACTGGGCAGTATCTGGGCAGTAACTGGGCAGTATCTGGGGAGTAACTGGGCAGTCAGTGACTGGGCAGTTCGTAACTGGGCGGTGGGTTAGTAAACGGCCATGGTTTCCTAGAAGCCCGTACAGCGGTATGACAGTAAGTAAGCAGCAGACGGGCGGGCGGGAGCCTGCTAGGCGGGAGGGGGGTGGGGGGGGGGGGGGGGAGGGATCCTCCGTTGTCTGATAATGACCATAATGAGGCAGGTGTAGTACTCAGCCCCGCCGCTAGGTAGCGCGCGCTGCTGCTCCCCGGCCGGACCACCGTCTTCACACACCAACCTGCCCGGTACAAGCACGGTAAGAACGCATGCGCGTGCGCGTGAGGGAGCACGTCGCGTTCACCACGTGCACGCGGGTTTAACGCACCCGGACGCGCGCGGGACGCTGTGACGTCACGTCCGGTGGCGCGACGTCCCCCGGACGCCCCCCGCGAGCGTCTCCCGCGCCCGCCAGACACACAGGAGTAGAGGGGGAGGGGGGAGGGGGGCAGGAGGAGACGGGGCCAGACGCGCGGGAGGACGCAGGGCGGACGCGGCACGGACGCAGGTGTCGGCTGACAGACACCTGTTGTCAGCGAGGCGTCTCGACGTGCCGCCCCGCGCGTCCCGCCCGCGTCCCGGCCGCCGCCACCCCGCCGTACAAGCACGGTGAGTCGCACCTCCTACTGCTCCTACTGCTCCCTCTACTCCTCAACCCCGCCCCTGACCCCCTCCTCCTACTCCTCCTACTCCTCCTCCTCCTCCTACTCCCTCCTCCCCCTCCTCCTCTCTCCTCCCTCCTCCTCAACCCCGCCCCTATCCCCCTCCTCCTTCTACTTCTCCTGCTCCTACTCCTCAACCCCGCCCCTGACCCCCTCCTCCTACTCCTCCTACTCCTCCTCCTCCTACTCCCTCCTCCTCCTCCTCCTCTCTCCTCCCTCCTCCTCAACCCCGCCCCTATCCCCCTCCTCCTTCTACTTCTCCTGCTCCTACTCCTCCTTCCTCCTCCTCCCTCCTCCTCAACCCCGCCCCTGACCCCCTCCTCCTACTCCTCCTACTCCTCCTCCTCCTGTCCCTCCCTCCGCTCTTTCACCTCTACCTACTCTTCAACCCCATCTACCTCCTGCTCCTTCTACAACTGCTCCTACTACCTCGTTCCCTCCTCCTACTCCTCTTCCTGCTCATCCTCTTCCTCCTCCTCCCCCTCTGCCTCCCCCTGCCCCTCCTCCCCTCCTCCTCCTTCTCCTCTGCCTCCTCCTCTTCCTCCTCCTTCTCCTCCTCCTCCCCCTCCTCCTCCTTCTCCTCCTCCCGCTGCTCGTCGTACCTCTCTGTCCCGTGGCACACCTAACTCTCCTTACTCACGCCCCACAGCCAGTTACCCTCCTGCCACCCCCACCCCTAGTTACCACTCCGCGAACTTTGACCGGCGAGCTGTGACCAGTGAGCTGTGACTGGTGAGGTGTAACCAGTCAGCTGTGACTGGTGAGGTGTAACCAGTCAGCTGTGACTGGCAAGCTGTGAGTTGTGACCGGTGAGTTGTGATCGGTGAGGTGTAACCAGTGAGGTGTGACTGGCGAGTTGTAACTGGTGAGCTGTGACCGATGAGGTGTGACTCGTGAGTTGTAACCGGTGAGGTGTAACTGGTGAGGTGTAACCAGTGAGCTGTGACCAGTGAGGTGTGGCCAGTGAGGTGTAACCAGTGAGCTGTAACCGGTGAGGTGTGACCAGCGAATTATGAAAGGTGAGCTGTCAAAGATCACCTGGTACATATTCACTGGGTTATCAACGGTCCAGTCTCTTTGGTGCTGCCTATGCCTTTGTAGGAGACCACCTGTTGAATGTTCATTGGGTCATCAAGGTCCAGTCTTTGTGATGATGCACATGCCGTGCATCACTCTGGACTCATTAACTACGTTTACTTATAATCATATACCTGGAAGATAGGAGAAAATGTGATGAGACAAACGTTAGTTATAGCAGGGCCGAATATTATTCATACGTCATACCAAACAGTAAGTAGTATACTGAAACTGGCTTTCTACCCTCGTATGTCAAAATAGGCGGTGGAATTATTCATTAGATATACATCAGACCGATAATGTTACCAAGTATTTTGACGCACAAAGACAGTCAGTCTGTTTTTGTTTTATTATGTACCTAAAAAATAGCGAAATGATAGCTAGTCATGTGACCACATACCCTTACGTCACAGTGTGCCGTACGGGTAGGCACTACAACGGCCATATATACGACATGGGTAGGAGCGGGCGGTATACATAGGACATACAACCACGGGTATATAATAATAAATATGACATGGGTAGGAGTGGGCAGTATACGTAGGAGATACAGCCACAGGTATATAATGATAAATATGACATGGGTAGGAGTGGGCAGTATACGTAGGAGATACAGCCACAGGTATATAATGATAAATATGACATGGGTAGGAGTGGGCGTTATACGTAGGAGATACGACCACAGGTATATAATGATAAATATGACATGGGTAGGAGCGGGCGGTATACATAGGAGATACGGCCACATGTATGTAATGATGAATAAGACATGGGTAGGAGCCCGCAGTATATGTAGGAGATACGACCACAGGTATATAATGATAAATATGACATGGGTAGGAGCGGGCAGTATACGTAGGAGATACGAACACAGGTATATAATGATAAATATGACATGGGTAGGAGTGGGCGGTATACATAGGACATACGGCCACAGGTATATAATGATAAATATGACATGGGTAGGAGTGGGCAGTATACATAGGAGATATGGCCACAGGTATATAATGATAAATATGACATGGATAGGAGCGGGCGGTATACATAGGAGATACAGCCACAGGTATTTATCTCACCCCGGTATTTTTCTCCATAGGCTTAACATTAGGAACTCATACTCCACGGCCGTGAAGTTTGTGTACCCAATACTCAATGGCTAATTGGGTGATCCATTTTATCAATAAGTAATGTTATACGGGGTGAGATAAAATCAGAAACGCACTCGATGACAATAACTTGGTCTGTTCTCCACCTCGTTTGACCACAGAGTGATTCACTCAGCTTCGCTTCGTGAATTACTCTGCAGTCAAACTCGGTGGAGTACGGACCAAACTATTGTTATCTCGTGGGTTTCCTTCGAAATAATGATAAATATGACATGGGTAGGAGCGGGTGGTGTACGTAGGAGATACGGCCAAAGGTATATAATGATAAATATGACATGGGTAGGAGTGGGTGGTGTACGTAGGAGATACGGCCACAGGTATATAATGATAAATATGACATGGGTAGGAGCGGGTGGTGTACATAAGAGATGCGGCCAAAGGTATATAATGATAAATATGACATGGGTAGGAGTGGGTGGTGTACGTAGGAGATACGGCCACAGGTATATAATGATAAATATGACATGGGTAGGAGCGGGCGGTATACATAAGAGATGCGGCCAAAGGTATATAATGATAAATATGACATGGGTAGGAGCGGGCGGTATACATAAGAGATACGGCCACAGGTATATAATGATAACTACAACATAGTTAGCAGCCGGCAGTATACGTAGGAGATACGACCACAGGTATATATAATAACAATAGATATATAATGATATCAGGAAGGTAAAAGCTGCTGGTAAGGCTGCAGTGTCCTTAAGGAACGGTGGACATTCTGACGTAAAAACTGGCGCCACAAACTTGGCTTTCCCGCCTTTTCTCACATTGTCGTCTGCTCACAGTCTGGTCAGCAGTTGTCAGCGTTCCGCGGCTTTTTGTCGTCTGCTTCTCCGACATTCAGCTCCTTTTCAGCGTTTCTCGAGACGCTATTCTCAGCCGGCGTCCTTTCAGTTCCCTCATCCGCCGTCGGGGGGTGCTGTGCACGGGGGGCAGCGTCTGTTATAACAGTTATTACACCGGTTATAACAGTTACCCGTTACCACGCTGAATATATCTGTGTATAGAGGGATGCGGGGAGGGTTCTTGCAGCATCATTATGTGCATATATATACGGTGTATGTACGACCTGCAAACCACCACCTCCCACTGCAGACTAACTGCGAACTGGCTGTTCCTGGAGTAGGTGTAAATAATTCCATGGTCAGTTGGCGGGGAGCCTCCACTCTACATGGCTCTGGCTCTCAATGCGAATGCGTCTGTCCTGTAACAGTGTGGCTTCATGAGCCCACTTCATGAGCCGACTTCATGAGCCGACTTCATGAGCCTACTTCACAAGCCCGCTTTATGAGCCTGGTTCATGGGCTCACCTCACAAGCCCACCTCATGAGCCCACCTCACGAGCTGGCCCCACTAGCCCACCCCATGAGCCCGCTTCAGAAGCCCCCCTCACTAGCCCATCCCATGAGCCTGAGGGGTTGGTCAAATCCCACACAGTATCCTTCTTCTTTTTTTTATAATTTTTATTTTTGACAATCTCTTTCACCTATTGTAGGTGCTTTACAAAGGGATAGTCGCACGACTATAGTACAGCGTTTATCAAAGTTCTTCACTGATTCTGACAACACTAAATACACAAAACTAATGCCAACTATCAAATATTACTTTTAGCTTTCAGAGTATCTCCAGTATTTATCATTTTTAGTGATTTATATGGGTATAATAGAATTGGCCAGGGTATTATTCATTCAATCTATCAGGTCGAACGACCTCACATAACTTTATATCATACTAAAACATTTACCTCTCATTTAGTAATACAGCCAATTTCAAATTCATATATATATATATACATATATCCATATATGCTGGTTCTGATTATCCCATCTTCCCACATTTCATACTTTAGCAATGTTTCTTTTAATGGACAAGATACATAAATGTAATACGTAGAAACAAAACACACAGAACATAACAGACAGACAGTAACTCAGTTGCTGAACCATATCAGGTTTTCACTTCTCATACTTTTCTTTCTTCACCATCCCTCCATAGCTAGATATTAATCAACTCGTATTAACAATATCAATCTCTTCTCCTAGGGCAGTATTATATTACCTTTCATAACCCCTTCTTTTACTTCCATTTTAAACCATTCTCTGCTGGTGATTTCTTTCATACTATGGGGTGTTCTGTGTTCGCCTCCAACCAGGTTATTTTGTTCTTTGTAGGTTCTAAAAGCAGAAATACCCTACAAGGTAGAGTGATAGCTTCACAAATTGATAATGAAGTCTAGCTATATGGTGGTTCTATTCTAAAAATACACAGGAAAGGAAATAACAAAATGGTAAATTGCCTTGAGGTCACTCTCCAAGCAATACCAAAGATCTGGTAGGAGAGTGACAAACAGGTACCGCTACTGGGTCAAGGCCGCCGCTTATTTTATCCGACCACAGCTAATTTTGTGTAGCTCTGGTTGCCAGTGTAAGTGAGGCGTAGATGACACCCAGGAACTTCAAGATGGCGCCCCAGACATATCGGATATCCGGACACACTTGTGCCTGGTGTCTTCCTGTCTGCATCCTCACACGGCTTATCATGTCCTTCATACGTGGACAGGCGCCTGTATTTATAGAGAACGTCCTGACCATGCTGTACAAGCTACAATACGAGATGATGATTTACGGTCGTACGGAAAGAGGAGTTTACGGAACTCGGACCGTGAATTATTATCGAGTTTTGTGGCTTGTAAAAGCATGGTAGGTCGTTCTTTATTTACTATATAACCGAAATTAAGAAAGAAATCATTAATTTCAATTATTATCTTTCAATTATTATTTTTTTAAATAAGTTTACCAAAGTGTTCTGTATTTTCCTGTACAGAACAGTGTACAAATACTGTACAGAACAGTGGTCTGTACAGTATGTTTACGTTATATGGCGAAACGGCACATATTTACAGTATATACGGCATGGGCATATAGTAAATATATATTATCTCACCCTTGGTATTTTTCCTCCATAGACTTAACACTGGGAACTCGTTTCCAACGCCCATGAGATATTTAGGAAAAATACCCAATGGGGGATTATGTCACAAATGTTAGCCCATCAGTCAATGTGAAGGGTGAGATAAATTCAGAAACCTATTCAAGTTTACGGTCAGAGCTCGATCCCATCTCGTTTGAATTGCTAGGTAATATGGCTTCGCCTTGTGAATTACTAAACAATTCAAACTCGATGGGATATGAGCTCTGACCGTAAACTTTCCTCTATATTATTCATAATGTATATATGTTCACCCATCTATACATACACACTATATGTAATGAAGAAGAAACCAACAAGTTTTGGTCAAAGTCGTTGTTCTCCACGAGTTTGATGTAGAGTGATATGAACGACGCGACAGCCGAGTGAATATCACATATTGCATTCAAACGAGTTGGGGAACGACTTATTTGACGAAAACGAGTTGCTTTCTGTATTTATCTCACCCGATAATCATACATTGTGATTCTATATAACATTGTCACATAATTCTTATATATTATGCTCATATATAACATTATGACATAAGTCTCACATATAATAATCATATATAATATTGCAATATAATTCTCATCAATTTACTTAACCTATAGGGTATTTATATGAGAACATATGTGTCACATTCTGATATCATATAAGATTGCTAGAAAATTCTCATACACCCAGACTTAGTCTAATCTGGAGGGACTGATAATATCACTAGGTATTTGTCAAAGTCTGATGATAGAAGGAAATATAACATTGTTACATAATTCTCATATATCATGATAGCATTTAACATTGTTACATAATTCTCATATCATGATAGCATTTAATATTGTTACATAATTCTCATATATCATGATAGCATTTAACATTGTTACATAATTCTCACATATCATGATAGCATTTAACATTGTTACATAATTCTCATATATCATGATAGCATTTAACATTGAACATTACATAATTCTCATATATCATGATAGCATTTAACATTGTTACATAATTCTCACATATCATGATAGCATTTAACATTGTGGCATAATTCTCACATATCATGATAGCATTTAACATTGTGGCATAATTCTCACATATCATAATAGCATTTAACATTGTTACATAATTCTCATATATCATGATAGCATTTAACATTATTACATAATTCTCATATATCATGATAGCATTTAACATTGTTACATAATCCTCACATATTATAAAATCCTATAACATTGTGACATGATCCTTACATATTATGATAGCATATAACATCCTTACATAATTCTCAGACATTGTAATGACATATAACATTGTTACATGATTCTCATATATATAATGATGACATAAAATCCTTACATAATTCTCAATCTCAGGATGATATCTAACATCCTTAAATAATTCTCACATACTATGATGACATAAAACATCTTTACATAATTCTCACATATCTTGATGACATACAACATCCTTACATAATTCTCATACATAGATGGCACAGCGGCGCTGCATACTGTCATAGCCGCCTTATACGTCCTCCTATTTATGTCTGTCTGCTTACAATATGCCTCCCGGCCGCTCGCACAAGTGCTGTTATTATTGGAGATGCCTCCCTCCCACCTCCCTCCCTCCTCCCTCCCTCCCCCCTCCCTCCTCCCTCTCTCACTCCCTCCCTCCCACCTCCCTCCTCCCTCCCTCCTCCCTCCCTCCTCCCTCCCACCTCCCTCCCTCCCTCCTCCCTCCCTCCTCCCCCTCCCCCTCCCTCCCTCCCTCCCTCTCTCCCTCCTCCCTCCCTCCCTCCCTCCCTCCCTCACACCTCCCTCCCTCCCTCCTCCCTCCCTCCTCCCCCTCCCCCTCCCTCCCTCTCTCCCTCCCTCCCTCCCTCCTCCCTCCTCCCTCCCTCCCTCCCTCCCTCCCTCCCTCCCACCTCCCTCCTCCCTCACACCTCCCTCCCTCACACCTCCCTCCCTCCCTCCCTCACACCTCCCTCCCTCCTCCCTCCTCCCCCTCCCTCCCTCCCCCCTCCCTCCCTCCCACCTCCCTCCTCCCTCCCTCCCCTCCTCCCTCCCTCCCTCCCTCTCTCCCTCCCTCACACCTCTCTCCCTCCTCTCTCCCTCCTCCCCCCCTCCCCCTCCCTCCCCCCCTCCCCCCTCCCCTGCCTGCTGTAGGCTGGTGAATCTTGCAGACATACTAATGTATGCACGGAGGGAGCGAGGACACCTTTGCCGGTATCTGCAGTGAGGTGTGTTGTCTGAGTGTGCGTCAATTAAAACCCCTGTGTGGGTGGGTCTCCTCACTGACAGGGGGACGAGGGGAGGGGGTGGGGGTTGTACCCCTCTGTACCTCTCGGCACCCACAGGCAGGGTGAGGTGACTGCCCGCCGAGGAGGGGCACACTCAGGCGGGGCACACTCAGGAGGGGCACACTCAGGCGGGGCAGACTCAGGCCACCGAGTCCCAGACAGAAGCCGGTCCCTGAGCCAAAACTATGCAGGTCCCTGAGCCAAAATAGATTTGAGTCCCTGAGTCAAAATAGATGTGAGTCCCTGAGCCAAAACTATGTGAGGCCCTGAGCCAAAACTGATATGGGTCCCTGAGCCAAAATAGATGTGAGTCCCTGAGCCAAAACTATGTGGGGCCCTGAGCCAAAACTATGCGGGTCCCTGAGCCAAAACTATGCGGGGCCCTGAGCCAAAACTATGTGGGTCCCTGAGCCAAACCTATGCAGATCCCTGAGCCAAAACTAATGTGGGTCCCTGAGCCAAAACTAATGTGGGTCCCTGAGCCAAAACTAATGTGGGTCCCTGAGCCAAAACTATGTGGGTCCCTGAGCCGAAACTATGCGTGTCCCTGAGTCCAATTAGAGGCAGGTCCCTGAGCCAAAACTATGCAGGTCCCTGAGCCAAAACTGATGCAGGTCCCTGAGCCCAAATAGAAGCGAGTCCCTGAGCCAAAACAGAACTGGGTCCCTGAGCCAAAATAGATGTGGGTCCCTGAGCCAAAATAGATGTGGGTCCCTGAGCCCAAACAGATGCGGGTCTCCCTGACAGACTGGGGTTTCGGTCCCTAACAGAGGCGGGTCCCAGACTCCACAAAGATGCGGGTTTCGGGTCCCTGACAGATGGGGGTTTCTGTCCCTAACAGATGCAGGTCCCAGAGTCCACATAGAGGTCCCTGAGAGACACAGGTCTCCAAGTCCCTTAGAGATGCGGGTCTCGGGGTCCCTGACAGATGCAGGTCCCTGAGCCCCAGTAGATGTGGGTCCTGGAGGCCAAACAGAAGCAGGCCTCCCTGTCCTATACAGATGGGGCTTTTGGTCCCTAAGACATGCGGGTCCCGGGGTCCCTGAGAGACACAGGTTTCTGGTTCCCTGACAGACGCGAGTTTCTGGGTCCCTGAGAGATGCGGGTCTTCAGGTGCCTTAGCTGGTCTCCGGATCCCTGGGTATTCGGGTCCCTGATAGATGTGGGTGTTGGGTCTCCAGGTCTTCAGTTCCTGTGCCGACACAGAACCAAGTCTCCTGGGCTCCGGGTCCCTTTATCGGGACAGACAGATATCTGAGTGTTCGGGTCCCTGACAGACGCAGGTCTCTGGGTCCCTGAGCCTTGACAAGATGCAGGTGTTCGGGTTCCTGAGTCGGGATAGATGTGGGTGTTCACTTCCCTAAGCCCCAAGAGACCCAGGTCTATAGGTCCCTGACAGACATCGGTCCCTGAGCCCGGACAAACGCAGGTATTTAGGTCCCTGAGCCGAACACCTGCGAATCTCAAGGTCCCTGAGCCCTGACATTCGGTTTATAGGTCTCTGGGACTCAGGGTCCCCGGATCTAAGGGTCCCTGGGTCATAAGGTCCCTGGGTCATAAGGTCCCTGGGCCATAAGGTCCCTGGGTCTCAGGGTCCCCGGATCTAAGGGTCGTCCTTGGTTTTCAGGGTCCCTGGGTTTGCGGTACCCCAGGTCTTAAGGTGCCTGGGTTTGCGGGTCCTTGGATCTCTGGGTTCCTGGATTTACGGGTCCCTGAGTCTTCCGGTCCCTGGGCCTGCGGCTCACCGGTCTCAGGTCCAAGGTCTCAGGCTCCCTTGGTTCGCGGGTCCCTGGGTTTGCGGGTCCCTGGGTTTGTGGGTTCCTGGGTTTGTGGGTCCCTGGGTTTGTGGGTCATTGAGTTTCTGGGTCCTTCAGTCTTCGGGTCCCTGGGTCTCTGAGTCCCACCTTCTCCGGGTCCCTTGGTCTCACGCTCCCTAAGCCCTGACATATGCAGTCTTCGGGTCCCTGGGTGTTGGGGTCCCCGATAGACGTGGCTGTTCGGGTCTGTACCTCCGGAGCGATGCGGGCTGCAGGCCGTGAGGGCGGGCGGGCGGGCGGCGGGCGGTGTAGTCTGGCGGAGAGGGCGGGCTGTGGGCGGGTGTCGGGGCGGGCTGTTGCTGGGTGAGTGGGTGGGCGGAGTATGTCTGGTTCACCAGACTGCAGCGCGGCGGGCGGGCGGCGGGCGGGCGGCGTGCGGCAGGAGGAGAGGAGGAGAGGAGGCTGGTAAGGCGGGAGACGCGCTATAGATCTCATCACACAATCAGACAAACACATAACGCTGCCGAGTCCGCCGCTGTACGGGCGGGTACGAGCACAGTGTGAGACGGAGTGTGAGGGGTGTGAGAGGGCACAGTGTGAGGGGTGTGAGGGGTGTGAGAGGGCACAGTGATAGGGCTGTGACAGGGCACAGTGTGAGGGGTGTGACAGGACACAGTGACAGGGCTGTGACAGGGCACAGTGTGAGGGGTGTGACAGGGTACTCTGTGACAGCGTGTGAGAGGGGAGACTGGGCAACCATAGGGGAGACTGGCCGACAATAGGGGAGACTGGGCGACTGGGCGACAATAGGGAAGACTGGGCGACAATAGGGGCGACTGGGCGATAAAAGGGGAGACTTGGTGACAATAAAAGGGGAGACTTGGTGACAAATGGGGAGACTGGGCGCACTAGGGTAGACTGGGCCACAATAGGGTAGACTGGACGATAATAGGGAAGACTGGGTGATAAAAGGGGAGACTTGGTGACAATATGGGAGACTGGGCGACAATAGGGTAGAGTGGGCGATAATAGGGGAGACTGGGCGACAATAAGGGAGACTGGGGACTCTTAACCTGTGGCTTAAATTTCGCCAAACTTGCCAAGTCAGGGTCATCCTCACCTCTCAACCCCAACCCCCTGACATCACCCCCCCCCCACACACACACACACACTACACACACCCCTCACAGCCCTCTCATTGAATTCATCAAGCTATCTGATATGAGATCTGTTTTGATAGATGCGTCAGTGGAAAGGTTCTTCTTGTGAATACATCAGACTGTTGCATCAGGCAACGCTATCGATCGAGATTCAGTTCTATCAGTGGTAGACTGCTGCTATATCAAAGGTCAGTCCTTCTCGTACCATGTCTGTGTGGTGTGGTGTACAGCCACCTTTCTCCTTCATCCCCAGCAGTGGTAGACTTACTGCTATATCAAAGGCCAGTCCCTCTCATACCATGTATATGTGGTGCGGTGTACAGCCACCTTTCCCCTTCATCCCCAGCAGTGGTAGACTTAGTGTAATATCAAAGGCCAGTCCTTTTTATACCATGTCTATGTAGTGTGGTGTACAGCCACCTTTCTCTGGTGTGCAGCTAAACATCGAGGGTCACTGCTAGATTTTGATTTAGAGAATGATGTTATGATAATTTTCTAATACAAATTATAATAGGTTGTTTTTCATGTACTAAAACCAATATAATTTTCTTAAAATTGTCAAAGAATATAGTAAATACATAGGACTCCACATTTAAGTTTTAGAAACCATAGATCGCAATCTTTGTGTTTTAGATAAGTGAAGAAGTTTTTAGTATATTTCCAATGTAAATCAGTCGTATGTAAATTGGTTTAATTTAGGAATAAGGCTTGGATCAAGTCGACACAACGTTATATTCAATCATTTGTTAGTAGAATGAATCCCAAGGAAACTATGTTGGTTGATAACTAATAGCAATTAAAAATCACCAGGTGGAGCTACTGTGAATTGTAGGACATGCCTTTAAAGGCATATCCTACAATACACAGTAGCGCCATCTGGTGATTTTCAGATACTGACAATTATCAAGTAAAACTGGTTCATTTGACTTGTTCTAATAGCAAGTGAGTGAAATATAACATATTATCGAGTTTGACCTAACTTAACAGGTAAATAAGGCCAATTTACATTTGACTCATTTATATAGGAAATGTACTGAAAATTTAGTTTTCTCAATTCTCTAAAAAAAAAAAAAAGGATGGTGACCTTTGATTTTAAAGCTTAGATTTGTACTACTATACCTTTGATAAATTCTGTGAAAGTTTGAAGAAAACGACATGGGTTTTACTATTTGAAAAACAACTTTTTAGAATTTCTATATATTCTTCTATCAAATTATCATAGTATTGATCTCTAAATCAAAAACGAGCACGGTGACCCCCGATTTTAAAGTTAGTATTGTGTTCAACAACACTTGGAGATCATAATATTCAAGTTTCAGGAAAATGACATGGGTTTTGATTTTCAAGCTAAATTGTCGGATATGCCTTTAAGCTGGCCGTTAACGAGGGCTGCATTTTGTCAGAGAACAAGCATTGACCTACGTTCCCGCAGTGAACGCAAAGCAATACGCACCACGCAATCAAACCGCATTGCAAATCGGCGCAAAAAACATCGGAGGTAGAATTGTACCGCCCAGATTTAGCTGTAGGTCCTTTCTTGTGCTCACACGTGGGAAAGTCTCATCCTCGTCATCAAAAACAGGGACAGACAGAGGCCGCATCCCTGCGTCCCCTTTTTACACATCAGCAAACTTTCTACTTATTGTTGCAGCCACAGGAACTTAACTTCTAATTATGTCGCGCCGAAGTCCGTGTTTTGGATGGGGCTGCATTGGAGATGAAAATGTTTCATTTGCGGGGCGTTGTTCGGCAATCTTTAAACTTCCGCGCCGTATTTTTGCGCGATGACTTGGCTGTTTTTTTGGTCGGCTTTCAATTGCCCGCGAAGTAATTGTCTGTTCTCTGACAAGACGATTGTTTTACAGGCAGAAAGTTGCACGCCTTTAATGTGTGGTGTGTGTGAGGTCTGTGAGTGTATGTGAGTGTATGTGAGGTGTGTGTGAGGTGTGTGTGATGGGTGTGTGAGGGGTGTGTGAGGGGTGTGTGAGGGGTGTGTGAGGTGTGTGTGAGGTGTGTGTAAGGTGTGTGTGTGTGGTAAGTGAGGTGTGTGTGAGGTGTGTGTGAGGTGTGGGTAAGGTGTGTGTGAGGTGTGTGTGAGGGGTGTGTGAGGTGTGTGTGAGGTGTGTGTAAGGTGTGTGTGAGGTGTGTGTGAGGTATGTGTGTGTGGTAAGTGAGGTGTGTGTGAGGTGTGTGTGAGGTGTATCTGGTGTATGGTCTGTGTGTGGTATGGTGTGTGGTAAGTGAGGTGTGTGAGGTGTGTGTCTGTGAGGTGGGTGTGTGGTGGTGGTGTGTGTGTATATGTGGTGTGTGAGTGGTGTGTGTGAGGTGTGTGTGAGGTGTGTGTGAGGGGTGTGTGAGGTGTGTGAGTGGTGTGTGTGTGAGGTGTGTGTGAGGTGTGTGTAAGGTGTGTGTGAGGTGTGTGTCTGTGAGGTGGGTGTGTGGTGGTGATGTGTGTGTATATGTGGTGTGTGAGTGATGTATGGAGTGTGGTGTGACATGTGAGGTGTGTGTGAGGTGTGTGAGTAGTGTGTGTGAGTGGTGTTTGTGAGGCGTGTGGGGTGTATGTGGTGGTATGTTGTGTGTAGTGTGTGAGGTGTGTATGGTGTGAGTGTGGTGTGGGGTGTAAATGTGGTGTGTTGTATGTAAGTGTGGACAGAAGGTCTGCATGGTATATTCTATGTGTGTGTGAGGTGTGTGTGAGGACAGGGCTTGTAGCTGCATGGAGTTGTCCCCCTGTATTAACCACCATATAAGGAATAGAGTAGTTCCAGTAGCCAATGACTGCATTCGCAGCAAACCCCGACCTTCACCCTGACCTCCTTACATGATATTTATAGCACCTTGGGACGGTTCTACAGTCGAGAGTTGACCTAAAATCTAATGGGCCACAACCACCCTCTAGTGTGGACGCTGTGAGTAGTGCAGGAAGTTGACAATTCTCCGCAGGTTTCTACCCACTCCCAGTCTCCTGGGTCCTGGTTTTTTTTCACCCGAGGAGGCTTGAATTGCTCGGGGAGAGCTCCTAGGAGAGCTTGGGTTCGATAATTCAATTTATCGTGGGGAAGGAGAGAGATCCTCAAATTCAGTTTTATTTTTAATCCTGTGGCTGGGAGAGCTCGTGAAAAGTGTCCTGCAGCTCTCCTGGCGGGTGACACGTCTAGGGGTATCATTGGTGGTTCAAAATAGCAAATAAAAGCTATTTCATTCATTTGTACTATCGGAAATGTGTTTATTATGATTTTGATAAAAACTGGAGATCTCAGATGGATAATTACTGTGTTATTTAATTAGATTTACATACATTCATAAATGATGAAATTAGTTCCCAAAAATAATACTATGTACCACCACCTG
This sequence comes from Alentia gelatinosa, assembly GCA_950022655.1. Classification (NCBI taxonomy): domain Eukaryota; kingdom Metazoa; phylum Annelida; class Polychaeta; order Phyllodocida; family Polynoidae; genus Alentia; species Alentia gelatinosa. The sequence continues at coordinate 138,209,747 of OX465580.1, read as the reverse complement.
CAGTATACACAGCCTCTCTTTCAAGTCTCCTCAAAAGTGTCCTACAGGTTTATTTCGTCCTGGGGCTCTCTCAAAGGAGACTTCGGCCGAGGATTTCTCTCCCTCCCGAGGACAGAGTAAATCGAACGAGATTGAGGAGATCTTCTCAAAAATATCCTCATTGGAGCTATCCCTCGTGGGGACTCTCCTCGCCCAGGAGAGTTGAAAATAAAACAGGGCCCTGGTCAATAGGAAGAGAGTGATTACGAGACCTCGTTCAAGTCTCCTTCAAACGCTCCTACAGGCCTATTTTGTTCTGGAATTCTCTCCAATGACGAGGATTTCTCTCCCTCCCGATGACAGGGTAAATCGAACGAGATTGAGGAGATCTCCTCAAAAATATCCTCCGTGGAGCTCTCCCTCGTGGGGACTCTCCTCGCCTAGGAGAGTTGAAAATAAAACGACCCCCTGGTTCTACACCCCGACTACTCCTCACCTCGACTGAGCATGGGACACGCTCAAATTCACTGCACAGACATAACCAGAATCAAGAACAGTGATACCTCATTGACCCACTGGTGATTGACATAGTCTAACCCTACAAGGGCAGGGGTAGCAGTGACTGCTGGACAGTGAGTTACAGAAAATGATACACTGAATATAACCAAAACCTTTAAGTCGTTCAGAATAGAAAGTAACAGGTCCAACTCAATTGCTGCCCTATTCTGTTTGATGTAGGCTTTATTTGAGGAACATTTCACAACGTTTTGGCGTCTAAGTGGCATTTTCCTAGTAGTTATTCAATCAAGGAATTCCACTTTCCTTCATTTATTCTTCCTATAGTATATTACTCACCTATCGTGTATAAATGGGACTTCGGTGAACCACCAACTGCCATTTCTCATTACCGAGGAAACCACATCAATTAAATACGTAGACAATAAAGGTTGGTTTTGCGGACAGGCGGCCGTAGACCACGAGTGATTGAGGCGTATTATCCTACCCCTAATAAAAAACGCCATAGGTTTAACATTGACTCAGTGTATTTGACATAGCGTTGGATAAAGTGTTATTTATACACCGAGGTGAATAAAAAAAACCGGACCAATCAGGGACGAGATAACGAAAGTAGATTTGGCAGCATTGATAACTACTAACATGGATAATTACAAATATTCTCTGTATATCGGTGAGATGGGGTAGGATAAATACGAAACCGAACTCGAGTTAGCCTTGTCAATGTTTATACCACTCTGGTCAGGTCTGCTACTCACTAAACTCGGCTAACGCCTTGTGTAGTAATACACGACCTGCCCATCGTGGCATAAACATTGACAAGGCTAACTCTCGTTTGGTTTCTACTAATTATTACCCACCTTTTCTACATTGCTTTATTGTTATATTGTTATAGTGGAATGTGTTTCACCTAACCACAAGAAAGAAAGATTTATTACAATTTCGATGTCAAACTAAAATTGAAACTGGATTTCTATTTATTGTTTTCTTGGACTTAAGTCCATTAGTAGAATAAGTACTTTTCATATGCGCTATCATAACTGATTGTATTATATTGCATTGTGTTAATATCATTAAACCATACCTAGGCCTCATGTAAGTCCTATGTAGGACATTGGAGGAGCTTCTTGGATCAGTTTAACTGGAGCCAGCAGAATAAACAGCATTGGTCCTAGCTGATACCTCCAGTATAAATAAACAACTTTTTTTTAAATTTAAAAATACGTATAGTCTCCATAGGAAACACATAGAGCACCTGGAAACAGCTACCAGGAGATTCCGGAAAAAATGTCCCATCCATGATAAAGTCAAATCATCATTTACTTCGAAACAAGTTTCATGGATATTCATTCAATATAAATTATTTACAATTAGTCCTAGAAATCTCATTTACCATCAGATATCTCACTGTCATAAAACGTTTTACATGCTAAAATCACGGGAACTTTATTATTGTTGTAAGTCTACACCGAATTACTGCCACGCTTGACAGTGCTGTGGTGTCTGGAACTAAAATGGCTTACAGAAACTTTTTAATTGCAATACATTTGTTATCAATCTTGTAGGTGAGTAATAAATACAATAACGACTGGTTTTGTATACGAATGACTGTTATCAGGCGGAGATATCTTAGAGTCCCTTTGGAAATTTATGATTGTCATGTAAGGTCTATGGGTGAAATCACATTGGAATACTACCCGGTAGTTTTTATTGGGTTGTCGCTTGTAGTTGGACTCGGGACGTCCCAGTTGTCGCCTCGGTTTGCAAATAACTCCCAGATGAAGTAACACAATAGGATTCAAGTATCCGCCCAGACGAGTATGTATCTACCCACTGAGAAAGACGGGGCAATCTAATCGTTCTCACTCACAACACCGTATAATACGCCCGGCTCGGCGCGGTAATATGAGAAAACGTGGTTACTGACCCCGTACAGGTGGCGGTTCGAGGTCATTTGGTTAAAAAAAATACAGCCCGATGCCGTAGGCGGGAGGGCCCTATTTTTTCATCAAATGACCGAGAACGGCCACCGTACGGGCTCAGTCAATACGTTTTTATTATTATTATATACCTGTGTGCGAATGTCTATGGAATACTGCCCGCTGCTAGGGGTGCAGTAATAATAATGTTCGTGCCCACTGTCAGTGTGACGTATTAAGTTAAAATGGTGCCTTTTCATAGATTTAAGGTATATAATAATAAGCAAACGTCATTCTGACCTCGAACATGAACCGCTTCGTCCACAGTAAGGACGTTTCCTAATATTACTATATATACCTCCTACTCGTTTAAAAACCAGTTTTATGAACTTTTCTGCTCCACGAAAACCCACTACTTTTCACTACGGCCCGCTGTCACAGCGGGCGCGAAAATTATTAATACCACACCCCTAGCAGCGGGCAGTATTTCATAGACGTTTAGGTTTATAGTAATATAGTGAAACGCGTTTAGCGTGCTGGGAAAAAAGTTAGTTCCCTGGTTGTTTACGAATGTTTAATAAAAATAACTTTAACATCCAGCAAAGTGAAGTAAACATTCGGAAGCAAACTGAAATTAGTTTCGTATTTAGTTGCATGCATTAGTTTCGTAATCAATAATAGAATACCAATAATGGGTTTTTTATCGTATGATTTTGCACTGTAAATATTCTATTTAATTCATGTTGTATTTGCTATGGCAACATTTCATTTGGAAGCCACCTTTCCCCTTCATCCCCAGCAGTGATAGAATGTCCATCTGGTAAATGTGTAGGGGTGAGATTTCTACCTGAACTCATCACATAGATTCGATCACCACCTGTGTTGTGTAAAAGCAGTGATAAAAAGCTAAACCCAGAGAAAGTCTAGAAAGGACTTGTTATGGCTATTATTATATACCTGTGGTAGTATATCCTACACATACGGCCCGCTCCTACCCATGTCGTATTTATATCCATACGACACCTAGATGACGTACGGGGTATGTATGTGGCGTACGGGGCATGTACAGCAGCGAAATCCAAAAACTCACCCAAAAGCAAAATTAAAAATTTGCTATTTTAAGGTATATAATATACGAAAACAGGAATACTGTGTCTGTACATGATGAATACTTCGGCATCGGTTCGTTTTATCGTCAATTTTACCGCGTATTTATCACGTACAGCCACAGTAACCCTGTTTCCGTATAAAATGGATCTTCGAACAATGTGAATATTTTCTACCAAAACTACAAGGAACAGATGTAATTCAGATACCCCCATTTTGTCTCCTTAATCATTAAATCATTTTACAACAAGTCATGGCGTGCGGGGTGCCCAAACTGTTAATTGTGCATAGCATGCAGAACAGAATTCATACAGCTGGTCAGTAAATCGGAGGCATTCGCACACAGTATGCAGAACGGAATCAGTACAGCTGACCAGTATGTGTATGACATTCGCACACAGTATGCAGAACACAATCTGTACAGCTGACCAGTATGTGTATGACATTCGCACACAGTGTGCAGAACACAATCTGTACAGCTGACCAGTATGTGTAAGGCATTCGCACACAGTGTGCAGAACACAATCTATACAGCTGACCAGTAAGTGTAAGGCATTCGCACACAGTGTGCAGAACACAATCTATACAGCTGACCAGTAAATGTATGATATTCGCACACAGTATGCAGAACACAATCTGTACAGCTGACCAGTAAGTGCGAGACATTCACGCACAGTGTGCAGAATGGAGTCCGTACAGCTAACCAGTAAATGTGAGACATTCGCACATAGTGTGCAGAACGGAGTCCGTACATCTCACCAGTAAATGTGAGACATTCACGCACAGTGTGCAGAATGGAGTCCGTACATCTCACCAGTAAATGTGAGACATTCGCACATAGTGTGCAGAACGGAGTTCATACATCTGGCCAGTAAGTGTGAGGCATTCAAGCACAGGTGTATGATACTAAATGTTTTGGCAACAATTATTGCTCAAGTAGGGTATGATATAGTTTTTGTTGAAGCAAATCAGAAGTTCTAAAGAGAAAAATTAGTGATTTAAAGGGCATGCATTTAAATGTTCTGATGCAGGTTTTTTTTTCAAAACCCTGCCATTATAATCACATCTGTTCGACTCCCACGGGAGGTTCAATGTGACGATGTTGTATGCCATACAAACAGGTATGACAGGAAGTTTCCCCTTAACCGATGTACTACTTCCGGTAAGTGACATCAACGGCCATAAAAACATAGCCGATGTCGTGTACAGTAGATTTAACACTGGGAATGGGAAAAGCGCTATAAATAGTGACGAAACACTTCGCGTCCTATCTCCAAGTGAATGTTGCACAAAATGAACATCACTTACCGGAAACAGGTAAAACAGCAAGAGTTGGTTGAAACCAAGCCATTGTCCCTGTTTTACAAGGAGCTGCTCTTATTTCTGTTTTCAAATATTTCAAAGCTAAGTAAGAGGAAACCGTTAACTGCGGCTGTGGAATCAGCCACTACAGAGGTTTAGAGTTGAAGCAGAAAAGCTGGTCTGTCTGTGAAGCTCATTTAACACTTACAGTTTTCCCCCACCTCTTTATATATCAGTTGTCTGACTCTCACATCTTTTTATAGTTCCACTGTTTTGAAGCCTGAATGTAGTTTCAGTTCCTCTAGGTGACGTCATTGGTTTGAAGCAGAGATTAGTAAGTGCCCAAATGGCAATAAAGATCTGCTGGGAGAGTGCACTTTGCCCTAGTTGCGGCTGACAATAAGAATTTAATTCTTTAAGGGGGGGGGGGGCAATTTTCATTCAGAAAATATTTGTGCACACAATCACCGAATTCGGCTATAGAGCCATTCTTCCACTCGGGCCCAAGCCCCCTACTGCTCATTCTTCTTCTTTCTTTTTTTTTGACAATTTTTATTAGGGGAATATCGTGTGTTCACAATCACCGAATTCGGCTATAGAGCCGTTCTTCCACTAGGGCCCTAGCCCCCTACTCCTAATTCTAATGGCGGGTGTTAAACCGAATGGGCAGTGGGTACCATTTTTGTGTAAGTCTTTGGTATGACCTGACCGGGGTTTGAACCCACGACCTCCCATGCTCGAGGCGAACACCCAACCACTTGGCCACCGAGTTTTCTTGAAAACAAGAAATAAGATGTGGCTAGGTCCAAAGCCTCGGCTGATGCTACCATGAATGGCAGTTTAGAACTGCTTTTTATCTCACCCCTGGTACAATTTTAGCCATAGGAATAACGTTAGAAAAAATACTCAACGATCACCCTGGTAAAGTTACAATACTACGCCATGATCGTGGCGTAGTGAATACTATATAGCGTCATAGGCGATTGACCAATCAGTGACCAGGGTTTTAGAGAGAAGACAAGACAAGAGATTTCAACGTCCCTAACAGTGAAAGGGGTGAGATAAATCCAGAACCGCACTCGAATTGTACAATAAATAACACTCCACTCGTTTGGATGGGCCGTATAGGAATAAAGAAAAAAATACTCGACGATCAACCCGGTAAAGTGACAATACTAAAAACTACACAAAACTCCACTTGTTTGTATGCACCGTCATCGTCACTCGGCTTCACCTTGATGATGGTTGCAGCCCATACAAACTCATGGAGTATTGTGTATTTATACGATTCTCGATGCAGTTCTATATAACCACCATTGTAACCATGGTGTAATGTATGGAGTGACATTATTGTGTGATGTCATGCCTACTCGCCCATTTTGGGCTAGGAAGTAGTTACATAGAACTAGATCGAGAATTGAATAAATACACATTATCTCACCCCTGGAATAAATGTCCATATAGGCTTAACATTGGGAACTCGTTCTCCATGCCTCTATAAGTATTGCAGTGTGTTCTATATCCTGTGCGGTGTCCATTCCTTCAGTGTGTACAGGGGTGAGATAAATACAGAAAGCAACTCGTTTTGGTCGTTTTGAACGCAACATTTATTCACTCGGCTGTCACCTCATTCATATCAGACCGCATCAAAATCGTGGAGAACGACAACTTTGTCGAAAACTTGTTGGTTTCTTCTTTATGATTTAGCGTTGATTGGTTGTCAAGGTGATCAGGGCGGAGAAAAATAATACACTGAAACAGCTGTTTCATTTTGAAGATGAAGTCATGATACAAACCAGCTGTATTTCAATGCAGTTATCCACCAGGTTGTACTTGATGATTTATGTATGTTTGTAACTTTACCTACACTGTATTCAGTCCGTGTCTCCTACCCCGACCCCTCCACCTCCCCCTCCTCCCCCGACCCCTCCACCTCCCCCTCCTCCCCCCGACCCCTCCACCTCCCCCTCCTCCCCCCGACCCCTCCACCTCCCCCTCCTCCCCCCGACCCCTCCACCTCCCCCTCCTCCCCACGACCCCTCCACCTCCCCCTCCTCCCCCGACCCCTCCACCTCCCCCTCCTCCCCCCGACCCCTCCACCTCCCCCTCCTCCCCACGACCCCTCCACCTCCCCCTCCTCCCCGCGATCCCTGGGCCTGTCAGGCGTTAGGGGAAGTCCACATGCTGCATAGCATTTCAAGTAATATGGAGAAACCAAACAAGAGTTAGTCGTGTTGTTGTTTATCGCACGACGGCAAGATCGCGTATTACTGCGCGAGGCGAAGGCGAAAGTAGTGATATTAGGAAACGTCCTTACTGTGGACGAAACGGTTTGTGTTCGAGGTCAGTCTTCGATTTCATACTGCCTGACGCCATAGGCGGAAGGCAGTATGAAATCGAAGACTGATCGTACGTTTTGTTGCTTATTATCATATGCCTTGAATCGACTAAAAAACGACATTTTAATGACTTATTAAGTCACACTCACAGCGGGCACGAACATTATTATTACTGCACCCCTAGCAGCGGGCAGTATTTCATACACATTCGCACACTGTTATATAATAATATGCGATCTTGCCGTAGTGCGATGAACAATAACACAACAAACTCGAGTTTGGTTTAGAATTTATCCTACCCTGCCCGTCTAAATTACTTCTTCATTAACAAATGACGTCATTTGTCAAGTGTATCCCACTAGAGCGATATTTTTCATTTTTCTGAACTCCAGACCGAATACAGTGACCCAATGTTAAGCCTATGGAGTTTTTTATTAGGGGTAGGATAAGTCCATGATCAAAGACTTGAGCAAGTCTAGACTTTCCACTCTCTACAACAAGAATCACGTACAAGTTACTTTATTTGATTTAATATCCATCTGGGAAATACTGTCCTGTCCCTAACAGTCGAGGGAGAATCTAACGCATACAGAATTGGAATTCTAAAAAGCTTCTTTCGAGTTAAATAGACAATCTGACAATATGAGACATAGATTTAAGGTATTTGTTACAGGTTTTTTAGTTTGTACAAACTGAGTAATCTCTCTATACTGTCCACGGCTTATATGAGCTCATCTATGCACTGGGACCTGTTTCACTAGTTTCATGACATGTCTAGATGGCGTCTAGATGGTGTGTCCGGTTTCATAAGAACTAGACATTAGACTTCGTTTTTTCCGTTCTTGCTTGCACTGTTGGTGCCGCTTTTCATGTCTGTCTAACACTTTTGTCACAAAACTAGTGAAACAGGTCCATGATGTGTAGATTTGTCTAATTCTTATGTTTGGGGTCTGTCTTTTCCTAAGGGCAGCTACTAAACTAGACAACCCCAATGTCTGTATGGTGTCACAGACATGTCACGAAACTAGTGACACAGGTCCCTGGATCTCAGGTCCTCAGGTAGTTGCAAGTTCCTCCATGCACTAATTCTGCAGTCAGTGACAAACACATCTGTGCATGTGGAACATGTGAGACATTTGTTCCACGCCGATGGCGTCAGGCGGGATTCTATTTCGCCGCTCGTGAACGGAAAACGCAGCGTCCCATCAGCGTCCCATCTGCGTCCTGTCAGCGTCCCATCTGCGTCCTGTCTGCGTCCTGTCAGCGTCCTGTCAGCGTCCTGTCAGTGTCCTGTCCGCGTCCTGTCTGCGTCCCATCTGCGTCCCGTCAGTGACCTGTCAGCGTCCTGTCTGCGTCCTGTCAGTGTCCTGTCAGCGTCCTGTCCGCGTCCTGTCTGCGTCCCATCTGCGTCCCGTCAGTGACCTGTCAGCGTCCTGTCTGCGTCCTGTCAGCGTCCTGTCAGTGTCCTGTCCGCGTCCTGTCTGCGTCCCATCTGCGTCCTGTCAGCGTCCTGTCCGCGTCCTGTCTGCGTCCCATCTGCGTCCCGTCAGTGACCTGTCAGCGTCCTGTCTGCGTCCTGTCAGCGTCCTGTCCGCGTCCTGTCTGCGTCCTGTCAGCGTCCTGTCAGCGTCCTGTCTGCGTCCTGTCAGCGTCCTGTCAGCGTCCCGTCTGCGTCCTGTCAGCGTCCCATCAGCGTCCCATCAGCGTCCCATCTGCGTCCCGTCAGCGTCCTGTCCGCGTCCTGTCTGCGTCCTGTCAGCGTCCTGTCAGCGTCCCATCTGCGTCCTGTCAGCGTCCTGTCTGCGTCCTGTCTGCGTCCTGTCAGCGTCCTGTCAGCGTCCCGTCTGCGTCCTGTCAGCGTCCCATCAGCGTCCCATCTGCGTCCTGTCAGCGTCCCGTCTGCGTCCTTTTTGTGAGACGCGCACTAATCATAAGTGATTAACATTCGCTGAACCGCAACGCTATTATTTTAGGTTGTCCTCACTTGACGATTCATTTTTTTCTCAAAGTGTATTTCGGAGCTATGAATTGAACCTGATATGGTTTAGCAGACGCGAGGTTTAACCTACATTACATACTTTCAGTTTCGGTTCGACATAAACGAATGTTTAGGAACTTGTTATTTCCGAAACCCAATAGTTATGGCCCTATATATATGTGTGTATTTCATTATGTGTTTTCTTGCCATAAGAGACGGCCGTTGCTGTGTTCCAGTCATGAAATTATCGTATTTTTTCCGATCCCATTTCTTAACTCCAACGAATATGAAATAGACAGAAACTCAAACATCGTGTTTAGAAGTTTGATATGCTCAGCGTAATTTCCCCCGTACAAACCTTTCCCTCCCTCCCTCCCTCCCTCTTTCCTCTTCCCTCTCTCCCTCCCTCTCTTTCCCTCCCTTTCTCCCTCTCTCTCTCCCGTCCTCTCTCCATCTCTCTCTCCAAATCTCTCCCTCACCCTCTCTCACTCTCTCCCCTCCCACTCTCCCTTTTTCTCGTTCCCTCTCCCCCTCCCTCTCCCTCGCTCTCTCTCCCTCTTTCTCTCTCTCTCCCTCCTTCTCTCTTTCTCCCTCTCTCTCCCTCACTCTCTCTCTCCCTCTTTCTCCCTCCCTCTCTTTCCCCTCCCTCTCTGCATCTCTCTCTCTCTCCCTCCCTCTCTCTCCCTCTCTCCCCTCTCTCCCCCCTCCCCCCTCTCTCTCCCTCTCTCTCCCCCTTCCCCCTCTCTCTCTCTCTCTCTCTCTCTCTCTCTCTCCCTAATAACTTGACTTTGATGATTTGTGTAGAAAATCGGTATTATAGTAAAACGGATCCACCTTGTAGGGACGTGCTTGTTTCCTTCAGTAAAACTACTCAGTGATTTAAATATCTCGACTTCAATACATGAGACGTTCTTGCGCCCCACTTGTAAGGTGGATAGGTTTTGCTATCCTTACATACCAAGTTAATTAATGTAATTAGTCAATTATTCAACAAAAAAAACATGTGAACGTCACGCCGCTACCCAGAGTGGGCTGGGATGGAACTGCGCCTTACACCGGATATGCATACCAGCACACTATGCAGAGTATCATATACGCAACGATTACCAATACCAAACCAGAATATTTTTATAGCAGAGTTTATTACATAACAAAATCATATTACATAATTATTTCATTACAGAATCCTCATTGATCTGGACATTCATAATCAGCATCATATTCCTGTTTTAATTGATAGTTATCCTTCAATATTGGATTGGCAAGGTCATGGGTGCATTTATTTTTCTTTTGGGGGAGGCCAGTAAATCTTTTTTTTCCCCTTTTTTAATATACATGATAGTGATACAAATCTTTTCACATGGTCACATTACTGTGTCAGATGAAGCTTTTCTACAAAGATTTTTCATTCTATTTTTGGTTGTGTTTTATCTATGGACATACAATATGCATTATTAAAGTATAGAAGAGAGAAAAAAAGAAAAACATACCATACCAGAACTTGGTGAATGTGACAGCTACCAGCATAGGAATACATACACCATATATTAAGCTGTTTCTGATACTAGTGGGCATATCCTCCACGTAGTTGACGCGTAGTAATATACGAGCTTAAGCGAAGATATTGCGTACTACAAGTAGTCGACTATAAGTAGGATCACACACAAGCATCAGAAGCTGATTATTAATGTATATTATTGAAAATTTTAGTTATATAGACAGGAGAGTGAAAATGGCTGCCGATCTTTCTATGGACACTTTGTATCAGGATCGCATAGTAATCCATGCTTCGCCTCGTGAGTTACTACGCCATTCAAACTCGATGGAATACGGGCTCTGACCCTAAACTTTCACAGGTTTCCTCTACAGTATGAGGTGGATAACAACGATGTTTTCTATGGACACTTTGTATTAGGTGGATATATCTATATGCTCTGGGTATGTCCATACACGCTGCCTATGTGTTTTCTATGGACACTTTGTATTAGGTGGATATATCTGTATGCTCTGGGTATGTCCATACACACTCCCCATGTGTTTTCTATGGACACTTTGTATTAGGTGGATATATTTGTATGCTCTGGGTATGTCCATACACACTCTCAATGTATTTCCTATGGACATTTTACATTTGGTGGATAATAAAATATTATAGGTAATGACAATCTGTGAGATATCGGTTTATGGAGAATATTGTCTCATCTCATTCATTATTTCATCCTTCCTTTAGTCTTTTTTTCTGTGCATTGTTGTATATCACATGACCATATTGTTCTTACATGTGACGTATGTAAACGGTTAGGGGCCATCCATAGAGTACGTACGCACTGAGGGGGTGGGGGGTGGGGGGTAAAGAATTTTGGAAATTTTGCGTATGCTCTCTCTTTGTTCTATTGCGTACAAGATCGGGAGAGGGGTGGGGGTAAAAAATTCAGAAATTCTCCATACGTACTTTATGGATGGCCCTTTATAGAGGGCAAACCTGCTGCTAGCAGAAGTTCCTTGTACTTCTTGAGCGTCATTTTTTTTCTCTTTTTTTTCTTATTAGTTGCAGGTAATTCACCTTAGACCATCTTGTATAAGGTGAATTACCTGCAACTAATAAAAAAAATAAAAAAAAATTTAAAATTTAAAAAAAAAATTTAATTTTTTTTTTTTTTTTTAAACCAATAACTAACGCTGTCCTGTCTGGTGTGTTCACAGATGACCTTTGACGATGACGACAGTTGGTTGAGAGTCCCCGCACGCACGATCCGGCCCCGCGATGACCGACACCACGTCCGATGAGCATTGAGGGAGCGCGAGGTGCGCAGCCCGGTCACCCCCGCCATGGGCACGGTGGACTTGGAGTACCTCAAGCAGGGCTTTGCCTCGCTCGTCCAGCAGGCAGAACACACCACCCTGCCCACCTTCATCCTCTGGCTCGACCTCAAGGTCGCCGAGTTCAAGGTCAACGGATACATGAAGCTTGGTAAGTCAATTTTTTTTGTTTTTTTTATTTGTGTGTATTGAGTATAGGTATAACTATCAGGGTGATCAGGGTACCAGGGTAGCATACCTAACAAAGTAAGGGGACACCCTCCGTTCCGAGCAAAGTGACCTCAAGGTCGCCGAGTTCAAGGTCAACGGATACATGAAGCTTGGTAAGTCATTTTTTGAAAGTTTCAATTTTTTTTTTAAATTGAGAAATAGTTTAACTACCGAGGTAATCTTAGTATTCGTTGGCTTTTTTTTGTAAATTGAGTGATGGTATAACTAACAAGGTAATCTTATTATTAGTGGGGGTTATTTTTGTAAGTTGAGTGATGGTATAACTACCAAGGTAATCTTAGTATTAGTTGGCTTTTTTGTAAATTGAGTGATGGTATAACTACCAAGATTATCTTAGTATTAGTTGGCTTTTCTTAAATTGAGTGATGGTATAACTACCGAAGTAATCTTGGTATTAGATTTTCTTTTTTATTGTATGTTGAGTAATAGCATCTTAGTGTTAGTCGTTCATTTTGGGTAAATTCAGTAATTACATAACTACCAAAGTAATCTTGATATAAGTTGTTTTCTTTGTAAATTCAGTATTAATATAACTACCAAGGTAATCATAGTAATAGTTGGCTTTTCTTTTGTAAATTCAGTATTAGCATAACTACCAGGGTACAATGTTAGTATTATTGTGGTTTATGAAAACCTTTTCCCATTCTCTCTCTTTGTGGAGAGGTAAAGAAATAGATTCTCTACCTTGGAGGTATTGGACTTCATTCTAATGAAAATAAATCCCCAGGGAGTCACTTGCTCTTTGGTCGTGAAGCCAATGTTAAAAAACGCAATCATAGTTGGCTTTTTTTTTATTGTTAATTGAGTAAAAGTATAACTACCAAGGTAATCTTACTATCCGTTGGCTTTATATGAGAACCTGCGCTCCATCTATTATATGGACTTTATCAAGGGTTTTGTTAGGTTTTCTTCAAGGTATTTGCTTTTTTTTTCAAGGTAGCATCGGTTTGCCATAAATGTTATTATTGCCACATCTTCTGAATCATTTTTATAATTACATCACAGGGATGATCAATCTACTCATAGAGGTGTGATTTAAGGATTACTAGACCGATGGCACCTCTTTGGACCGATGGCACCTGGACTGATGGCACCTCTTTGGACCGATGGCAACATTTTTCCAAGACCAATGGCACCACTACCTAGACTGATGGCACCACTCTCATAGACTGATGGTTATTACCAGATTATACTGGATACACCACTTTTAAACCACCGGGTATATTAGATTCACAATTTACGTGATGATTTTTAAAAAATAAACCCGGCTCTGGGCCCCTTGGCACCGGCAGCAGGAGATCCCGGATGGCCACCCGCGGCCCGGGCCGGCCACACGGCGGGCAAACCCTGACTTACGCCTGACCTTTAGCATTAAGAATTTCTGAAATCGAAAAAAAACCCACCTGAACACTAAACTGGCAACACTGTTATTTCATGACTATCGCATATTACATACTATATACATCTAATAGTTCCCATGTTCAGGTAAAAAGTCAGGTGGTGCCATCAGTCTAGGCAAGTGGTGCCATCAGTCCAGGCACGGGTGCCATCAGTCCAGGTGAAACTGAAAAGAGGTGCCATCAGTCCAGGTGCCATCGGTCCAGTTACCGATTTAAGGGGGGTGGCAAAAAATGTGATCTTTTCCCCCATGGGCTGGTACACTATATTTGCATTTTTGACAGATGTCTCTCTGATCTTTCTCACAATGAACATGCCCTTTAATGGGTGTTGTTTGAATTTTTTTCGTTCTTTTATGCCATTGTGTTGTGTTAGCTTAGGCTGGGGCACTGGACTTGTAACCCCAAGATTGTAGGACTTTGTGGGTTCGAGTCCCACTACAGCCATTATTCTCCTTCATTCCCAGCATTGGTAGATTTACTGCTATATCAAAGGCCAGTCCTTTTCACACCATGTCTGTGTGGTGTGGTGTACAGCCACCTTTCTTCTTCATTCCCAGCATTGGTAGATTTACTGCTATATCAAAGGCCAGTCCTTCTCATACCATGTCTATGTGGTGTCGTGTGCAGCCACCTTTCTGCTTCATTCCCAGCAGTGGTAGATTTACCGCTATATCAAAGGACAGTCCTTCTCATACCATGTCTATGTGGTGTGATGTACAGCCATTATTATCCTTCACCCCCAGCAATGGTAGATTTACTGCTATATCAAAGACCAATCCTTCCCATACCATGTCTGTGTGGTGTGGTGTACAGCCACCGTTCTCCTTCATCCCCAGCAGTGGTAGAATTACTGCTATATCAAAAGACAATCCTTCCCATACCATGTCTATGTGGTTTGGGAAGAAAAAGAACTCTCACTTCGGTAAATGTGCAGGGGTGAGATTTCTACCTAAATCTATCTCATAGATTCGATCACCATCAAACCAAAGTAAGTCAGATAGAACATATTGGATGTTAAACAACCAATAAACCAGCCTTTATACCTTTAAGATATCAGATGCCGACTGTCCCCAATCTGTCTACTTCTGATATCCGTCAATTTCTGCAGTCCCTCTCAACCATTGTGATATTCTGAGTAGGTTTATACCTCCAACATTCTATATATAGCACTTACCACAACCTCCTCTTATCTGGTACATCTAGATATATATTATTTATGATACTTTGGTGTATCACTGGCAGTGTATGCTGTTTGTTTTCTTAGAAATTTTTTTTTTTTAAAACTTTGGTCATTATGTTTTGTTATTGATGACCATGTTTTTGTTTTTCATCACGTGACTTTTGTGGATTGATGAATAATGCAGTTGTAGCCTGTTCCCGAATGTACGCAGTTGGCAGTGGCTAACCGTAAATGGCTCTCCCCTAATAAAATCTGGATGACCTTATTTTAAGGATTCTAAGAAACATTCGCCATTTTTAAAATATACGTCTTAATACCAAATCATTGCGAAAGGCCTCGTTTTGCCAGTATGTAAAGTTCACCATAATTGCTTTAAAGACAAATGCTGGTAGTTGGATGATTTCTAAATTCTATTGACTTTTCTAAATAACTCTAAATAAAAGTTTCATATATCAGCAAATAGAAAATGCAATAGAAAAGGCATGTCACCATGCTAACTACTATGGGAAGGCCATCTGAAAAGATAAGTGCATAACTATTGGTGTCTATGCGAAACTGCAATATTTTGACTTCTTGGTAAGATGATCTATTGCTATCTTCAAAAAATTCTGGATTCTGATAGTTTGGAACATATACAAATGAGAAATGCTAAAAAAATAATATGTCACTATACTAACTTCTATGGGAGGGCCATCTGGAGAAGCTAAGTGCTTAACTTTGGTGTGTATGGGAAACTGCAATATTTTCATGAAATCAGATGGCAGCACCTGTTTAAAATTCAGTTCTGAGTATAGATACAGAGGGCATTGCAATACCTACCCGCATTTGTTTTTAATTCAAACTCAGACAGTGTTCTATTCTAAAAGTGTGTTTTGGTCATTAATGAATTGTTAGTGTTTCAGAATTAAATTAGGATGTGGTGATCCATACTTGAAACCGTTGCCTCCTAAGCAAACCTTCTGCAGATTTTGATAACTGTGTTATGTCCTTGATATCAGGGGATGGGAAGTATGCTCGGTGGTTTAAGCACTGGATCATTAATCACAATGTTCTGAGTTCGAGTCCCACTGTAGCCACCTTTCTCCTGAATTCCTAGCAGTGGTAGATGTTACTGCTCTATGAAGGGCCTGTCCTTCTCATACCATGTCTATGTGGTGTGGTGTGCAACCACCTTTCTCCTTCACCCCCAGCAGTAGTAGATTTACTGTTATATCAAAGGTCAGTCCTTCTCAAACCATGTCTATGTGGTGTGGTGTACAGCCACCTTTCTCCTTCACCCCCAGCAGTGGTAGATTTACTGCTATATCAAAGGCCAGTCCTTCTCATACCATGTCTATGTGGTGTGGTGTACAGCCACCTTTCTCCTTCACCCCCAGCAGTGGTAGATTTACTGCTATATCAAAGGCCAGTCCTTCTCATACCATGTCTATGTGGTGTGGAGTACAGCCACCTTTCTCCTTCACCCCCAGCACTGGTAGATTTACTGCTATATCAAAGGCCAGTCCTTCTCATACCATGTCTATGTGGTGTGGGAACTAAAAGAACCCTCACCTCGGTAAATGTGTAGGGGTGAGATTTCTGAATTCATCACATAGATTCGATCACCACCCATGTGGTGTAAAAGAACCTTGAGTAAGTCTGGTGAGAACCTCTAATGGTTAACTGGACGTTAAATCAAACCAACCAACCTCGGTAAATGTGTAGGGGTGAGATTTCAACCTGAATTCATCTCATAGATTCGATCACCACCCTTGTGGCCCTAGATCAGTAAGAAAGCTGAACCTTGAGACAGTCAAATATACATATTCTCATAATCTCCTGAGAGGTGATGCCAACTAGACCTTCCTGTTGGATGAAAGCCATGAAAACCACAGCGGTACTACTATGTGAAAGGACAAAGTCTTAAAATGACAAATATCCTCAATTACTACTTTCAGTTTTTGAGTTGAAACACTGTCCATTGGCGTTGTTCCCATTACAGCCTCTGAAATGTCAGTCATTGGATGTGGTTACTCGACCTGTCTGGTTTGTCTGTCAGTTGTTATGTCAATGGGACGAGGAAGTGTGGGGAATTAAGTCGCCCTGAACATGTGATGTTGACCCGCCTGAGAGTAGATCACTCCAGATTTACACAGAAATACCCCCTGAAAGGAGAAAACTTCCCATTGTGTCACACATGAGATGTGCCTATATCTGTACAGCATTTCTTGCTGAATTGTCAAAGTGAACAGAAAGAAAACAGAGGGAATAAGTCAAAGTTACTCTATAACGCTTGGAATACTAATTTTTCGGGCCGGGTTCACTGGTTAGCTTCGTACATAATGGTCAAAGTCTATCTGGTTTTGCACAGTGTACTGCATGGTCATGTTGTTCTATATAAATATTTTGTGTTTTCTAACTTTAAAAGAATAATATTTTGCATGTAAGTTAAGACTATGGAGAAACCAAACAAGAGTTAGTTGTGTTGTTGTTTATCGCATGACGGCAAGATCACGTATAACTGCGCGAGGCGAAGCCGAGAGCAGTAATACGCGATCTTGCCGAAGTGCGATGAACAATAACAGGACTAACTCTAGTTTGGTTTAGAATTTATCCTACCCTGCCCGTCTAAATTACTTCTACATTAACAAATGATGTCATTTGTCAAGTGTATCCCACTAGAGCGATATTTTTCATTTTTCTGAACTCCAGACCGAATACAGTGACCCAATGTTAAGCCTATGGAGTTTTTTATTAGGGGTAGGATAAATTGGATTTCCCACTGGATGTTTGTAAGGTAGTTGAGAAAGGGAAGTGTCTACTCAAATTGTCTTATGATTTACCTGGTTTTTGCTGTAAAGGTAACTCATACCGGTCGAATGACTGACTACTTTTACAGGATAAATAAATGCATAAAAAAAAATATTTTTTTTAAAAAAGTAAGTTAAGACCACCCCTGACAATGCCCTCACCTTCTGTAACCACTTCTATTTGCTCTTTCCAGATGACAGCTTGGCGTCTGGTGAGAATTGGATTGAGTTCATTCAGCGTTGGAGGAGCCACTCTCTGGGTGGATATGCTGGCTATCAGTACTTCTACCCATCCTTTCATACTAACCATGGTCAGCAGGGGGGCCAGGCGCCCGCCAGTGGTGGCCCCGGACCGGAGAACATTCAGAGATGTAGTGACCCAAGCCCGCTGCGCCCCACCGTGCCCGAGACGCCACAGGCAGTCGTACAGATCAAACCAGAACCTGACTTTGATCGGCTTCAGTCGGATATGCGGCACGAACGGCCACAACACAGCATGTATAACGACAGTGGACAGCGCAGGCCTTCCTTTGAGTACCCTGTGATAGCGGACAATATCCAGGCAATGGACATTGGGCGGCGAGATCGGTTATCAGCCTTGCCCGTGGAGTATGGACCGGTGGAGCGGAACACCTTGAGACAGAACCATGACACGCATGACCAGGCACCGCCAGACTTCCTCCAGAATAATGACCCCAAGTACAAAGACACAACACCTGAGAGGCCCTTAGGAGGCATGAACATGGAGCCAGAAAGAGATGCCCTCCAAACGACGGTCAGTGGGTTCTTCAAGACGACCACATCCTCAGGTGTGCCGCTAGTAAGCCGACAGACGGCCAATAGGTGCCCAGTATGCAACCGCATCTTCCACTACTACTCGAGCTTTAACCGCCATATGAAGCTTCACCAAGGAGTCTTCACGCATATCTGCGAGGTCTGCCGCAGGAAGTTCACCCGGAAAGAGCACTTCGTGAGACACAAGTGCCACCGTCGCCCCAACAAACCGTCCAGAATGGCAGACCTTAACGAGGCTGACACCTCCTTTGGTGGGGCTGGCGATCCTCTGGTGCAGCCACCGCCCTCCTCCAACGAGCCCTCTCCACGTGAGGTGTCGATTCCACCGCCATTGATACACATTTCTCAGATGGCCGACTCGAACACGTCATCCTCAGAAAGAAACGCCTTCACATACGAGCAACAACCTCCGTACCCGGAGACTTCTGTGCTCCCAGGCACCGGTCATGCTCCAATGGAGATGAATTTCAGCCCGGCTGTATCGGAACGCCTTCCGCCGTACCCTGTAGAAACCAGCACCAACAACAACAAACACCGGAGGAAAACCACAACCCCCATGAAAGTGGAGAACTTCATGGAGCCGCTGCCTTCTATAGACACCCCCTCGGAAACCCCCACCCACCGCTCCCCCGTGGACATCCCTGAGGTCTTCGAGAAGCACCCCATGGATTATGGAGAGAGACCCATGACATACTACAGAAGGGCTTCCTCCTCAGATCTGGGCAAGAGCAGCACAAGTGCAAGCGAGTTCAACATCAGCCGACCACAAAGCCGGAATAGCGAACCCGCACGGTCCAGTCACTACACCAGCTTCGACCAGCCCCTCGATGCGCTCTCCATGAATCACCCCAATGACCCCGAGGAGAAGCCCCCATCGGGGAAATCCACGCCCTCGCCCCCTAGCGGCGGAGGGCTTCGGGAGGACCAGTATCCTGTGCTGAAGCGGAAGGTCTTGGAGGCTGTTGGCAGCCTGTCGCAGTTAGATAGTAGTAACAATAACCACATGGGCGTGGAAGAGGATGGGGTGTTGCTACGGGGGGCCTACCATCACCCCGCCGGGCAGCAGGACGGTGGCGGGATGGATGACCCCGTCGTCGGGGACGGCTTCCCAGTGTACCCGGGAGACGAGGGCACAGAGACCCGGCCCAGAGACTTGTCTGCCACCGGTACACCTCCAGAGCAATCCTCGCCTTCTGGTCCCGATACTGCTTCAACTCTAGCCCCGGCATGCGCTGCCCCTACGACCCCAGCGTCTGACGCTACGCCATCGAGTGCCACAGCCATGTCTCCTTACGGCAGCCAGTCTGGTGAAGGCCCCTTAGGTGATTTACAATATGAACAGCATATCTCTCCTCCTGGGTCGCAGCGAGAGAATCCTCTAAGCCTTAACATGAGCCTCACATTACCGAGTGCCTACGCCACTTCTGAGCCATCATCGCCTGCTGCTCGCCAGCAGGGAGATATTCACTGCCAGTCATGCAACAAGAGGTTCCTCCATCTCTCCAGTCTCAACCGACACATGAAACTTCACAAGGGCGTTTTCAGCCACGCCTGCGCAGTTTGCAGCCGCAAGTTTACCAGGAAGGAACATTTTGTCAACCATAAATGTAGTCGGCGCCCCCGTAACCCATCGCGGGTCTTGGATCTTGAGCCCGACTCGGCGAATTACGGTATGCCTCAGAAGGTAGAGTTCCCACCTTCGATGACTTTACCCAAGCACCCTTCACCACCCAGTGCTGCCACCTGGAACGCAGGGGCACTAGGGATCAGCTCGGGAGGGATGGGGATGAGCCCCCTGCCGGTGTCTGGAGTCTCCGGGCCGGCCACACCACAGCCAGGAGGACCCACTGGAGGAGGAGGCGGGGGTGGTAGTCCCATCCCCTCGCCCAGTTTACCATCCCCAGGGGTGACCTCTCCAGGCGTGGCGTCGCCGCAGTCCCCTGAGCAACGCCCCCTGTCGTGGAAGTGGAAGTCCAAGTGGAAGTGAAATTGGCAACTACTGTAGTTTCATGAGTTTTTGAAAAAATCGCTCCAAATTTTTTTTTTTTTTTTTTTTTTGGTTATTTCAGAAAAACATTGTACTAGGTGGTATATCGTGGAAACCAATAATTGTATAACTATGTGAGCTATTTTTCATGTATGAAGGAAAAAAAGAGACATAAAGGGGGATGAGAAAGGAAGGTTTTATTGCTGGAGAAAACTCTGGGTCTACAGTAGACGGTGATGGGTTGGAGCTGCAAAGGAGTGATTTCCTTTTGGTAGGAGCTGTAGTGAATGATAGATATCCTATCGGCAGCAGTCAGCTACAAATATGAAAGGTTTACCTACAATTGAACACGCTGGGAAGGTGTCTAGCACACTCATACAGTAGCATCCCGCTAGACGGACCACACCCCAACCCCACTGCCGGGTGGTCTGATCACCGGGCTAAACAAACATAAAACAAAAAGTGGTCTCTATGTATACACGGAGTGGTTCGCTTACCGGGGTGGTCGGTTTAGCGGGGTCCTACTCTCCAAAATAGAAACAAAACAAAAAAAAAGTGGTGGATCTTAACAAGTATCTACAGAAAGAAAAAAAAACAAATTCTTGATTGATTGATTAATTGATTGATTGATTGACATTGTACTTGTGATACATTGGCCGTATTATATTGAGCTGTTGTATGTACCTTACTGGGGGTGTATATATCTATAATAACTGGCAGGGTTTGGCCTGTCGTTTGTGGAGCCTGGAGTGGCTCAAGGGGCTCCCCAAGGACTGAGTGACTCGCCTTTTTATGTTTTATGTGTAGAACTCATAGCGTACTGGGTACAGGCTTATAAAGCCTACCAAGCTATTGTAAACCATTTGCTTTAAGCTTTTTCAACATGGACTGTACACAGTCCCTAAATTTAAATTATGTTTCATTACTTATTACTGCAGTGCTATTAAGCAATGCCAAAAGAGATCGCTACAGTTTCAACATTCATGTGATGGATTTGGGAGCTGCGACTTTCTGCTTGTTTGAGAACTCGTTATCCGACAAGCAAGAACAAAAAAAGTTGTTCAAAATTAACTTAGTTCTGTTTCTCAAACTACCCAGAGCGCTTTCCAAGTGCTCCAGATCTCAAGCCAAAGTCTTTGTGGGAAATACGAGGAAGGAAATCAGACAACGTAAGGCGCGGGGGGGAGAGTGGAAACGTGTAGGAGAGTGAAGGTACAAAGACGGCAGACTGTGGGGGGAGATTGGAGATGTGTAGGAGAGTGAAGGTATTAAGACGGCAGACTGTGGGGGGAGATTGGAGATGTGTAGGAGAGTGAAGGTATTAAGAAGGCAGACTGTGGGGGGAGATTGGAGATGTGTAGGAGAGCGAAGGTATAAAAAACGCAGACTGTGGGGGGAGATTGAAGATGTGTAGGAGAGTGAAGGTATAAAGAAGGCAGACTGCGGGGGGAGATTGAAGGAGGTCCTCTCCTGGTATAGGAAGGTTGGCGTTGTACAATGTGTACCAGAGACTCTGGGGGGAGAGCGAGGCCCTGCATAGCGAGGGGCCGCTTAGCACCTATAAAACAATCCCCCACATACTTGTACATGTGATTGCTAAAAACCGATGCCTTGACTGTGATCATTGCTAAAGAAATTATTAACAAAACAAAGTGATAACAATTATACAGACTTTGCTGGCGTCTCCGTATGATAGACGCTGTGACGTCACAGACGCCTGGGAGGAGTCTTCATTGTAAAGGAACCCGACTAAGTTGTTTTTGTCTTGGATTATGTAGATTAGCTTCCCTTATCTCCCTGATATAGGCGTTGGTGTACATACCCACTTGGTAGTCTATGTGCCGCTGGCCAATTGCCAGCGGTAACTAGCGAGAATTTTCTCTTTTATTATTATTTTTTTCTTTTTTTTTTATGTGGGCCTGAGTGTTTGAATTGATTTGTTGCCAGTCTTGCCACCACCACAGACTGACTCTGACCAGAAACCTGTCTGCCCGCTTTTTGTGCTGCCGTCAGTTCATAGTGTCCTGTTCTACTATAATTCCCGGTGGTTGCTTAGTGACAAAGGGGGGGGGGGATATTGGTGCTGTAGGTTGAGCAGGGCTGCTGCCCGCCCCTACGAGGGGGGGCCCGGCCCCTACACCTTGATGGACGACTTATTGAGGCGGAATTCACATTGAGGAGGAGGGGGGGGGGGACACGCGGCAAGGTGCTACCAGTGGTCACGTGGTGTATGAGGTGGTCACATGACCTATAGCAAGCGTCGGACGCCATCTGGTGATTATCGACAGAAAAAAAAAACAGAAAAAAAAAATAAGATGACTTTCTTAAAAAGAAAAACAAAACTTTATGCAATTTACCACAGAGAGGGGAATGTGCGTGATAAAAACTTGATTGGTGCCATTCGTGAATAGTTGTGACAGAAAAAAATACAAATAAATCTCTAAAATATATATATTATCTACATATATATATATGTGTGTGTGTATATACGTATATATATACGCGACTGTTAAGGGGGTGCCAGTCCACACCCCGTGATATTGAGAGGTGTTTTGTGATATGGTATCAGCGGTATGGTCCCTCTGACGCCCGGTGTGATGCCAAATCTGGTTACCCCGGGGAAAAAATGGTAATTATCGCCCACTAGTATCTTGTGCACATGCGCGAACATGCGCAGTGTTGAAGTCCACGATTGGAGAGTGAACAATTTGCCGAAATTAAGCATGTCACGACATGTAATTCTCGTGTCTAAATACTATTCTTTTCATTTATTTACATTAAAATCACATCAAAATAGTAGTACGTCCAACAGTCCGTGATATCTGAACGGAAGAACGTCTTCAGACGAATACGCGTATTGGGTGGGCGATAATTACCATTTGTCCCGGGGTAACCAAATCTCGCAGCACACCGGTTCTAATAATAATCATGGGGTGTTTCTTTCTTATTTTTTTTATTTAGATATATTGAAAGTTTGAGAAGAGTTTTCAGTATCTTTGCCCAAACACCTACCGTCGCGCAAGTGTCACTCATTAGTTTTCCTGTTGGCTTCGTCTTCCATTCCTCCATTTTGCCAAAGCATTTCTTAGTCCGAAATCTTCTTGCAAAATGATGTCGGATAGGTTAGGTCTCTCTACCTTGGCACACTTGAATATGTAGTGTCTCGGGTCACCGCTAGGGTTCCCAGGGTGCACTCTGTTGGCTGATTACGCATGCGCTCACAATCATTATTCATTAAACCCTTACTGGACCACCTAAGATAATGATAATAATGATGATGATAATAGTGATAATAACAAAGCCCCCGGTGAAAAAAAAGGCGCTGGTTTTACAACCTTTTAAAAAAGAGTAACATTATTAAGGCTACATATATATCTATATATTAAGACTCAGAGTCTTTAAAACACTTTGAAATCCAAGACCACAGGCTATTATTGTACCTGTTTAAAAATAAGATTGCCTTTCTTTATGCATACGACTCGGTTCTATTCTGTTGCACTGTTTTCGTTTGGCCATCGTGGATGGCTGTAGACTGTGAAGCAGAGCACGTTCAAGAAGTGGTGTGTGTTCTAAACATGGCCGTTGTCAAGAAAGCCCAGCAGCGTGTGAATTACCAGACAACATGTCTCCCCAGTGAAGGGAAAGACGCCAACGTCTTTAAAAAGTGATTGTTTACAACCTGTTTGTGTATTATTACCATGGCAACGTGAGTGTGCTGCATGGCAACGTGTGTGTGCTGCAGTATTACCATGGCAACATGTGTGTGCTGCAGTATTACCATGGCAACATGTGTGTGCTGCAGTATTATTATGGCAACATGAGTACTGCATATTTGCCATGGCAACGTGAGTGCTGCAGTATTACCATGGCAACGTGTGTGTGCTGCAGTATTACTATGGCGACGTGTGTGTGCTGCAGTATTACCATGGCAACATGTGTGTGCTGCAGTATTATTATGGCAACATGAGTACTGCATATTTACCATGGCAACCTATGTGTGCTGCAGTATTACCATGGTAACGTGTGTGTGCTGCAGTATTACCATGGCAACATGTGTGTGCTGCAGTATGACCACTGCAATATGTGTGTGCTGCAGTATTACCATGGTAACGTGTGTGTGCTGCAGTATTACCATGGCAATATGTGTGTGCTGCAGTATTGCTATGGCAACATGTGTGTGCTGTAGTATTACTATGGCAACATGTGTGTGCTGCCTATTTGCCATGGCAACGTGAGTGTCTGCAGTATTACCATGACAACATGTGTGTGCTGCAGTATTACCATGGCAACGTGAGTGTGCTGCAGTATTACCATGACAACATGTGTGTGCTGCAGTATTACCATGGCAACGTGAGTGTGCTGCAGTATTACCATGACAACATGTGTGTGCTGCAGTATTACCATGACAACGTGTGTGTGCTGCAGTATTACCATGGCAACGTGAGTGTGCTGCAGTATGACTATGGCAACGTGAGTGTCTGCAGTATTACCATTGCAACATGTTTGTGCTGCAGTATTACTATGGCAACGTGAGTGTGCTGCAGTATTACCATGGCAACGTGTGTGTACTGAAGTAATGCCATAACAGAGTGACTATGGTTTTTCCACGTGAATCAGTAAAGGTCCCCTTGCAGGAGTCAATGAAGGTTGTTATCCACACATTCTTGGTCGCATTTTAAGGTGATTTCAACATGGATGTCTGTTATATTTTTTTCATCTTTTATTTTGTGTATATTGTAAGTGGCAATGATGGTGGGTTCCATACAAAAATATCCCTCGGTTAGTTGGGCACAAGGTGCTGCTAACGTGTCTGAATTATTACCAAAAACCCGGTGCGACTGTGCAACACATGCAGACCAAGTCTGGTCGTTAACAGTCTCTAAACAACAATCGTAACGAAGTGTCACTCGACTTAACCACATATTTCCTGTTTTAACCTGTGTTTGTGTAAACGGCCTTAAGCCTAGCGCCGCAAGTGTGAACTGTATTCAACTACGAAAAGATAATGATATTAATCTCTTGTTTGTGTTGATGAAATAATCCATGTCTTATCATGAAATGGGAAATTGTGAGCCCCAAATGTGTGATGGTGGACGGCCATTGGATGTAAGCCACCGGATGTTATAACCATGGGATTCCACGGGGAACAGCAGGAGGCAGGACGCACCCTGCTACCACTGTGCCAGTGGGAAGCAAGACGCACCCGTCTACCACTGTGTGTCAGTAGGGAGCAAGTCGCACCCTGCTGTCACAGTGTGTCAGTAGGAAGCAAGTCGCACCCTGCTGTCACAGTGTGTCAGTAGGGAGCAAGTCGCAGCCTGCTACCACAGTGTATCAGCAGGGAGCAAGACGCACCTTGCTACAACTGTGTCAGTAGGAAGCAAGACGCACCCTGCTGTCACAGTGTGTCAGCAGGAAGCAAGTCGCACCCTGCTACCACTGTGTGTCAGCAGGAAGCAAGTCGCACCCTGGTGTCACAGTGTGTCAGCAGGGAGCAAGTCGCACCTTGCTACAACTGTGTCAGTAGGAAGCAAGTCGCACCCTGCTGTCACAGTGTGTCAGTAGGAAGCAGGACGCACCCTGCTACCACTGTCCGTAGCTGGTTCCCGCACTGACTCCTGAGATGTTGGTGAAACATTCTGGGTACCAGGTAGCTTGGCAAAGAGAGTGTGCTTCTCCTTTTTTCTGGATAAGAATACAATTTTGTTATTGGTAGTCACTGACGACTAAAATTCCGTACGTATATGCATATATTATACTCTTTCATTTAAGTGAACAACTTATGTGTACATAAAATGACTATTATTGGGATTTTGTTAGGATACTTATCAAACACTAACGCCGACATTTTATTGGTTGCTCCGGTACTTTAAAAAGAAACACAGTATGCTAAATTATTGTTTATCATATTCTATGTCGACTTTGATGTGAAACATCTGTAAAAAAAAATGAGTATTTGCAAGTATTTTAACCAATGGGGAACTTACACAGCAGTCTAGGCGGGCCTTTTTGGGTGGCGCTAAGGGGCCTTGTGACCTTGAGAAGGGCCTGGTTTCTGGACACGGTCATGATAGGAGCTCTGCTATAGAAAACCAAGTTTTATGCAGGCAGATTTTTGACAAAGTCAACTACAATCTTATCGGCTACGTTATTTTACTCTTTCCCACGCTGGGGTGGCTCCAGTTGAGAAATAAATAGATGGAATTGTCTCGAGTTAGCAGAAACTAAAGGAACCAGATACTCCCAGGGCTTACCAAGTAAGACTAGGAATCCATCCCGATCCAGGCAGAACCAAACCGGAAGTTCTACTTCACGCAGACGCAGACCGGAAGTACTACTCCCTCTCCGGAGGTGAGAAAGGTGTAGGGTTGTCCCAGTCTCCCAGCAGATCTTTCGTGCCGCCTGGGGCTTAGCAGTCGCGACCTGCGGGTGAGGAAATCTGCTGGGAGAGTTTGATTGTCCATATGGAAGTGGGGGGTTGTTGGAAGTGGGGTTATTTGATCACCATAGACTTAATATTGGCAGGTCGTACTCAACGCCCGTGGAGTATGGTAAGTAAATACTTAATGTAAGATAACAACACAAATATTAGCCGATCAGTCAGTGATATGGGGGGATCAAATCTGGATCCGTAGCTACTGAACATATGCCATTCGTTTGTTATGTGATTTCATTTGGCTTTGCCTCGTGAGATTACTCCGCAACCAAAACTCATGTCATATTTTCAGCGGCCACAGATTTCTTATTTGACTTCATGGGAGATTCCCCATGATGGGGTGTGAGTGACTACAGGGGTCCTGTGAGATACATCTATAGGGTCTAACGTGGTTTAAATCTGAGGCTTTACAATTAAATTTTGACCACAGTGTATCCCTCCCTCCCTCCCTCCCTGTCCTCCCCCACCATCCCTGCCTTCAGTGGAGCAGGCTGCGCCTTAAGCATGCGATCCACCAAATCGACGCTCAGAGACTGCCAGAGGCGGCCGGCCGGCTGGTTTTTACAGGGCTGGCCAGAGGCGACGACCGCACGGTTGCGGGCGACAGGGTTTTCAATGGGCGGGTCCGGCTGATTCTGACCGATTTGCTGATCCACCAGGCAGATTGTCCCAGCCGATCTGAGCCGATGAGCGATTTGGGCGGCCAACGTCCACAATTCCTCCACATGGTCATCGTCCGGCCCTAACTCACTCTTGGTGGATCACATGCTTTAGCCTTGCTCAAATCTTTGATTATGAGCATTCATTAATGATTAAACACAATCAGAATAAAATTTATCATAGTATACATCCTTCTCTCACTGTCCCATGAATCCCATCAAGAAGGCTAGCCATAGTATGCAGGGACTGGAGCCAGTCTAGCTGCACTTCACTACTGAACCATTTACTTCACCTTAGCTCCATGGAAACAACGCTACACCAATAAAAAGATACTCTTTAGCAAACCGCAGCGTAATGCAAATAACGTTCCCCAGACCACTAGACCCGGTCTCAGTTTACTGAATCGACCCCCGACCACCTCCCCACTTCATTGACATTCACTGGGTGGTAAATCGTTAAGAGATATTTCCCCTCGCGTATTTTCTCCATTCTGATATTTTTATACATCATTTGACTTGTGTGCTCATGATTCGGGTCCTTCCTGGAAGTAGTGAGAAAAACTGGCGGATGGAAATCTAACCTTAAAACAAAATGGCGGCTATAGAGAAAAGGATTGCAGAAAACTATCACATATATATATATGTATATATATATATGTATATATATATATATATATGTATGTATGTATATATATATGTATATATAAATATACATGTATGTATATATATGTATGTATGTATATATATATATGTATATGTATATATACATGTATATACATATATATACATATACATACATATATATATACATGTATGTATATATATGTATGTATATATATGTATACATAATATCTATTATATATACATATACATGTATATATATATACATACATACATATACATATATATACACATATATATATATACATATATCCTGACACTGATACGACATTGTATTTATTTTAATTTGCGAATCAAAGAACTCCTGAAGAATATACAATATGTTAATAACATAGCTAGGTCCCTAAATGAGGAATATGGAAGTGGGAATGTATATAAGTGGGGAGAGGAGGGTGTGTGGTTGGTAGCGGATGGGGTGATCTAGGAGGGTAGATAAGGCTGTAGGAGCGTTGGGGGTGGAGTCTGAGGGGTGTGGGGGTGATATAGACCCTGTAGTACGCTGGTAGTGAAGATAACCCGGCACAGCCCTGCACTTTCCTTCACACGCCCAGATATCCTCCGCCTTCCTTGTTGCTTATTGCTCACCCACACCCAGAACAGGGGGTGTTTACTAATTACTGACAGGCCCTGCTTAAACAGCACCACAATCACTCTATGTACCTGTGCCTGATTACTAGATGTATTTGTTATGATAAGTCAATGAGGATTTATCTCCATTATCTCCCGGTGAATCATTTTAATCTATTTTAATTATTTGTTAGAGGCGATCTCAGTTAGACTTGTAATGGTGTGTGTGAGTGTGGCCATGAAAGAATATGTATATGTTATTTACATTTATCGATATATGCATATGAATATATACATATATAAACATGTATGCATTCATTTATATGTATATGTATGCATGTAATCATATGTTCATGTGTATACATACCTATATGCATATTTATTGATATGTATGTATCTGTATATGCATATATGTATATTCATATGTATTGTTATGAATATATTTGCCGTATATAGATATGTAAATAAACATGCATGCACATATCCTCATATATATGTATGTATAGATTTACATGTTCATATATATGTGTATATATATACATATATACATATTCATTGGCATGTATGTATTTGTATATGCAAATATAATATATGTATAAGCATTGATATATACATTTGGTGTATATAGATATGAAAGTGTACATGCATATATGTTCATATATATGTATGTGTATGCATGTATATATATATTTATATGAATATATATGTATGAATGAGATGGTGCACAGCAACAGTCTGATACAATGCCTGGCC